>OX392451.1:36098797-36698797 GCA_947623535.1 Coelioxys conoideus
ACGACGTTTAATTGCAACCGCGAATCCGTCATTGATTTATAACGTCGCGTCGATCCTCGAGTCAGATTTCGGCTAATATACGATCGGCAACCGACGAGTATTGGGTAACGATCACGAACAACGGATTACCTTCGTTTCATACTTCTCGTTTATTCTCTTTTCTTTCTTTCCCCGTGTCGCATCTTGGACGGGCATGATTTTGGAGAGGGGGGTGTTGTGCAAGGTGAAGCTTTTTAAAAAGGGAAAAGCACAATGTCGGTTTACATCGACAACGGCCTCGGTAGGAAGAGTATCGCCATCGAGTAATATTAGTGGGACCACAAAGTAATGTCGTTTTTTTGCATTAAAGTCGAACAGATACATTTTTACCACGTTTTTATTTTTAATCAATGATGTAATCACCCTGGCTATCAATAACCTTTTGCCATCTATTGTACAAATTTTCTGTCACCTTTGAAGTACACCATGGGCTGATAAATAGCAAACGAATATCGGAATGTACAGAAACGACATTACTTTCCGGTCCCCCTAATACTATTTTCATCGCACGTTTTTCATCCGAAGCCTGTTATCGGCATTTGTGAGTCGCGGTGACGTAACTGTCCGCAGTTACGTAAATTACAGCGGGCGAGAGGGCGAGCGACGTCGACGACGATCATTAAGCGTGGCGTAATTTAATGACAAAGACAATGGACTCTTTCTGGGAAGGGAACGAGACCGGAGAGCCTACGATCCGGCTGGAAACGTCCCGTAATGGTACTCGTTAAACGACAAGGCGCACGATATAGAGTGGCCTTTTATCCTGCCTCAATTGCTAGAGCTACGTCGACGCTAATAACAAGAACTGCATAATAACGGACAATTGGCGGACTCTCCTTAAGCGCGGGGAATTCGAAATTTTTCAATCGACCGAATCCCTCCGGCCTATCCGGCCGTAATTGGATGCTTAAGCGAATAATACTCGGTCCCGTTGTAATTATCGTTCGCTCTGACTCGCTGCCGTTACCCGGAAACGTATGCATAACGAAACAACGTGGCGGCGGAAGTGGCGTCGTACCACGCCTCCGGTTTATCGCCGTCGGCGAAAGAAAGACGACGGTGCTCGCCGTTTCGTCGCGGAAGACAAATCTACGGCGTTAACTGGACACGTAACGAAACGCGCTACGGCTCGACCAAAATCACGTCAGACACCGGGTAATTTATATGAATCGCGCCACGCTGTTCCCGTGGATATTGCGGCATCCGTTATCCGCGCTGCGACTTTGCAGGATGGTCCGTAAGGAACGAACACCGACTCGATGAACGCGACCGGAGACACCTGCATTGCTTTACAGGCCCCCGGAGTACAAGTTTTCCGGCGTACCAGACACCCTTCGGATGATGGAATCGAAAACGTGATGTCCTTTCGACGGGGAGATCCGTGTAACGTCGACACGAACGCAGCGAATTTGGAAAACGACTCGCGCGGAAAAATATTATGCTCGGGTACATGACTCCCGTTTGTATGGCCCGTTCGACGGGTTTATCTTCTCGGAGGTTTTCACGGTGATCGTTCATTCTTTTCCGTTGTTTTTCCGCATGGTGATGTTTGGATGAATGATACAGGTGCAAGAAGAGTGGTACGAATCTTTGTACGAACACGCTTTGAATCTTCACGCATTGTATCTGCATATGCTACATATTCATAGGTTAGATTTTCGGATGTTTGGACGAATGATGTAGGTGCAAGAAGCATATTCCGATTTTTCGTACAAACACGCGTTGTATCAACATGTGCTAAATATCCATGCGTTAGATATTCAGATGTTATTAGATACTCAAATTTTATTGCCGTCCTTTTGTCAAAATGTCTTTAATGTTTTATTGAGCTAATGAATGGTTGTATATGTTAGGTGATGCTGCAATATTTATTTCTTTATTTTTCTACTTTATTTTCAGTGTTGAAATAAGCATGCATTTAATGCCGGTACTTCTAGCGTTAAACATGGAAGGAATTTACGGGAGAACGTAATAGAAGATATTGTATTTTTTATTTCTATATTCCGAGTGTACGAACAACTTACTACGTTGTGTGTCGTACAGAAACGGTATCGAAGATACGTTCCAAGGTACGTTGATCGTTAACGTTCGAAAATTGGAGCGGATCCGCGATGCGTGGAACGGTTGGCAAGCTCAAGCAGACGCGATGATGCGAGGCGAGGTAGCCGAGGCGAGGTAACGAAAGTCAGGATTTATGTGACTTTGTTTACGAGCCATTAAAGAAGAATTATATCGGGCGAAAATCGCGCGAGAATTGTCTTATCGTGCGAAACAACGCGCAACCGTGATGATTTAGTCGGTCGGCCGCGGCTCTTCGCCGATAAATCACGAACGCGACGGTAACGCGAGTCCGCGAGACGAAACGGAAGTGTGTATCTCCCCTTCCCGTCCGTTTCGCGGAGGGATCGATCGATCGTTACGAGACCGCGAAAGAGACGATTCGATGCTGGACGATTAATTAAGAAGAAAACGGGGAGGGATCTTTAATCGGCGGTATGCGGGCGTCCGCGAACGATATCGGATCGGCGGCGATCGAGCGCACAAAGGCGGTCAATTCGTCGAAAGCTCGCTTTGTAGAGACGCGGAGAGAAGGCTTGTCAGCCACTTCCTGACTAATTGCCGGCGGGGCTCGCCGTTTCACGGAAGTCCCGTGGAAATATTGCTTCCGCGGCTCGAAGTACCGAAGACCGACCTCAGGAAGGCTCGGGCCTATTTCAGGCGAGGGGAATCGAGGTCGTAGATCCTTCTCGAGTTCCTGCTATTCTCCTTCTCTCCCTTCTTCGACGAGTTCTTCCTCTCGCCTGCGCAACCACCGCAGGACTTCGAGTTTCCACTTCGGGGCTCGAGTGGCCCCGAAACTATGGCGCTGATACACTACATTCCCTCGTTTAATTAGAAATTAACGGGCTGAGGCATTCCCGTCCGATCGTGTAACCTTAGACGCGAGTTCGCCATAGCGAACTATCTACCGCCTTTCTTGGCGTTACCAACTTCCGATGTTCAATACTTCGATAACGAGCGCGTCTGTCACACCGTTTGCTAGGTTTTTGTCACTCGTTGGAGAACTGTCCGCTGTTAATATGCATCAGTCACCTCCTTTCGGCTTCGGAAATTTTAAGATTTGGGAGCTTGAAAACTTGTAATATCTGACATTTTGATTTTTTTTGAGGTTCGAGGTAGTCGAGGGTTCCTAACACCACGTGACAACTGTATGGTTTGCATTGAATTTATCTCTTGCACTCGAGAGGCGACTCACATTCGACATTGGATTTAATGTAACAATTTTAAATAAATAACTTCTAAATTTATAATATTATACTCACCATGTTTGAATATAACGAAACAGACAATATTGTCGATTAATAATAAAATAATAATGATTTTAAAAAGACTCATCGAATAATATTGATTTCAAAAAGACTCATCGAATAATAATGATTTCAACAAAATTCATCAAATAAACTTCTCAGCTAGAGCGTTTCACAGTTCTTCCCTGCCAACATTAAAAATGCTTTCGAGCGCAAAGAGTCAATTTACAAATTGTGTGACTCGAAAATCTACAAGCTTGAAAATTCCCGACTTTGCGTCCCAGCTCCGATTTCGAAATCGATCCAAGATGGTTGCAACACAAATTCTAATCCCAACTCTCTCCCGTCGTATACACTTGCAAAGTATACTAACAGCGTCTTAGTTTTATTGATCGTGCAACAACGTGTCGACGGTATCTTATAATGCGAGAATTCTGTATCGATGAAGAGAACATCCACTTTCGTCCATTTGTAGCCGCGTGTTCTCTACGCGACGACACCGTGCCTTGGGACGACGCGTAATCGTAATTAACGAGGTAAAAATAGAGAGCAGAGGCTGGGTTTGTGCGGTGTGAACCAAGTGAAAACTCATATTTACCGGTTAGCGAGCTCAGACATCCGCAGTAATGCTGCGGTATTACGCGATGCGCCTAGAATACAGAGGTTCAGGCCAGCGGCGAAATAAGCCGCCAGGTGAAAACAAACGACACAGGATACTGATAAAAGGAAGAAACCGTTTGAGGCTGCGTACGTGTTACGCGTTCGTTAACGAAACCGCCCCGAATTTTATGATTTTCCGCTGTTATGTTGGAAACAGGCGCATTTAGAAAGGTTTCGTTTAATAATCCGATGCACTTTGCTTATTTTAAATTATTAAATCTCTGCACTCGAAGTGCGACTCGTACGCGCCATTTTGTTTGATACAACAATTTGGTATAGGTATTTTTTAACAAAATTTATAGCGTCGCACATATGATGCTGGAACGTAATGAAACAGCTAACAGTGGCAATTAATAAAGAGATGATAATTTCGAAAGTGTTTATCAAAATTTTCAACCATAAAGTTTTAGAATTAGTATTTTCTATCCGTGAAAATACCTCCGACTGCAAATGATTAATTTGGAGGTTAGGAATTCGGGGACTTCGAAATTTGGACGATATGACGAAAATTTGAGGATGTAGGGATTTAAAGATTCGAGAATTCAGTAAGGGTAGTTCGACAAATGTAAGTTTTGAAGAATTATAAATTTGAAAAATTTCATACAGAAAATGTAGAAAAATAAATATAAGTCTGATATATAGAAAAATAAGAATTTTTATGGAATTTGTTTTTATATAAAAATGTGAGAACTTGAGAATATAGAAAAAATGTAGGAAAAATATAGAAAAGTTTGATACATAGCAAAATAAGAATTTCTATGAACATATGAGAACTTGAAAATTTGCAAACGAAACAGTTCAAGAATCAGAGAAATGTTTTTCCTCTCTCAATTATCAAAATGCCCAATAAGTACAATTAGTAGAATTCATGGCATCTGCCGTCCTCTCGTTAACACAAATACCATTGTCTATCGAAACTGCAACGTCGAAGTTAATATCGACGTTAACTTCCCCACTGTTTTGTCGCGTTTCTTGTTCACCGACCAGAACAAAGCAAGATCGATGAAATGGCTATTATTCGTTATCTTCCATGCAGCTCGTTCGCTCCGTTCGCCTGGAAATCTACGTCCTTGAACGGACAGTTTTTATTCACGAAATTTTACGATGATTAGAAACTATGATAATTCGATAGAGTCAAGGTAGAAGCCCGCGGGGAATGATTAATGGCAACTCGGTTTGTCGTGTAATTTTTTTCAGGGCCATTATTACCGCGCGTTGGCGAGCTTTATCGCTTCGGGAACCATCTTTTCTTAATAACGATGCTTAATTTCACTCGTAATTGGTTTTCCCCGTTGCCTCTAAAGTATCTCGAACTTCGCGAACATCGATGTCAATATTCTTAATGCCCGTTCGGTCATTTCGCCCTGATCATTTTTCATTTTCAACAATCGATCAGTGGGAAAAGTTCAACTTCTCGGTTAGGTTCACTTTTTAGTAACGCTCCTGTACTTTGATATTGTATGATCGGAAGGTTCAGTGGAATTAAGCCAACGTGTAACTGTAATTGTATTATATATACATGCATAATGAAATTCAATGAATGTATATAATATAATGAAATCCAATGATTGTATACATATAGTGAAATTTAATGAATGTATGCATATACATATATCATGAAAATGACTGATTGTACATATAATGAAATTTTTGAACATTTAATGAAATGAAAGGAGAGGAAACAAACTAAACTTAACTAAAATCTAAACGATAACACGTTAATCTTCGCTAACTGATGACCACCCAGTATCACATTGTTCTTCACCGATTTCTACGCAACCATATTCGACGTGTCCTCTCTGATGTTCCAAAATTCTGAAGCTGCAAAATCTCGAATTCGGTGACTGCAAAATTCAAAAATCTCTTCGAGGTATGAGTCACAAGCAAGGGGGCCACCTTCGTTCAAAGGTTAACGCGGAACGATTGGCAGCATTCGAACAGGGTCCCGTTGTTTAATTCCCGACGAGCACGGTTCGCTGAACGATGCTCGATAAAGTCTTCCGCGACATCGAATACCAATAAAGGCAAACAAAACGACGAAAGAAGCGCTAGAACGGAGGAAGAGCGAGGGTGGTCGTGTCTCGATACGTGTGCCGGTTAATGGGTAAATTTAAAAGGTTAGAACAGAACCTTTAAAAGGTTTAGTAACAGAAAAGTAATACAATATTTTGAACACGGTAGGGTGGCCGGTGTTGCAGCCGGACAATTAAAAGCTCGCAGCGGTGGGCGAGAATAATTGCTCTTCGTTCCGATGCGAAAGCCGGAATTCTGGCGGCGCTGACAATAAAGCTGACCCGCGTGCCGTGAGCTAGCGTGTGGACCACACGAGCGTGCACACGCGACCCCAACCCCGACAACAGGAGGATGCGATTGTACCGAGTGACAACCCTGTATGTCGAACGACCAAATGGATTTTACGTGTACACGAAAAATACAGTACCGACAGCGCTATTGTGCACGATACGCGGAGAGGGTCACGCGTGCACGGGCTTTTTACACGGACGCGTTACATACACGTCTGCCCGATCGCCCATAATGCGCCGGGCAACCGGGACACGTTCGCCTAACTCTCTCGGAACCTGCGAAAACCAAAGAGGAGGCGAAATTAATTTACTTACCGCGACAACGTTGCTGCTTCTGCTTCTATTTGCGTTGGGCTTCTTCCGTCTCTGCACCATGCTTGTATGTAGCTACGCTGTTCAACGATTTACCGATCCGCATTCGGAGATGGGGATTTGGAACTGTTCACTGTTTAGGTTGTTTGGAGAATTGGAGGATTTTAGTACTCTAGGATTCGTGGATTTGTGGATTTGTGAATTTGAGGAGTTGAGGATTTGAGAATTTGAGAGTTTAAGAGATTGAGACTTTGATAGTTTGAGAGTTTGATAATTTGAGAGGTCCATGCTTTGAGAGTTTGTGAAATTGAAAATTCCAGACTTTGCGAATTTGAGAGGTCGAAAGTTTGAAAGTTTGTCAAACAGAGAATTTGGAAATTTATAAATTAGTAAGTATCAAAACTGGAAAAATTTAGAAATTGGTAAATGTCAGAATTGAGAAATTTAAAAATTCGTAAATGTCATAATTGGGAAATTTATAAATTGCAAAATATCGTAATTGGGAAACTTAGGAGTACCGAAATATCAGAATTTGGAAATTTGTAAATGAGCAAATATCAAAATTGGGAAATTTATAAATTGGTAAATGTCAGAATTGGAAAATTACGAAATTTGGAACTTGTGGAATACGGAAGATTACGGAATTCGAAAATGTGGGAATCCAAGAACCTCTAACGGCCCAATACCGCGCTCCGATTTCCGTTCTGTATCTTCCGCCGACCCCCGACTCTTCCTGAAATGGCATCAAACTCGATTTGCTCGGTATTTTTCGCTCGAGACATTTCGAAAGCTTTCTCGTAATACCGCGACAAAGCTCGTTCATAGACATTTCCGTTCTTCTGTTTTATCCCGGGGTCGTAGCATTTTAATCGCGAGATTTGTAATTAGTACGGTCGTGAAACGGCATTAGGGACCGCACCGTCTCGTGAAACCCGAGGAGACGCTGAGATTTTTCAATTTGCCATCCTGAATCGCGTTTCGCGACGGATTTAGTCGGTCTGATGGAATTAAAAAAAAAAAAGGAAAAAAATGAACGAAAGAGAGAAAGAGAAAGACGAAAGAAGAATGAAACACGCGTTCCTGTATCGAGCTATGTCCCCGTCGAGCAACAACGGCACGTTTATCGTTTTCTGGCGAGAGCTAACTCAATTTATCGTCGATTCGACGCGGTACACGGGCCCGTTGAAAATCGTTATCGCCTCTCGGTTATCATATCGACTCGCGTCTACGTATCGGCATTACGTTATTGTGTTAACAGCCCCTGTTTCCGGCTCTCTCGCGCCTCTTCGCTTTTCCTGCCCCCGGGCCAATCAACGATTTCGCTCCGCGTCTTAGAATCCACTCGATTATCATCGCTTCGTTATCGATCATTATGATCACGCGTTATCGCGTCCCACGTGTCAACGCGCTGAAATAAAATTTCTGCTCGCTTTTCGGCGAATTTTGTTTCAGCAACAGGTACGTTGAATTTATTAAAATAAATTCGCGCGATACCGCGATCGTTGATTCTCAGAACGTGTCGATCAACGAGTCGATTCGGTGTACGAGACGTAAATTAACACTGAACCTACCAGAGCGGTCAAAATGACCATTTAAGTTTGTAATTTCGATGATTTTCTTGAAATCTACGTTGATTCTCGTCAAGACAAAAAATTAATATGTGCATTGATTTATGTTACAGCGTTTATTCATTTATTTTTCAACCTGATTTTCAACTACAAAGTAATTGTGCATCATACCACGGTAGTTTTATTGTTAAACTGATCCAAGTATTAATTTATTTCGGGAGATCGAGATATTACTTCGATCTCGCACCAAAGCGTATACAATTAGATCGCATTAGGCTATTAGAGTAACCGAGAACTTTTCGATCGAGAATCGTGCGTGCTCGTCGAACACTCCATTATGCAAATCCGGCAATTGTGTTTCGCAAAACAGGTGGCAGCGTATAAATCGGTAATAAATCTGCCGTGACGAGTAAATTAACGTAAGCACGGATCCCGAATAATCAGCTGTATCTGTCATAGTTGTTTGGTGCGTTGTCGGTGCGCGTTGACCCCATTCGTCGTTCAAACCGAGACAGTTATGTTATTGCGTACTCGAAAGGGAAGCCCGTCGGTTGAAAAGCATTAAATAAATCGACGTTACATCATAATGGTATCGGTGAAAATCAAATAAATATTTGCCGCGACACGATTCGGCCGGATAGCCGTGAAATTTAATTCGCGTAACCGAGAGGAGGGCAATGGCGGCACGCTCGTCGAATGTAAATTCGGCCAAGCGCTCGCCCACGGAAATGTTCCCGCAATAATTTCCCGTTTTCCGCGTGGCCCACATTTGTCCGACAACCGGCGATTTTCAAAAGTCTCTCGTTTTTTTTTTTTTTTTTTTTTTTTTATTTCCTCTCTCGTTGGGCCGACCGTGTCAGGCGTACGTCGAAACGAAAGCGTCAGTTTTAATTACGCGCCCGCTCGGTGTATCGCGTCCATCGGGGATGTCCAGGATATCAGGGATATCGACTGCATATACCCTCCCCGTGTATCCGCTGCCGGGCACGTTGCGAATATTGCCCGTCGCTTCTCTTAGCCTTTGTCCGAACCGACCTGTTCGCGTAATCTCGAAATATTAGCTCGTCAATGATCATCGGTTTCGCGTCCAACCCCTATTTGTCTTCTTTTCGGTTCATCCTTTTTCGCTCCGACGTCAATGGAACGGTGTTCCGCCGTTTATTTGCAACGGGGATTCCCGAACTTTTATTGCTGAAGACCCACTTGGTAATTTGGAGATTTCGATGGTTCGGGATTTGGGAGATTCAGAATTTGAGGATGTGAGAATTTGAGAATTAAAGAGTTTGAAAGTTTGAAAGTTTGAGAGTCTGAGAATTTCAGAGACCGAGGGTTTGAATGTTTGTGAAGTTGAGAATTTGGAAATTTAGAAATTAGCAAATATCAAAATTGGGAAATTTAGAAATTAACAAATGTGAGAATTGAGAAACTTAGAAATTTCCAAATATCAGAATTGACATGATATCGGTCAATAAACATCGGTTTCGCGTCCAACCCCTTTTATCTTCTTTTCGTTCATCCTTTTTCGCTTCGTGATCAATGGAACGCTGTTGCACCGATTATTTGCACCGAAGCTTTCCGAACTTTTATTGCTTGAGCCCAGCTTTCGGAAGCAAACGTTTTTTTTCGCCTCTGCAACCCCGTTGCGAACGTTTCGGTTATTAAGAAGTTATTATCGAGAAAAGTTCGTGTGGAAGCACGCCATTTTACGGACACCATTTGCGTCTCGTGGAGCGTATTAAACCCACGTATAATATTCATTTCGGCAAAATGAGTTAGGTTAGATTGCTTCGGGACGAGGGTCTACATACGTATTTACGTAGTCTCGTTAAAATCTCTGCGACGCTACTTTAACGAGATACTAAACAGTAATGTTCGGTTTTACAAAATTTCTATCCCGTTCTTGTTAAAAAACAGAACCCTTTATCATGTTTTCATTAACGAACATAATTTAGCTACTGAACCATTTTTCAAAGTCAGATACATTTAAAGAAAAATGAATAATTTGTCAACGGTCAGATGCATTTGCAAGAAAAATTAATAATTCGTCAACAGTCAGGTAAATTTGGAAGGAAAATGCATATCCGCGCACCTGTTTGTCATCTATTCCTGCGCAAATATTCTAGTCCGCTTGATTTTCAATTATCGGACATGCAATTCCTTGCGTTATCGGTACCTTATCTACACATACCTCGCCGGAGGCAAATATCCAACATTTCCGCTTTGCCTTCTCTCTGTTTCCCTGCTGGTACGGCCCTCGAGAAATTTTATAGCGATCGAACATCGCTGCAGATGTATGCACGCTGTGACTTCTCGTGCACGGTCAGTGTGTGTCGTAAGGATGTGCAAACACGTAAAATTCTGTCAGTATGTTAATAACGATGCTCTGCGGCGACGTAATTAGATGGAGGTTTTAACGACTAGGAGTCTAATGGAACACATATCGTACTCCAACGAACGATACATATTTTTAATATTTGCAGATTCTCGTCAATTCATATATGTATACTGTATTCACTGCTATGGTACAATTAGATTACTTTATAACGAAGTTGATAAATTCATGCATAAGTACAGTATCATTTATGAAACAACGTGGGAATTTATCTACGGTGCTAGCTTTAAACTTCATTCATTATAAACATTTGTATTCTTTTACAGTATACTGTCCATTAGATGCTATAATACAATAATCGACCTAGATACTACAAATGGCATAATCGACTAAAATCCTATAACACAATAATCAACCAAAATGCTACCAATACAATAATCAATCGAAATACTAAAAATACAATAATCAATCAAAATACGACAAATACAAGAATCGATCAAAATACTATAATACAATAAACGTTCAATGACTAATTTATACACCGAAGAAAGATTTTATAACATAGAACGATCTATGCGATAATCTATCATCTTTACAAACCAACGTGTAATTTACCCCGTGTTCCTCGAGCATGTTCAACAACGAGCAAATACTTTCGAAGGACAGTGTATTTGCAGGAAAAGACAGCACGGGAGGATAGAGGAGAATCGTAGGCGTATATACGCGATCATGTATGTACATACATACACAACGGTGTACAAGAGAGAAGAGGCAGGCTAGGTAGGAGTTACCCAAACTCCTATTCGATTCGAGCGACAAACTCTGCAAGCAGTTTGATCGCCGAAGTTACAGATTCACCGTAGAACTCTGAACTCCAAATGGGGAATCTATTATCGAAGCAGCGTTTACACGTACACGTTCGTTTATGCGTCTTGCTGGCTCTGTCGGTGTCGCAGCTGTCGAGTCGTGTTCGCTACTTTCCGCAGGATGTCATAAGTCGGCTATCGAAATGGTAAATTGCGACTCTCTACATCGAACAGATCTCAGCTAATAGCTTCTCATCGGTTATCCACGGAATGATTATAGGGACGATACCTTCGGGCCAATTACGAGATTGCCTGGCAAGGAATTATTCTTCGAGGTGATCGCAAAGATAGTCGTTGGTATTTACGTTTATGTTCAGTCGAAGTAAGTCTGCTTTGCGCTTCGAGAAAAGAATCGGTCCTCGGAAGTCCGGGCCATATAGCGAGACACGAGTGTGGGTCACGACGATGTGTTCATTATTTTTTTTTTTTTATTTGATTGCCTAACCCCTTCCCGTACTTTGACGAGTCTGACTCGTGACGCACTCACAACTCAAATGTAACAAATTTTACTTTAATACTCCTCAACTTGAAATTTAGGTCCGATCACAATTCGTATTTAAATTTCATTTGTTCGTTTTAATATTATAGTTATGAATAGTTAGTTCTGTCTGACGCATTTGACAAATAAATGGCACGGGAAGGGGTTAAGGTCACATGCACCTTTTTAGGTTATTAGTGACCACATTTGATTTGGGACTGTGCCGGACATTAATAATTTGAAAACACCAAAAGTTCATCGATAGAAATACTTCAAAAGTTCATCCTCTTTATAATAATCAACGCATGAGTCATTTAAAATGCCTTCGTGTGTCTGTGTCGGACTCTGATGTTCACCATTGATCTAATTCGTCGCGATAGAGGAGAACGAAGAAGAACAGGACAGTAGGTCGGAATTAATATAATGCACTCCGTGAACAATTCGCAGTTACTCCCGTTTCCGTGTGTATTTTTTCCAGCGGTCGAAATACCGGTAGCAAAAGCTTGCCGTAATTTTGTGAGAATCCCCGGATAAACGGGGTGAGCTTGAAAGGTGAATGCGGGCATCCTGGCAGATTCACGACGTAAATACATTTGTCTCCCCTGCTAAGTGGGCTGCTGTCTCTTCGTTGCCGAATAAATGCCAGCCAAATAAAACTTCCTGGCTACACACAAACGCAATTACCGGACGTATTCCGGCCAAGAGAAGAGGCCCTGACCGGACGAAAGACGCATTGCCATTCCGTGGCCCGTTGTTCCGTTTACGCCATTTCTCCGATCCGCCGGTTCAACCTTGCACGAAATTAATTCTCCCTTTTCCTTTCGCTCGGATCCCTCGCAATCGGCCGATTCAACGACACTGCGTCCCGACGTTGCCGCGTATTTCAACCGACCAAATTGAAGTTGCAGATAAATCGAATCCACGAATTTTACCGACAATCCGTACGCGAGGAACGCTCTTACGTCGCCGCGCGTTGGGAATTCGGGCACGCGGAAATTATGGTCCTTGGGAATTTCGACGATGTGGAAAGTCGGCCACGTGGGAATTCGGAAATTTAGGGATCGGACTTTTTGGGAATTGAAAATTTCCTAATGGAGGATCGGTGATTTGGGGATTTGAAAATTTGTAAATCTGAGTATTTGTGAATGATCTAGAAATCTAGAAATCTAGAAATTCGGAAGTCTAGAAATCCAGAAATCCAGCAATCCAGAAATCTAGAAATTCAGAAATCCACAAACCTAAAAATTTAGAAACACATAAACCTAATAATTTAGAAATCCGGAAACCTACAACTCTAGAAATCTAGAAATCCAGAAGTCTAGAAATTTAAAAATCTAAGAATTTGGAAATCTAAAAATCTACAAATCTACAAATCTCCAAATCTAAAACTCTAAAAATCTAAAAATTAGAAAAGATAGAAATGTGGAAGCTTGGAAAATCGTATACACTAAAACCTACAATTTGTTGAATATCCAGCGCTTTTCGCTGGCATTCGAATCGTAACTTTTCCGCGCGGGATCGCGTTCATAGAAATTTCGCTTTAGAAACCCGGTATAAACGAGAAAAAATACTTTTGAACGGTACTGTACATTCAAACACGCGTGTATATGCGCGGCTCGTCGAGTCTCTAGTCAACTTGACTGCTCTGCGAGTTCTCCTCGCGCATTGTCGATACCACGGAAAGTATCCGGAGCTTTTTCTCCTTTCGATTCCAGCTTTTCCCCCGTTTCCGGTCTCAGCCGTCAGACTCTGTACCATTAAAGCGTTTCCCTGCGACGTCGGTCGTATATGTATCGCGATACTCTAACGGCGCATAGTACATACATACATAAGCGTAGCACCCTGAAAGTGTGCCTTTCTCTCCGAGAAGTCACCATGGGAACGTGAAATCCCGATTATATTGCGGAAACGAGACAAGGGATTCGGTGTATTCCTTTTGCTTCCTTGCACCATACGACTTTACGTATTATCGTCTGTTTGAAAACAATTTCGCGAAAAGCCTATAGTTCCGACACAAATCTTTATGATCTGCTTACTCGAGTTTACATCCGTTTACTACCGCAGTAGAAATTGTCGCGTGTGGTCAGACACGTTACGTACATTCTTTAATTATGATGTTACAAAATTTCAAAGTTTTCAAGTGATACAATTCCAAAGTCTCGGTACTTCGGAGGCCATCAATTGTATAGTCTTACGAAGTTCAATAGTTCCAAGGACACAGAGATTTAAAATTCGAGTTTCAAGGTGTCAAAATTCTAACATTTTAACATTTCTGTCTTCGTAAATTCGAAAATATAAAAGTTAGAAAGGTTCGAAATTCTAAAGATCGAAAGTTATAGAACGTTAAAGCGATATCAAAAGTTCAATGCATGAAAGTTACAAAATTAAAAAATTACGAAACCCCAAGATCATTCTAAATCCCGCCATATAAAAGTTACGAAGGTCGGAAATTCTAAAGATCGAAAGTTTTCAGAACCTTAAAGTGATATCACGGTGAAACTCCGACGTATCAAAGTTAAAAAATTAAAATCCTACGAAACCGCAAGCTCTCGCAAAATCCCGAAAGGTAAAAAATTCCTACGTTCAACACTCTCGTCGCAAAGAAACGACGAAGTCCGAAAACTGCAATATGTCGAAGCATAAAAGTCTTCAAGATCCCAGCGGCATAAAATTAAAACATCGCAAAGTCCCCGATTCCAAAAACCGATCGCGTTCGCGTCTCCCGAACTCGATCGGAAGATTTTTATTCGACAAAATACTTTTGCCTCCTTTCTTCCATTTCGTGACTGTTTACGATACACACAGGTTAGACTGTAACGACGCAGCTTCCATTTCCGTGCAGCCGCGTCTCGACGGAAAAAGCCATCGAGCGTAAAAGTATTTCGAAGCGCGTCACCGTGGCATCCCGTGGCGAGCGAAAACACGTTTCCTGCGTAACGAATATTTTAACACCCGCGAGCGGATTCCAACCCCGCATCATCCTTTCCGCTTATACGATGCAGCTCTCCCCGTGGATTTAACACTGAAGAGCACTTATCGTTCTCTCGCGTTCTCCTCCAGTCAGAAGCTAAATCGTCCTGCTCCGCTTCGACTCGGAGGTGTGACCTTTCCGCCCGTTCTTCCCGTCTGAACGTCCTTTCTCTGTCTCTCTCTCTCTATCTCGCGTTTCCATTTTGTCGGTCTCCCGTTGCTCGAGGATCGTCTAACGGACCGTGGCACGGCTAGGTAAAGGCGGCGAAATTCCAGCGAGTATAGCGGCCAGAGCCGATAATAACCGGGCAAAGTCCATTATGACGCGTTTAAGGATTTACGTGGAGGGATTATCGATACTCGAGGAAAAAAGGAACAGGATTCCGAACCTCCGTTGCTCCCTGCCGTTTCTCTGTCTCTCCCGTCTCGTTTTCTTCTTCGGGTCCGCGGTACCCTTTCGTTCACGGCTAGATTCAACCCCGTTCTCCTCTTTCTCGCCCCCGTACCCATCCCGCTGATCTCTTATTCTCCGATCCCATCGTGCTCGTAAAGGATTCAAAAGAGATTGAAAAAGATTTGCTCGTGCTGGTGTCGGGAAAGCGCGATAGTAACGCGCTGAGACGCCATCCGAGAGGATACCGGCCATTCGCTTTGTCGATAAAATAACTTCGACGAGGAAAAAAAAAAGTGGGTGAATTAACCGTAGCTCGGAAACGAACGTTACCGTTCGCGGAGAGCAGGTTCCCGAAGGTGTGGGAATTCGCTTAGCTCGCGTTCTTGGATAATTTATGCCATAAAACGTTTAGGTGCCACGCTACAACGTCCGTACGATCGTTGCAGCTGCTCCTGAGACGTAAATACGCTACAGTATTACAACATGTACCGCTCGTTTCCCGTACTTCTTTAAATAAGAATAGTTACGAGAACTCTTTGCCTCGGAGGCCGCCGCTGTCGCGCAACGTTACTTTTCTCGATACTTTTACCAACCTCGGCTCCATTCAATATTTTCTGTCATTGTATTTACGCGGAAACGGACGTCAAGTCTTTTCCAACGCGCAAACTCGTTTACTTGGACCGTATTTTTCTGTAACCCTTTAACCGAATTACGGTTTCTCATGGTCCTTGTGTTAAGTATTTAATTGCGGTATTAATCAAACGGGAGAAACGGGGGTGTTTTTCAGTACGTAAAATATCTGTCAAGAATGCTTGAAATATCTGAAAATATTTAAAAATATGTTGAATGTACAAATTACACTTGTAGGGAAATTTGCGTACCTGGTCGGATGGCCATATGAATCATATATTCATATGCATGCATACACGTATGCATACATATATGTATGTATACGACATGTGTATACAATTTACAATATGAGTATGTGTATCTATAGCCACATATGTATACAATGTACATACAATATGTATGTATGTCCATATGTGTACGTACATATGTATATGATTGCATGTCTATATTTACATGTGAATATACATAAGTATGTACTTACATACATACATGTACTTATATTATTAAGAATGTATTCCCCGAATTTTTAATTTGGATAATTAATATCGTTAGGTCTTCAGCGAACACAGAGTCGAACATAACCATCAAAACATTTAAACAACGACGGTGTAGGTATTAATAAAACGATTGGTGCTATTGTTTCTAAACGAAAACAAAGTGCCGTTCGATTCGGCGAGCCGGTTTAAAAACCGATGACCCCTGGGCCGAGTTCGAATCGCGAAATTCGCAGATCGATCGTTCGTCCGAGCGTACATACCGAAACAGAATTAATTCAGGAATCGTTCGACGTATGATAATTCGAGCGAGGTCTGTGTCGTTGGAGCGTCACGTACGGATCCGTAGTCCGCGAGGGCGAACCATCGGGAATATTGAAAAATCGATATTTGCCGGACCATCGGTACGTTGTCACCTCCATAAATCAAGCTAGCTAGGCTCGGCGGTACGCGCGAAACGACGTGCTCGCAAAAATATCTGGCTCTTCTTTCGTTTTTCGCTCGTAAAAGCCTAGCGTGCGGTGGCCAGAATGGTCGATCGAATTTCGCCGGGAGACGTACGACCGCCATAGAGCTTGTTTCGAGGTATCTCGCTCACGTAATCACGAACGGCGATGATGCGTGGATATACGATGATTCGCGACACCTTCGAGCGAAACATCTTCGACTTCGTCCAGCCCGAGGCCAGATTCCAATTTAGATTCGACGCGGTAAGATGGGCCTCGACGCTGCTCCCTGTACCACTGACATAGTCGTTTCGCCGGGAAACCGAACTGTTCCTCCTTCGACGAAGTGTTGCCGGGTTGCTTTCGCACACAAATACGCCGGCAAACAGGAAATTAAGGATCCTTTGTTGAAGACACCCCGTCACGGTGACGCGGTCGTTGCGCACTCGAATTTTCTTCTCGCTGCTGCGATAACCGAACTTACTTTCGTACACGAACGCGACAGACGTACTTTGGATATTGTTAAATCATAGAATATAATATATATATTTTTTAATTTAACCAGTTGCGCTACAATTTGTTCCGCGAATACAGACACGTCAGATATGGTGAACAATTCGTTGCTACAATATTAAGATGACTAAAGAAAGTTCCAATGTCGAATTTTGCATTTGGCGATTCTCAACTGTGCATATGTGAAATAGGCTAAAATTGAACATTCAACCGTATTAAAAATATGGACAAGGATTTACTATGTGAACAAGTAGTTAAACTATTTATTGATACAAACCAAACTGATACAGAAATAAAAGTAGAAATGAACAAAGTAATATTTAAAGGTTGCTTTCGAATCTTCATGATTATAATTTTTACACGTATTATCGTTTTGCTTTACCGTTCACACACACGACCGTAAATGAGCTCCACGTTGGACGTCTTCTCATGATCGAGACACACTATTACACATCCTCCTAGCATGACCGCTTTTTGATCGAGCATGACTATAAAAAAAATCAGTCTTCGTTTCAGAGTCGTTTCCCTGTTAGATCGCGTACGACGTACATGAAAGTAAAGCTTGTTTCACTTTAAAGGTACACTTCGGTTCAATTAAAACAAGAACGATTTCCTCGATATCCCCGAAACTCGTAACGGTAATTGCTCTTTGTTTACCGTAAAACGAACGCGGATATTCGAGTGAACCCACATTCTAGCGTCGGGCACGTTCCGTCGATTAAAAAGCACGCTTTCGTGAAAATTCCCCGCGTCCGTAATCGTGCTACGAGGCTGAACGAGAAAGGTGATAGAATATCTCGGAGTTTATAGAGTGATTCTCGAAGCGGAATTTTAGAGCGATACATCGGCACCCGACCGGTCTTATTCCGCGTACGCGCGCCTCATCGTTCGGTTTATGGCACGGGATAAGTAATATATCTTCCCGGTTTAATCCGCCGGCTTTCTTCCGTGTCCATTCACCGGGACCGACTTCCCAGGGATTAATCTATTATTTTTTTTCCACCTCGGCTCACGGAACGTTTCATGCAGACCCGGTTGACACGCGTAGGCGAAGAAGAGGGTGGACGCGAGTTGACAGAGAGACAGTGACGCGTCAGAAACAACGCTGATCTTTCATCCTCTCGTTTTTCCTCTCTCGGCAGCGATTTTTGCGTTATTATCGGGAACGCTCGGAGCCGGTACGTATAAATTGAAACGAATTACGTAATAAAATGGCCGTCGTTAAAAATAATGAAACGCGGGGGATAAAATATCGTCGGACGTCGAGCAATCTGGACCCCTGGCACACGAAGAGGAATCGCGGATGGGAAAGGAGGGAGCAAAAAAAAAAACAGGAAGAAGGAGAAACGAAAAAAGGTAAAAAAGGAAGAGAAGAGGAAAAAAAAAGAATTCGGTCATCGACGAATAGGTACGGTGGTTGTATGCTCGTGCCGTGGCGTTCGCCATGAAAGAGGGTGCACGACGAAGGGACGGGAGGGTGGAAGAATGGACGATAGGACGATGGCAATGTACAGTCGGGGTCGGACAGGTAAAGGGTGTGGGGCATAGCCACGATATATCGTGGCTGAGCCTTTATTAAAACTGCTTTCGGTATTATTGCTTTCCGGGAACGTCGAGTCTCGAAAATGGCATTTCCGCGAGATAGGCCGTGACGGTGGTCGTGTGTACCGCCGAAAATATATATATACGTGATATATATACAATATGTGTATATATATATATATCAGCGTCCCCTCGTGAGACCTGTCGTCTCTGAGGGCATCGTCACACAGCCCGCTGGCCCGGCTATGGTCCGCAATAAATATGCTCTTCACTTTGTGCAAGTCGCTCCCGCGCTCTTATATTGCACTCGCTTGGTTATTGCCTGCCGACCGAAAAGTGACTCGGCCACTTTCGACCCTGTCTGACGCGGATCATCCACGAAATCTGCATCCGACCACGTTCGCGCGTTCCCGCTTTTTTTGCGGCCACGATGTTTATTTTCCACCCCCGTTCTTTCCCAGGTACTTTATTATGATTTCCTGTACACATTTAAAATACGGTCATGCGCCGCTTAACGGCCGCGAACGTATCTGGAACGGTAATGGGCGACTGCGAGCACGCTCCGCGGCTACGTGATAATTGTACTCCGCCGATGGGCAGCGTTTTTAAAATCACGAGTTTACGAATTAACAGATTCTTAAATTTCTCGTTACCCGAGTTTGCTGATTTTCGGGGTCTCGAAATATGCGATTCTTATATTTTTAAATTCTCAGTTTATGCAATTCTTGCATTTTCAAATTCTCGAATTATGCAATTCTTGTATTTTCAAATTCTCAAGTTATGCAATTCTTGCACTTTCAAATTCTCGAATTATGCAATTCTTGTATTTTCAAATTCTCAGATTGTACAATTCTTATATTGTCAAATTCTCAAATTCTGAGATGTATAGATCTCTGAATCTCCGATGGTCTCCATGGTCCCAAGCGAGAAACGCGTGAAATGTCATTTCTTTCTAACATACCCAATACACACTGCACTGTTGTTACTTTTCGACCATAAACATCGCGCTGTGTGCACGCAAAACGGTGACTTTAGCGATTTCCATGTATCCTCCACGTTCCAATGACTCGTTAACGATTCCACTCGCCGATCGACTCGTTCAGCGTACAAATAATATTTAAACAGTTGTTCTCTCTTACTTTTACCTCGTTGCGATAGTTATTTTCCAACGGACAAAAAAAAGCTGTCGTTCCGTCCACTCGACGTCGAATCGCCATTGAAATTCCCACGGAACGATGGTTTCGCGCCCGTTACACGCGTACCCGTCCGTGTTTTCGTTGTATTTGCTATGTTCGATCAAACGGTCGACCGCGTTTCACTGACGTAGAAACATCGATGCTCTACAAATGAACGCGCGACGCTCGATTCGTTCGATTTTTCGTTCGCGGATACACAAGCACGTTCGTTCCTCGACCTATATTATATCTTCGACTCGCTTCGAGGATATCTCTGTCCATTTCTTCGCGAGCCAACCGAGAAACCGCTAGAAATTTTGTCGACGTCGAACTTCTGGCTGTGGGCGGAATCTTTCCTATCTGATTATAAGTTCTCGCTTCTGTCGAAACAACGCGATATATTGTCCCTCCTCGCTTCGAACGTGGCGGGTTCTCGGTATATCGCCGGCGAAAATACCGGAAGTTGTATCGCCGCTCTTGGATAGCGTTGTACATCAATTTTCTATCCTTGTAATCCCGTTTGAGATGTACGACAGGATGGGTAAGGGTATCAACAATTTCGAATTGTTAATAAACTAGTAATATAATATAATTTACATTGTGAAACCAGCAGACAATCACTGATTCTCATTCCCACCGATTCTTGCGATCTTACCCTCACTTCTTCTTTGAAACATATTCAATATTATATTTAATATTATAGCCATGAATAGTTAGTTTTGTCTGACGCATCTGACAAATGTAACAAATTTTACTAAAATCTTTAATACTCCTCAATTTGAATTTGAGGTCCGATTTATTATTTGTATATACGAATATACAGTACTATGCTAGCTCGGATACGCGTCGGCGGCATATCGATGACACAGCGGCAATATAAGGAGAGTCTACTGTAGCATTCCGCGGCAGTACTGTGCTCGGGAAAGCGTTGCGCTCTACGAAAAGCAACGGAACGACGATAGTAATAAAGGTGTCATGACGGTAATGGACGTTATTGACAAGCCCTCCGTTTGCCCCTTTTCACCCCGCCTTCGCGAAGAAGTTTAACTCACGGAATCTTTGGCCATCTTCGTCTCTCCTCCGTCTGTTCCTTCGTCAGCCCAAGTGTCTCGTTCGTTCTCTATCTGGACTCGTAGAAAAGCAGGTAACGGGGACGAAGCGGGGAAACAGTTTCCCTTCGGATCGTCTCGAACAATGCAAATTGATGCGGAATCGATACTAAGCTGGTAGGAGTTTCTAATAAGATTCTCTCGCTCGCTTCGACGCTGTATTGTACGGCGGCTCTTTCGATCGCGTCGAATAAAGGAACCACGGGTTTCTTCGTCCGTCGAATCGTTGCTTCCTTCGCGAACAATCCACGTGTTGCGAGACACTTTCCCTTAGGCCAATTTATACGGGATTTTGTGTTTACATAGACAACGATATCGAGCTGCTCGACTCTTGTTCCTCGAGTGCGATACTCGTGTGGATTGCTTCGAATCTATGAGCACTTCCGACCGGGAACGTACATAGTAATTCGCCATCTCTTTGCTGCTACGTACAGCGACGCTCCTACCGATTATTTTCGATTCTAGAAAAATTCTAACACCTTATGTAAGAAACTTTGATCTTTGATACGACCATGCGTGTTCGACTGCCGCTTCTAACTCCTTGCCGCAACATTTATTTGTCAGATACGTCAGACAGAACTAACTATGTATGACCATAACATTAAATTGGACAAAAGAAATTGTAATGTTGCGAGTACTTTATATTCTACGATCCTTGACTACGCGAATTATAAATTAGACCTGAACTTCAAGTTGAAGGGTATTACAAATTTGAATATACTCCTCGAGGCCCAGTTATAAAGAAAGAAGATCCTTGATGACAAGTCGCGGTCATACGTCGTCGCAGCATTTTGAGCTTCGATGTGACCTAGGATCGTAACTAATAAACCTTCGTACACGAAGAAAGTCAATCTGTTCACCCCGTTCCCGACACGAAAACACGATTTTCCATACGGTAAGGGTTTATCCGTCCCCCATTATGTTCGTTGTTTCGACGCAACGAGGAAGGAGACAACTAGTAGGTAAAAAGAAGATCGTGCAAACGTTACCGCGATATTTCGCGCGTTCGTCACGACGTTACATCAGCGTGTCAAGCTGGATGCCGGTTTCCCGAGGTAAATCGTTCGGAACGTGGGTGATGGACGTTTTAAAAACCCCGACACGAAAGAAAAGGATATCCTCGTCGAGCGCGCGCGAGGCTAAAAATTGTCAGACGTCGCGCGGAGTTTCTGAAAATGCGACGGGGATGCGGTGACTCGTCGATGCCGTTCGACAGCACCCTGTAACCCGGTTCCCGCATGTTTCGTTCATCGACTTTGTCGTTCCATCCCGTCCGTTACACAGGATTATTATTTGCAAAATCGAGGTCCGTTCATCGTTGTATCCGATTTCACTTGAAAGACTACGCGCGGAATAATTTATAAGCGCGTTTCATGGTTGATCACGTTCGGGCCCGGTGTACGCTCGCAGTCTGTCTGTTAACTGTACGTAATGTGTGTCCACAGACACCTACGTACTGCCGGGAAGAGAGAGGGAGAGAGAGAGAGAGAAAGATCTGGCCGGGTTCCACACACCGTCCTCATTATTCGTAAATTATTTGCCGGCCGTCACGTTGACCCGAACGGGGAATTGGAATTGGTCGCTGCGATCGTGTGGGGTGCAAACTCGTCGGATCGTAATGATACAGGTTCGGTCATAATCTGTGCGCGCGATCCAGCTGACGCATTCACCGTACTAAATAATCGAAAAAATTAGCGCGAACATTCGTCGCGTCCGTTCGTATTTACCAGTCGCGATTGTTTCCGTCGATCTTTTCATTCGCGCGTTTACGAACGATCGATATTTGATAAATACACGACCTTGCGTATTCTTTTATGCGAGTAACCGGAATTATCAGACATTTCATCTGTCATTTTTCTAGAACAACGATCAGTCGATCGACGGAATTTCGACGAATTAATTGCTTTGTTACTACAGCTAAAAGGAACACGTAATCAATACCGATCTGTTTGGATTTTATGGAAATTTTCAGTGATAATACGTATGTGAAGATATGTCCATAGATATGTCCATACAAGAGCGAAGAAAAAATTGCAGGAAAATAATGGTAGTTGAAATAAACGAATAGATATATGTATGTAACGTATATATTTGTATATATTTACAAATTTATTTTTTACAGATTTACAATGTATTTATACAAAATAGAAGGTGTAAGAAAAAAAGTAAACAATTACTTATAGCCCCACCCACCACCCCTTTCCGGCTCCGACAGTAATTGTGGGATACCCTGTATATATGTTTTTTTATTTCCTGAAATATCTCGTTATGTCGTATAGAAGTTTGCATCCAATTTTATTGAAATATTTATAATGTTGCGAATACCGTCATATTCGTTAAGGGTTACATTCCCGATTTTAACGACGAAATTGTATGTTGCAATTTGTTTAATTATGAATTGTATGGGAACAACAATTTCCTGGAACGATATCATCGATTCAGTTTCGTCGTTCGTCGACTTATGGAACACCCTGTACATCACGTTCGTGTTTCATTAGTTAACTCTCCTCACGAGATGCATTACGGGCGGAGTTAGACCGCGGACGAGCGTTCGAGCCCGGAGAGAATAAAGACAAGAGGGAACGGAAGAAAAATCACGGTCAATCGAGAGCGATTAAATCGATTCCTTTTTATCTTCCCGTTCGTTCCGAGGATCTAGCTATTTTGTCAACCTATCGGCGATCAAATTATCCAGCCAATGGAACGCCGAATCTCTTTACCAGACTCTCCTCGATTCGCGTATCAGTTGGCACGAGTTTGTCTATCTTCGAAACGTTCGTTGGATACACGAGCGAGACCGCGACAGATTTCCTCGTAGCTTCGACACAGATTTTCCTCCGACTACTTGAAAAGTTTCCGGAAACAGTTGTGCCGGCAAGAGAAATCTGTCCCCACCTATACACGTTCCTCTCGAATAAATCGGGAAACGTGATGTACACTCGGATGCAACGTGGCTGTGCATTCGCATACTACGATTTCCCCAGGTTCGCGTTAAGGACTGCTCCAAAATTTCCTTAGTCTTCTCCAGACTTTCATAGTCCCACTGCAACAGAAAGACATGTTTGTTGGAACTGAGTATTAACACATTCGTTCACGTGAATTCGTGTCATTTTTAATTTTTTTCCTGACTGATGCTAGCGTGAATTCACGTCGTTTTAATATATAATATTATAAGACGTCGTAACTCTTTTAGGTAGTTACAAGAATTAACCTTTGACTCGTCCTCATCATTTTGTTCAACAGCTATTTGGACCACGTATTTTTGACCCAAACCTATAATGTTGTACATGTGATATACAAAATTAATTAAGCAGCTGATATTGGTAATAGTAGAGATATAATAGCTTGAAAACAATTCCTCAATCTTTTCAACCAAAAAGTCGCTATCTGCGATCGATAAAAGTATCTTCGAGAGCAAAGTCTTAAAGAAGTGTCCACATATTTTTGAGCGGCAGTGTACATAGTGATTCGGTAGTTCGAATCGACGATAGAGCGGAGGTTGGCTAATTACCTGGCCTTTCTCGCGCTAAAAGAGACTGCTTGGCCGACGGAAGCCATAGAGAACGAGCAGAACGTCCGATCCTCGCATGCGTTCGGTTTAACGCTCGTCTACGCCGCGCCACGAGCCCGTGTGTGTTCACGCGTGGTGTACGTGCACGCGGCAATAATCGACGGGCGTTATATTTCAGCCGGTTGAATTGGATTCAACGAGTCGCACGCACCGCACCAAATTTGCAAGCTACGCTCTCGTGCTCTCTGTTTCTCTCCCTCTCGTGCTCTCTCTTCCGCGTCCTTCGCTCTCGTCTGCCGTAATTATACCACTTCCGTAGATTCGCGCGAAGTTACCACGGCTGGCTCGTTCGCCCGTGTATGTACCACCCACACGTGTACACCCTCGTTCATAAGTTGTTCGATCGAACTGTTATGATTGATTATCTATCTTACACGCTGTACAATCTTCCACCGTTCAGACATCCCGCTTCTGTATACAAACTTTGACATTTAAGCGACGTGCACACACGGAAGCGTCTTCAACTTTCTTAGAGAAGATGGCGACATAAGAGGATCTTCTTGATGAGACACTCCGTATTTAACATATGCGTGCACCGTTATTACGGCCTTGCATATTTATCCGAATCGTGTATATGTACTTTTTATTAAACCCATATTTATGCAAAGCGTGCATGTATTTTATCGAGGCACACCGTATTTATACAAAGTGTGTATACGTTTTATTGAAGCAGCTCGCATTTATACGAAGTATGTGTACATTTTATTGAAGCACCTCCTATTTATGCAAAGTACCTATACATTTTATTGAAGCACCTCGAATTTGTACAAAGTGTGTACACGTTTTACTGAAGCACCTCGTATTTATGCAAAGTGCGTCTACATTTTATCGAAGCACCACGAGTTTATACAAAGAGTGTATGCATTTTATTAAAGCGCCTCGTATTTATGGGAAATGCATACACTTGTTATTGAAGCACCTCCAATTTATACAAAGTGTGTGTACATTTTATTGAAGCACCTCGAATTTATACACAGTGTGTGTACATTTTATCGAAGCACTTCGTATTTGTGCAAAATGTGTATACATTTATATTGGAACACCTCGTTAACGTAGTCGAATACGCTTGTACGGAACCCCCGTTTTCGGACAATCTAGTGACCCAATAAGCTAGGTAACGCAGATTAATTCCGAAACAGTGAAACGTCGCGCGACATTTCTGAACGAGAGTGTACGGTCTGGGTGGTTGTCAGTGAACGCTGGATGCGTGCACGACTCGGCTTCAGCTTGGTAGGCTTATTTCGCGGTGGCCCTGGTCCTGCGCGGACGATGATGAATTGGTTAATTAAGCGTTTCACGTCGGTTGGTCAGCGGACCGACGCGACTCCAAGAGTTCGTTAAATGTTCTGATGGCGATGTACACGATTCGTCTAATTGCGTCGCCTTCAACAGGAGGAAATCGAATCAGCGTCGATGACGCGAAAACCGTTCCCGTTCTCCCGATTCCTCTTCGTCGCCTGACGGTTTCCGTCGGGAACGCGTCTAATTGGAGGGCATTTTAACGCGTCGGTGGAACTTTGTCTATGCTGCGACGCCAGTAAAATCTTTGCTCGTACACACAATTAGAATCTATTGTAGGGAGCTCGGAATTCGCTTTCGGGGTTAACCCTGTGCGGGACATTGCGACTTCGGTCTGCTATTCGAACTTTGTTACTCTGTTTCTTTCAGTTATTCGCGGAAGTTAAATTAGCCTCACAATACGCGAGCTATTATTGTCGAATTGCTGACGTACATCCAGAAATATGTTGGTTTCCTGGTGACAAGAATCGAGTTCACCATTTGTTAACAGACTTTCTGATAATTTATTTCGTGACCAACTAATCTGCACTATAGTATGAACTACCGTAATCTGAACTATTGGTGAAAGTACTGTATATGTCACATGTATGTGTATAGGAACATGTAATGTATATGTATATGTACGTACATGGATGAGGACGCATGACTAAAGGTGCCAGGATCAGTGAACTTGTAAAAGAATCGAGGATAGTATGAAAAAAGAGTACAGGGGTTAGATAAACCTATCTAACTCTAACCAGAGATTCCTGCGATCAGGTCGTTTGAGGCGAGATGATTCTTACAAAAAATTATATAAAAACTATCAATTATCAATATATTTTTTTGACAGATGAGGTTTATTAAAATTTTCTTTTGCATAATAATTCCCTATTTAAATACGTGTCAAATATTTTCTTGAGAACTATCTTCCATATTAGTTTCATTAAAATCGGAGTGTTCAGGTTGGATATGTTCCCTTGTTAGTATGTACCGTCATCGACGAGTTGGTCATGCAACAAACGTACAACACCGATGTCGAGTTACATTGAGAATTTATTGCATCGCGAATGGATCAGAGTACCCTAAATGTCGCGGGACGCCAAAATTCGAATGTTCGATAAGCGTTAAGATGAAACGCAACGAGCGAGTAGCACGTAGAAGCGGATCATCGATTTCCGTGAATCGGAACGAGACAATATCGTTGTTTCGCGGCAACGTTACCGGAACAGCTTGTTTCTGTGTATCGCGGGACAGGGAATTGTTCGCGGTTTAAGTGGCTGCCAGTTATCCCGTTCAAAGGGAAGATCTCGTTGAAGGAATTTCACAGGGTGCTTAGCGATAGGTATTTAAACGCGAGACCGAGCGTGGGTAGTTTGCACAAAGAGAAATCTGACCGACGTCATTGCGAAACTAGCGGGTTCGGTGGTGTCGTCCGTACTCGTCGATCATTCAGCCGGGGTCGGAATTAAGACGCTCGGGGCAACCATAATCGGCGCGTCTCGGGATCCGGTTGTCGGGTCACGTACAGAAATCCCGGTTGCTAATTAGCCTTCCGCCGCTCCAGTATTCGCCCTGGTCAATCAACGGCGGAGATTCGGTCTTGATTCGATCCTCGGAGCCTCGTTAGCGCCGTCGTGTATCCCCCTTGCCACGGGGCTTCTTACTTTATACGTAAAGGCACGGTAACCCGCGTGAACGTGTACGTGCGTGTACCCACTTGGACCCTCGACGGTTCTGTTCTATGTCATTTAATTGCGCTACGTGAGAGAGCGGCGACGATCCGGCTGCTCTCAGAAGTGGCCGGAATTCTTTTACCTCGAGAGATCCTCGAATGTGTCGTAATTGCGAGTTTCCAGCGGACTGGTGGCCGGACCGGCGGGAGCCGCGGATGAGGAGGGAGACGGGACCGCGGCGTGTGTAGTCGGTGGCCGCGTTTAAAAATGCATTCCGGTCCTTTTGAATATTAAGACAATAGCGACCGTGCAGACGGCGTTCCACATTCGCGAATAATTCTCGTTGCGACGGTACTCGTTCCGCTCTTAATTTCCATCCGCGGAGCCCCCGATTCATTTGCGAGTATCTCGGCTTACGGTCCCTTTTGTTTCTCGAGAGCTGCAAGATGATTCGGTCGGTTCCTCATCGACTGATTCGCTTCTACTTAAATTTAATCACGGGACCCCAGATGGGGACTGTTTAAACAGGCGCCAAACCAAATAGGGATGTTCACGAGGAGCACTCTGAACGGGAACGCTCGAGACTATCGTCTACGCGCAGACTCGACAGGGTCTGGTCCGAGTCTACGCAGATTAGGACACCCGAATCGGGATTACTGGAAATAACGATTCTATAGTAAATTTGTATGGAAGACGGCCATAGTCTCGGGTGGATACTGTATAAACGTGGACTATCATAAAGTAGGTGTAGTCGCTAATGTATCTCTTTGGAGTTGTTCAAATAAGAAAATAGTAGTTAGGAATTATGTAGATGACTAATCTAAATTAGACGCGATTACGTGTAGTCTCTATTTGGACAGTTCCTATCAATACTTTGAGTTAGTGTTGGAAATCCCAACGCACATGGTGTTTCTGTTTACCGTATCGTCCCCTTTCCTTTACCTAATTCTGTTGTCCACTAGTTCCGAACTTTCCCTTCCTGGCTTATGTCAGCCAACATCTCTTGAACATTTGTGTTAGGCTCAGGCCTACTCAAGGATCTGCAAGACCATTTATCCCCCTATATTCTAAATTAAAGTGATCCGTAATAGTCACCATTTAGATAGTCCCTATCCAAGACAGTCTCCGACGAAGATAAACCGCACCTAATCGATCTCCGTGCAGACAGTCATTATCTCGAGGAGGATGTTCCTCGGGTGGATAATTCGATGTATCGGCGAACTAACGGTGGATCGCTATCGATCAAGATTAAAGGCGGTAGCGAGGAAACGAAGCACGAGGCTCGCGGAGGCACGCGTAGGCGCGATCGCATGACGTTTAGCGCGTAAATCCATTAAGAAAATTAATATCCGAGGAGAATCGCGTTCGCCACGATAGGCATTCGGGTAGGCGAGGTCGCGGGTCGGCAAGAGAGTCGGATCCCCGTTGTCAGCGCGCTATTACTAATTCAGAAGGCGGTCGCGGAGCGGCGCAACGTTATACGGCAGACGACGCATTCTGCATAGCGTATTCAACGGTACAATGGGTCGTGGATGCGAGTTTTGAAATATGAATATGAATACGGCCACGAGTGCACGCCTCGTCGAATCGCCCCAACGAAGACAGGCTTGCCGATCGATGACTTCCCTTCCTCTTCGGCTATGTTCCCCACGGTTTCTCTCCTCTGTTTCGCCCGCGGTGCCCCGCCACGGCCTGATTTATGCGTTTTTGTTGAAAGCGATAGGTCCGCCTGGCCGCGAAATCCGCGAACCGTGCTTCCAGTTGACGCGGCCGCTGTCGCATTTTCATGATTGGACGCGGGAACGTCCCGTTAGCGATCGATAATCTATGCCGCGTCGCTCGTTAGCGAATTTCGAAGTCGATCGTTAGTGAAAATCGATCGGAAGTTCGCGCGAACACGCGCCGTTCGATGTCTCGTCGCTCTGATCGTTATTCTGATCGTACTTTTTGTGGCAAGTAGATGTGTAAAGGATACATGAAGGTCATTAATGTCTTTTTAAATGGAATCATAAATTGTTTATTGCATCTGCCGATGCTCCTTCATATCCTTTACAAAAAAGGATTAATCTATGTGTGTAAAAAAATCAGTAGTTTATTTTATATATATATGTATATTTATCTATCTATGTATTTTTCTAAAAATTTATTTCTCGTTCATATTATTTTCTTCGTTATTCAACTTATTTTTTTGACATTTTAGTATTTCGTAAATATTTTCTCTGCGTTATATTCTGTTCTTTATTACTGAAAGCAAAATAACGATTTTATATTATCTGACTATTGCTGAAAGATGTTCAACCTTAATAAAGGCCAAACCTTAGAGAATCAACCGCGATTTTCGCCAGTAGAACAGGAACACTATGCTCCAGTTAGAGTCTCTGAGAATCTGTCGGTCTCGAGCCGATGGGCATTCTCGAGAGCGTCCGATCGTCGGCGCACGTTCCATTGGTTTTTTTCGTTCATTGGACGTAATTTTACGGGGTGTGGATCGAACTGTGCGTCGATCCCGGTAACGCGGCTCTACCCGTACATACCGGCGAGATAAAAGGGCTGGCTATTTCCGATAATACGGATCGCCCTACTTTCGCGCCGGCTCGGTCATTAAATCTAATAAAAAAAAATCCCCTCTCGCGTCGTGGGCGAGGTAAATTTCATGGAAGCTCCATTATGTTTGACCTGCCATTTTTCGAAAAAGCCCGTCGTAATATCCCTCGATTATTCCCGGTTAACGCGGCAAGAGGTAGAAGAGATTCGAGTCGATTGCCAACTCGCTGAAACTTCGACCGCTGGAAAATCGTTTGTCGGAAAAATTCACTGCTTTCTGATGCTGCTCTCCCTTTCTCTCTGCCTCTCCCTCTCTCTCTCTTTCGGATCGAGGGTAGAAAGGATCTTGCTTCTCGGTTAATTTGACGCGACCGTTCTGGCCCCGAAATTGGTGGCGATTCCTGCTGCCACGAGATATTTGGCCTCCAGTGCATCATACCGGTGCCTCACACCATTCGCCGCCTTTCTTGGACCACTTCTCGAGAGGCTGGTCCTCGGCAAGATGCTGCCGCCGGCAATAACCGGTAACGTATTACCACTTCTGGTCGGTTGAGCGCATTTAGATCGCCTATTTGGCAACGGGGCCGAATAACTTTGCGTTTTACTCGGCTAGCGGCACGAATCAAGCGCGAATACCAGCGCCAACAGCGCCGCCGAGAGTTACGGCCGTACCGGGCCGGATACGCAACGACGCGACGGCACACCGCTACCCTGCTTTCCAACGGCGGATCGCGTTACGATAAAACTTTGCCCGTTCGCGCCTCGATTATTCGCGAATCTCCGATCCGCCGACCACGGACCGCAATTACGGATTACACGAACCTGCGGTTTATAGCCGACCGTTGCTTCGATACGCCTGCATCGTGCCCTGATATTGTTCGAATCCACACGAAGAGATTGATCTTTCAAATATATATATAATTGGACCTAAACATCAAGTTGAGAAGATATGTTTATCGCACGGATAAACGAGCCGTTTTTCGATCCTCGAAAGCGTCCAACGTTCTCTCCGTTTCGTTTATCGCCGGTTGGCCAGGCCCCGTACCTTTTTTCGCTCGAAGAAGTTAGCTACGAACGGTTGTGCAAACTCGATCGACTCGCGAAAACGATTGACCGGCTGTTTGAATACGGGACACGTGTTTCGGTTTTAACGAGCTCCTTTTATCGAATGCTTCGTCAATATTAACGCCCTTCGAACTGCGAATACACGGTTCCGGAGTAATTTCAGCGTCCGTTAGATTTACTCGGGATCAAAGTTACGGAATCACAGTCGGATTACCGCGGTAGCTGTTTCCGAACTCTACGAGCAAATTATCCGTCCTCTTTTTCTCTCCTTTGAACCGCGAGGACCGTCAACGAGACAAAGAGGTTGCAGCAGAATTTTCCACGATTTTCGGCGCGTTTTCGAACGCACAGGATTGACCAGCGAGGCAGACTTCGCCCGATCGCATTATATTCCCATTTTCCGTGCGACGTCGGAGGCGTTAGGTCGTCGAATGGGTTCACCGGCGGGGTACAGAAAAATCCCATTTCAATATTTCACGGCTTACGCCGTATCGCTCCTTGCCGGGCCCGGTGTCGTTAATACACGAAACAGCCAGCGCCGGTGGCGCGTCGCGACGCTCCTGGGGTTTCGAGGCGGCCGCGAAATGACGTATAGACGCTTCCACTATCTGCTTGTTGAGATACCGAGGACGCTCGAGAGCAAACCGCACCGCAGGGGTCGTAGGCCTGGCGGATTACCGAACTGGTCATGCCTCACCGCATGCCAAAAGTCCGTGTACCCGATATCGTTCAGCCCAATTAGCTCGACGCTTCGCCCATAATGGAGCTATTACGAAGTTGCCTTGTCACCTCGCTAACGCGATTAATATTATTAATGGGCCGGGAATGATTCACGCCGCCTTCGGCCCAACCTCTTTTCGAGTCACGACCTCGGTTACTTTTCGCCGTGTTCGGTTACCGCGCCTCCCTCTCACGGGGTGACTTCACAAAAACGATTTTACTTTCAGTTATCGAACCCCTTGCTTCACGATATCCTGTCACGCTCGTGACGCGCGTTACAATTCGAATTCGATGAACCGGACTCGTATTTTGGATGCAATTAAATTTTCGCTTGGATGTAGTCTAGAGAAATCCTCATAGAAGATTTATTATAATATAGAGTCTAGAAACTATCCTCATATAAGATACATTTATATAATACAGTCCATACACAATCCTTATATAAAATACAGTATTCAATACAGTTCGCATACAATCCTCATTTAAGATACATTATAGAATACAGACTAGACTAAGTCATCATACAAGATACATTATACAATACAGACTGGACTAAATTATCATACAAGATACATTATACAATACAATCTAGATACAATTCTCATATAAAATATATTATTCAATGCAGTCCGGACACAATCCTCATTTAAGATGCATTATAGAAAACAGACTAGACTAAATCATCATAGAAAATACATTATATAATACCATCTACACAGAACCAACACAAAAGATACATTTTGCAATACAGTCGAGAAATAAACATCATAGCACATACAATATATGTACATCACTCTAGTTCGAAGTTTTATACACTTTATACGTTAGTCAGGAATCATCATCGATTGCATCGGGTCGTTTGCTTGTCGCTAAATGCAGTTGACAGTGTGCACATACAGTGACCACGTATGTACCTTTATTTCCATCGCGACGGCTTCGTTACCGTAATAATCGGTGAAAGGCATCGCGAGGATAACAGGGGATCGGTATTCGTGTTCCTTGTCGGGGTTCGTAAGCGGGTCGAAACGGCAGTTACCCAAGACCGTGGTATTCGACGTATCCAAGACACGCGAGCGTCTCCTGAAAGCTCGCCATATGTTGTCCCGATGTTCCACGGATGGCGGAAAGGATGACGAAACGATGGAAGAAATCTGCGTAGTTGTATAAAGGGAACGCGATTTTTCACGCACCGGCTGGCCGGGATGTCATCGTGCCGGGTCTTCGGGTTGGTCCTCTATCCCGTCGAACGTAGCAAATGACTCGTGCACCCTGGAACCTCGGGGATACCGGGACAACGGAAAAATGAAAGGATCACGAGCGTGGTCCGCGTCACGTACGGACGACGTGTGTTGGATACGTTAGCCGTAAACGGTCCAAGAATCACATTCGACGAAGTTGGCTTTAATGGCTCGCGATTCGATCTTCCCGCTACGACGAACCGACACGGAACGAATGTTACTTAAAACGTGCATCGTCACGGCGCAACAGTCCGTGCACGTAATAAGCTTCGTGGGTATTACGGTTCGATCGCTTTCGAACACTCGTTAATTCGTTCCTACGCCATTGATCGGTCGTTGAATCAGATGCTGGATAGAACTTTATGTGCGCGTTTATGATTTAGCGTGATGGCTGTTTGACTTTGCGATCGGTCGATAGATTTTAATTCAGTTATAACGAGATTGCTTGATATAATTTAAGTTTACTAGGGTTCTAATTTCCGAAGACCTAATTTTTATAATGATCACTTATGTCTGAATTGAAAATGAATTATAAAAATAAGTAAATAATGAATAATACATAAATCGGTTTGTAGAAAGATTCTTTATCTCTGTTGTAAATTTAGATTATTGAAAGATATTATGATAAAAATATACAATGAAATAACCGCGTTTAGAAATGTATAATGAAACCGTGACGAAACGTGACTTGAGAAGTCCTGAATTACAATGTACTGTTTCAAGGCGATTCTCAATATGTTATAATATGTTGTATCGAAGTTACAATAAATAACGGACTATCGCGTGGTCGGCACAGCTGATGTGATATCGCTACATCGTTGAACTCCAACAATCTCGATGAAGGTTAACATGTATTTTGACATAAACTTCTTAATAATATTCGTAATAAAAAACAAGAAATGTAAGATCCGTCATTTAGACGGGTTCCGTAAATTTAGCGCTAAGTAAGGTGGTAGTAGGTCCTTATTTTCTCTTCCACTCTAGTTTTAATTTTAAAATAAATGGTCATTACACGTCCGTGAGTCTTGTGTCGATAAAAACGAGATATAAAAAGAACTAAATTATTTCGAACACCCGTTTCCGCTATCGACCTTGTCGGTTTCGCGAGTCCGCGAATCTCGTCCCGGCTCGAAGAAAAAGCTCGCGTCACGACCGGAAGCGAATTCCATCGAGAGAATTCGAATTTCACGCAAGAACGTGGGGCGTTGGTGGTCGTACGCGAGTAGTATTGTCCCTAATCGATCAGACGCGCTCGTCTGGTCAACGAACGTAGCCAGCTCGTCAACCGCCGCACGATATTTTGCGTTTCACCGCGCTCGAGTGGCGAGCGTGCGTGTACGGAGCCGGAAGCGTGTGCGTGCGACGAATGATCTATCGCGACAGACCGAATATTGCGCTCGCTATTATCCGGACACGACAGGCTCATTTGTGCCGAGTGGCTCCGTATTGCGCCACTCGATCTTGGGATCGGTACGCACCGACACTAATGGGCCGAAGGATCTCATGCTTCCTGACACGTACTCATTGGCAGGGATGGCCAGATAGAGAATCCAACGGGGAACGGAAACGGAGAAATAGACGGCGTTAAAGGGGATAAATAGGAGCGGTTGCAACGATTGTCAGTTATACGGATAGACACGCCGCCCGAAATAGTGGAAAGGGAGGGTTAATGGGGCTGTTCGTCAGAATTATCCCTTTGCGGTCCTTAATTTCTTTTAGCCATAGCCCCTTAATCAAGGGGTTGTACCTACTTGGGATTGGGAAAATTACGTGATTTTCAAGAATTTTTTTTGCCATTTTAATAAATATTTAAAAAAATTCGCAGAACACTATCAAAAAGTTCATATTTTAACTCGTCTAGAAATATAACTCGTCTCCTATACCGTCGGTTTTTTTATATCACATATCTGAAGTCAAAATAAAAAATATTGATTTAGTACATTGGCGTTACGAGCGGCCTGAACGAAGGGTTTCGTCAAATTTTGATTTTTACAAGAATCACAACAGTCTTACGAAAAATTCAATTTTTAGAGGTGAACAGATTTTTTTGTTGTAATTAAAAAAAAAGTTGTAATCGAAATGAAAAATCAAATACAATCACTGTATTTCTTAATTTTCTGTCCACATCATCTCATTGATGCTCAATAGGATCGAGGTTGGGAGTTCATGGTAAATGTGACAACGTGTGTCAAGTATTATACAATTACCATTTTTGAACAATTTTTGTTAAACGCTTTGTGTCATTGTCCAGCTAGAAGCAATAATTTTCTGCTTGTCCCAATTTATTTACAAAATATTCAAACAGCTTGTTACAATTTACTTCAAAAATTTTCGAACATTTGACTTCAGTGAAATTTATACCCGTTATCCTCGCGCATTTATATAAGTTCGATCCTCCATAAATGCCTTCAGTTTACATAATTGTTAATCAAGCTTGCAATTTCGGCCAGAGATTGATTTCGATTTTCCGCCGACGGTCGTATTTTTTTCCTGCAATTTATCATGCGCGACGATCGTTCATCGAACGATATTCGAGGCGGAATCCGAACGATACACGTCCGATCGTTCTATATTCGGTTTTTCGATTAAATTATCCGGCAGGCGGTAATAACAGGGAACTTTTCCACGCGGCATTTCCTGCGGATGCTGTCAGTTTGAAAACATCGCACGGACAATCGATACATCGGCTCGCTTCCTATCAAATGAACGATTTTGAAGGATAAACAGCCTGACTCGATTTGATCGCGCGGTAACGCGTCGAAATAACCCACTTGATTCTGTCGAAACAATTACAGAAATTTTACATCGATGCCGTTGACACGTTACGGTCGGATGTTCCGATTGAAAATCGCTATTTGGGTAAACCGATCGATTCAGTGTCTTTCCTTGATAGAGAAAATTTGACAAAATCTTAGCAAAGTATTCGTAATACGAAGTTTTGGTTAGTTCGTGCGAGAATGTAGATTAGCAATTTTATAGAATATCATTTAAATAGCCCATGTAAAACAATTTTGAAACAGTTGTTGTAATCTCGCGAGCATTTGTAAAAAATGACAGAAAAGTACAATTTAGACAATCAGTATTCTAGATCATACTTGCTAGTTCCTAAAATCGTACCTATCTTTGTGTATACAATAATTCGACCGACTGATAATGAAGTATTTTATTTAACACTAGAATTACCAATCACTTAAAATGACTGGTTTCGGGTTCGACAATTTATGTCATACAATTTTGTGGCCGACCTTTTGTCAAAATATCTGTCATGTTTTGTTGAGCTAATGAATGGTTGTATATGTTAGATGATGCTGCAATATTTATTTATTTATTTCTCTACTTCATTTTCAATTCTAAAGTAAGTATGCAATTTAATGTTGGTATTTCTAGTGTTAACATCTTTGTTCTTGTTCTTGATACGCCTGCACAGGGCTCGATCCAAATGGAACATCCTAAACATTATATCGTATCATCGAGACGAACTTGCTCGCATAAAGTGCAAAACCACTCTTCATTGAAATATCTCCCCTTCTCAGAAATATTTACAGATGAAACGGTCGCAGCATGATATTCAGTAACGCACGCTTTTTCCGCGTTCGCCTAATTAGAAACCCGTGTAGCGAGCTTCCGTTCTCGAAGAAAATCGAAACGTTTCGGATTAGAATCACGCTCGTATCGACGAAATTCGCAATATTTTCGCGCGGACAGCCATGGCCGGTTATCAGACCGTTCATCGAACGTGACCGACACGTTCGACCTTCGTTTTCCAGTGAAATTCTATCGAGCCGCACGGCCATTCGTCATAACGTGACTCACGATGTGTATTAGACCGAATGCTGATCCGACGATATCCTGTTTCTGATGCACGCGCGACAGACCGACGATTCCCATGTACCAAACCGTAGAAAATTCGATACCGGTCGTTGCTTCTTACGTGCTACGTGCAATGGTCAACGGTGTAACGTCTATCCACGCCCCAGATAGCAACGCGGCGAGTTGCTCGACGTGGAGATACACCGAGAGACTCGTCGTGTTACCGGTAAGTGGCGGATGTCATTTCAATCCACTATTCGATTACGTCGACTTACCTTACCTTCTCACCACGCTGGCTTCCACTCGTTAACTACTTGCTCCTTTTGTCGGGACACGATTCTCTAACGTGACCCACACAACGCGTTTACCTGCTGACTCGCTGCTGTGAGCTAATTGTGGCGGCGGCAAATAGAAATCGCGTGTGAGATTAAAATTATACTTGTAGAGTCAAGACAGGGGAGACAGATCGAGACAGAGTGAAGGCAGAGGATAGGCTGGATAGTAACTCGAGATTCTTCGAGATGATAGATAACCACCTCGCATTCTTTCATATACTGGAAGTATAGCAAAAATTAAGGTGATGCACACAACGCGTTTACCTGCTGACTCGCTACTGTGGGATTATTATGGTGGGGCTAAAATTGATTCTCAGTAGTGACTATAACGCAACGACTCTAATATTCAACGCAACAGTGAATATAGAGGTGCAGAGATCTAAAGAACGTAGTAATTCAGAGACATAGTGTACAATAATTTAGTCAGTCAACTGCAGAATGTAGTTTCAATAATGAACTTATTAAAATTATTAAAATTAACCAATAACGAGTACATGCTGCGAACAAACGCTCTAATTATAAATTATACGAGAAAAGTAAAGAAAAGTGACAAAAAGTTACGCGTTTATTCGACAAACAATTAATAATTTATTACTGTTAATAGCATCGAAACGAAGCGTCGAACCGAGTTACACGTACAATCGTACACACGTCGAAAGCAGTCAACTCGTTGAGGAACTGTCCCATAATTCATGAATAAGTATCTTTGTATAACGTGTTCGTATGCGCGCGTTCTGTTTCATGATACGTGCACGGCAGAAAGAAACAGGACAAAAAAAAGAGAACACATCGGCGTGAAGAGTTACGTACCACCGGTGATCGAAATATTAATGCTCAAATATTGTGTCAAGCAGAAAACCGTGGTGCGGCGTTTCAATGAAAATTCGTCGACGGCAATTTTCGTCATTCGAATCGTCCGCTAACAGCGGCTCGTATCAACACTTTTTCCGGGAGAAGCGTATTCCCACCGCGCGGAAAGAAGAATTCGGGGTTTTAATTAAACGATTCGTTCGTGAAGGCGAGAAAACGCGAGATAAATGTGACAAATTCTGCTCGGCAGGCATGTCGTTATTGCGCGTCTGGGAAAAGGACGAGGATAACCGGCGAGCTGCGGGCAAGAAAGCACGAAACGGGATGGAAAACGCGTCGCGTGCACAACGAACGTAGACAGTGGCAGAAACAGAGACAGAAACGAGCATAACTCGGGACAGTGACTCGACTTGTTGAGCATCGTCCGTCGTTGCGTCTCCACCTTTTCATCGTCCTCGCGCTCGTAAAAACTCATATCTTCTGCTCTAACGTTGCTAGTACGCCGAGTGTTCGCGTTAGACACAGGCTGATGCGAATCAAATGCGAACGGACTTGCTCGTTCGACGCGCAAAAATGTAAATACCCGACAGCTGACGCTACCTTTTGCAAAAATCGATCGGAAACGAGATTTTCGAAGATGGTAGCGAAGAACTACGTTTGGAGATACGTTATCTCCTTCGTTTCCCTTCGATAAACGACTAATGTGAGAAGCATACGTGTGCAGAGGATCACGAAAGGGAGGAAAGTTGTTATATAAGCACTTTACTTTCTTATTCTCCGTTACTGCACTATATTTTTATCCCACTATTATATCCTTTAGCTAGTTTACAGTTCTCTGGTTAACATTATTCTACTATTTTACTAATGTGTGCATAGAGATTCAGATGTAGGGATATAGGGATATAGCAATTAAAAGATGTTAGAATCTGTGGGATGTAGAGATATAGGAATGTACGGACGTAGAGATATAGGGATGTAGAGATGTAGACATATAACAATTTAAAGATGCAGGTATTTGGTGATGTAGGCATGTAGGGATACCGGAATTTAGAGATCTAGGGGTTAGGAGGATGTAAGAATTTGAAAGTGTAAGTCTGTAGGAATATAGGAATATAAAGATGTAGTGATGCAAGAAGAAGATGGGTGTACGAATTCGGTGATTATTGAAGCCTGCGACCCGAGTAGTGAAGGCTTTGAGAAACATAAGGATCCCGAAAATCTCGAGAATGTATTACTCCAACGAATACAGAAATTCATTAATCTAAGGATCCAGCATATAAGCATCCAGGACTATAGATTCAGGGGTCAACCATTTCCCTATTTTCTAACAATAGAATTTTGCTTGACCATCCGCAACGGTGCTCTACTATTTCGCTATGCAAATGAGCAAATAGAGCAGCATCGCGCACGAACGAGCGAGCAAAAGATGTAGTCGGAAAAAAGGGTAAAAAAAAGGAACGGAGAAAATAGGAGATGCAAGTTGGCGAAGGGAGAAAGAGGAAGTGAGGGAGGGAAGAGGAAAGATGGCTCAGTTTCCATCGAGGCGGAGAGTGAAGCATTGTTCGTCAGCCGTCGAATAACCAGAGCAAAGGGTGATATGAAGGGGTGGTTTGAGGGTACACTCGAGGAACGGGAGTAGAGGAGGTGGCCGATTAAACCATTCCCCCTGAAGCAACGACTCGCCCTACTACTCGTGTCCCTTCTTCCTCCGGCATTGTCCTGCCGACAAAGTTTCGGCCATCTGCGGCTGCTTGTCTTCGTGTATGTCTTTGTCGTTCGACCGAGTGTAACAAAGTTGGATGCAAATGTTCCACGGCAAAGGAAAATCGTCTCCCAACGGGGGAGACAGCTTCGTGGCTTTCTTCTTGCCGGCACATCCGACCATTCTTCTTCGCGTTGCGAGCCAAAGCGACGGCAAATGCCGGACAAACGTTGAAGGGGTTGGAGAACGGGAACAGTGGCGTCGGCACAAAGACGATTTCGTGCCACGGCACGCGGGAATAAAGGCGTCCATTTAATGAAATTTCGAAGACGACCCTGTTTAAATTGTCCTTGGCTCGTTCGCTGATTACCGCGCCAATAAAATTAACGTTTAATTCCCACGTTACACACAACCGTTGATTTTTACGCCATCAACGTCCTTGCACGACGTTTTCGTTGCAATTTTATTGATCGTTGCAATCGTTCACTGACTGATGATTGACATTATTGATACACTTTAAAAGCGATCATTGTATAATGAATACAATTTGACATATCAGAAGGATGCACAACTAATTAAATGGCTTGTAATTTGTAAAATCTACCTGCAGAACCTTACTAGTTTTATTGAAATCATAGATAGTGTCGTGGAAGAGAATTCATTAACCCCTTGTCGTACTTTGATAAAACTCTGACACGTAACTCATTCGCACTTCAAATACGTATGAATCTTAATTGAATTTTTAATATGTTTCGATTTGAAGTTTGAGTCCAATCATAATTTGTAAATGCAAGGCTCCCTGTATACAAAATGGACGTAAAATTTAAGCTTTCGTTGTTTGTTTTAATATTGTGAATATAAATTGTTAGTTCTAACAGAATCATTCATAAATTTTACGGCAAGGGGTTAATAAGTATTATATTAGTTTAATCGTGCAAGAGGACTTGAATGTTTGTATAAGGCCGGTATATTGTCCTCCTGACCCTAGAACCTCACACTAACCCCCGTATCTCTATATTAACAATTATCTTCTAATATCAATGGAAGCTATTAATGCGCCTACTGAGCCGCAGTAAATCGCGAACAAATATTTTTGCACGACGATACACGTAGAGGGACACACACGTACACGGGGGGAATCAGTGGTCGCAAAGCCCACAGTTTTCCCTTTGGAGCACCACTTTCCCGTTGGAGTTTTCGACAGACCAGCTGTTGTAAAGCCACGAGAACGTGGAACGAGTAGAAAGGGGAGAACCAGCCAGTGTTGTCTTATAGAATTTTCGACCGACGATTACCGGGATCGCTTCAGAGCATTTTACACTACTCGTTAGGGAAGTCCCTGTTCCTCCTGCGGGGATAGCCACGCGAAACGCGTCCCCGTTGTAACTGGAAAACTTTTCGAACAAACGCGATTCCCTGGAAACTGCGGCTTCTCGCAATTTTCCTTCTCTGCCTTGTTCAAACGCTTCGCGTGCGCATCCTTTCGATCGTGTTTCTGCATCATTCTCCATCGCCTTTCTGCATCCTTTCGGATTTTGTTCCATTCTTCTCGGTTATATTCCTGCATTCTTTTGGATCATCCTTCTGCACTTTTTCGATTATCTATCTGTATTCGACCTCACAATCCAATATCGCAACGCGAATGCGAAAATCGATGGGAATCGAAGGTCCGTTTCGAAACGCGAACGAAATATTATAAATTCTCGATCGGCGGAATTTCGTCAGGTAATTAATTAATCTTTTGGCTCGGGCAACGAGGTCGATATCGTTCGCCACAGGATACGCGTTCTCTGATATCTGGATTAATTTTCTGACGCGTATACCCCGCGGTTCGATAATCGGGGCTCAATCCGAGTCGAAACACGAGGAAAAAACTGTCGCGCTACGAGCGCGAATTCATTTCTCCGGCTGTCGATTTTTCAGCTCTCGCTAGCTGTTTCTTGCACGGGACCGTAGATTATCTCCGATAGGGTAATGTATGCGAAAAAGGAATTTCTCACCGATGAACGTCAATTTTCCACGGGCACGTGAATTCCGTGAAATTTTTACGCCGGATCAAAACGATTTATATTTCACGGAATCGCCGGGTGCCGTGCTCTTTTTCCTACCTCGACAACGAAGTTTGTCGAGTTCGAGAGAGTTTCGGTCGTTTTATCGTACGTCGATGTATATTCACGAGCCCGTGATTTCAGCTGCCACATTTTGACCGTGGAAAGCTTCTCTCGAAGCGCAAACCGTTTATGCAAAATCTTGTCACCGTGAAGTAGGTCTTTCCGAACGTTTTTGTTTTCAGACCCACTTCGGAGCTGTCCGTAACGTTCGCAAATTTTCGCTTATCTCTTCGCTACCTCCTACCCCGGTGGAGGTCACCGGGTCACACTTCCCCCGGCCTTCGTTCCGCTTCGCAGTCTTAAAATTGGAAAATTCGATGGTCGAAAACTTCGCGAGATCCGCACGCTGGTAATCTGCGTTCTACGGGATCGAGAAACATTGCTGTGCACGATGAAAATCGACTCTCTCGTTCCACTTTCCGGCATTGTTCTCGCGCGCGCTCGAGCATGCATGATCCGCGAGAATAGAACGAATCGTGCCGTGTTTGTCCTCCCGTTAATTCTTGCAAATTGACTATAAATTAATCGGCGGTTCGCGAAACGGCGCGGAATCTAATTTCCGTTTTGCTGTACCTCTTTATTAGCCGAGAAGAGATGTCGGACCGCGTAGTTGCCAGATCGAACGCGGTGGTACCGGAACGAACATAATCTGGACTGGATGAACGGTTAAAATCCCGGCCCGCGGATGCTCCTTTTCACGCTTTCTTCGTCGTCGACGTTATAGTCGAGCTCACAAAGAACCGCCTACCCTCTTTTCCACGCGAGCCGATATTTCATCGCGATTTTCCGCGCACTCATCGTCGCTCGTTCGGGGTCGTTGGCCTTCACCGCGGTGTTCGAACGAACAAACGCCTTCGGCTATTCTTCGCCCACGAAGAACGGGGCTAACGTCGATCGTGACTCGACGAGAACCCGGTCCTTCGCTACAGCCATCGTGGAAAACGGAACAAACGATCGACTCCCTGGATCCCCAACGATTTCTTCGCTCCGAGCCTGATATTTTCATTCCGCGTTTCCGCTTTGCGTTCCAGCCTTTTGTGCCGATCGCGGATCGCGGACGGGAATCGAGGATAGAAGTAGCGAGATACACATTGTCGTGCGAAGCAATGACTCATCCTATAGGAATTGGCATACGTGTACTAAGATCAGTAGGGTACAGTTTCTGTTTTCCCCTCTTTACCCTGACAAACCGCGTGAAGTAACTCCACGATAAAAACGAGTAATTCCGAAAGAAATCCGAAACAACGAGCGTTCCCCGCGAGCCCAACAATTTGCGGAGGACACGCGCAAGTAAATGCCGAAGGAGTAGAAGGGTAATCCGTACACGAGGGAGTTGTGACGCGATTTAGAAAATGTCGAGAATCGACGTCGCGCGAATCCTCCCGGGTCAGAACGGTGTCCAGGCACGTATTTTCGAAACACCTGTCGGCCCGGTCGAGTCAGAAACGATAAATCGAGTTTCGTTGTCGATTCGGACGCGTCCGACGATACGTGGCCTCTTCAGGGCGGCGGCGTCTGGTCCTGGAACGGGAACGGTCGCTCTTGCGGTTCCGCGTGCAAGCTCGTGCCATCGTGTCAGCTACAAAGCCTCGTAGATTTCAGGCCGGGCCGTGTTGAACCTACTCTTGATACCGGTTGTTAACAACATTCGGCCATGTCGTTACAACGCGGGGTTGGCGTGCGCGCGGCTCACGAGCCTGCGGCTCGTACGAGCAACACACCGTGCTCGAATAATGGCGTTGAATTTTCCGCGTTTCGGCACGGCCCGCGGCGCGGATATCGGAAAAATCTCGGTAACGCGGCGTCAGTTTCGATAGCGAACGAACGAGCCCGTCCCATTCCGCTTCGTCCCGACGCGATGCGGCGTCGAAAATACGACCGTCGATCGATAATCGCCTCCGTTGATACCGGTTACCGGGCGATTCTTTCTTCCTTTTTTTTTTTTACCAACGCCGACCAATTCGCCGATTAAAACGCCGTCCGCGGACATCGATGTAACAGCGTCAACGAGGGAAACCCGGTTATAATTCGCGTTACGAAGGTACGGGTTATCCTGCTCGACGCTAGGCTCGATAAATAATATTTGTGTAGGCATTTATTTCTCGCAAAAAGTCGAACTCGATCAGGGATCGACGAGGTCATTCTCAGTAATTCGTAGAAAGTCGATGAAAGCAATGTCATAAAATCCAGATGGCTAATTGTAAGACTGGCTGATAAGTTCTAATCGTTAACCAAGAAAAAGGAAGAACGAGTCTCTGCCACCGTGGGTGGGGTTTAGTCCAAGCAGTCTGATTTTCGTGGCTAGGACAGGTCGAACTTCTGAACTTGCTAATCTGAACAGAACATAATATACACGTACACAGGCTCATGAAAGTATTCTAACGATGATATACTTCTGACTGAAAGCGACATAGACAAAATGTTTTAAAATTATCGTATATATCATGTGTAGGGTATATGTGAGGATAACGTGTATGAATTTCACTGAAGTCAAATATTTAAAAATTTTGCAAAAAAATTAAAAAGATATTGTAAATAAATTGGGTGAACCAGAAAATTATTGCTTCCAACAGGACTATGATCCACAGCGTTCGACAAAAATTGTTCAAGAATAGTTACAATACCTATACACATACGATAATCTTTAAATATTTTGTATACTGTACAATCTATGTCCCTTTCAATTATATAATAATTATACAATAATAAAGCCCTTTATTTCTCCGTTCTCCATTGGATTCTCTACCCTTCTATGTGCTTCACGTGTTTATTGTTCTTCGGGATTTTTGCGGCAAATTGCAACGCGACCCAACGAATTTCTATACCGAGTGCATCAGGTATATAGTTTGGTGTATCCTGCCGTTTTTTTTTAATTTCGCGAACGGCGAGATATCGAATAACCGAGTAATGAGCGGTATCGATAGTTACGTGCAAGCTTTTACGCGAGATAATGAATCCTTCGGTTACAGTTACACGGCATTGTTTCTGGCTGTTGGAAGTAGGGAATGTTTTCGCGTTTCGCTTACTTGCGTTTCATTTCATAAAAGTATCTTGTTGCCGTACTATCGTCATTAATATTCTGTTACTTTTATTATATTTATGTTGCGTTTATTATACGGGTTTTACCGTGCTGATCATTAACCGTCCCGTTAATATCGGAGCTGATGCATGCGGGAATTGTACGATACATGTTGTGCGGAAAATTTTGTTCCTCTCCCTTATTTTAAAAAGGAACGCAGTATACTCCCGTCGAATTATTTTTGACCCTTAACGAAGGAATGCTCTCGTATTCGCTACATTATGAAAAAAAAAATCGAATTTTCATTACTGAAAATTTCCATACAATCCAATAAGAGCCATGTTTATGCACTTTTTCTCGTACTAGCAATGAAGCAATTTATTTGTTAAAATTCCGGCGATCATTGTTCTAGAACAATGGGCTCGTTCATTAAGGGTTAACATCACCCATAATTACGCAAACTGAATCCACGATTCATAAACTGCTCTTCGTATTCTGCGTTTGTATATTGAAACGGACTATAGAGACAAAGATATTTATCGAATATACTAATACAAATAACAAAAATTACTTTAATCGACTCTCGTATTACACGTCGTGTAGAACTTTCTTCACTCTCTCTCAGTCTATCTGTAAGTTCTCGCTGTGCGCACATATTATTTATGCATATGCACATTTATATACATGTTTACTTACATTTATAAGTATTAGGTTGTCCCATAAGTTTCTTCCCTTTTTGATATAATATAAAAACGCACTTTGAGGAATATTTTAATGCAACAAATCTTAAACAATAAATATTGTGTACACATTTCTATTAAACAAGAAAGGAATTTACCTGGCAACCTAATATAAACACCCGAGTACTGAAATGTGTCCCTACTCCTTACTTATTAACCACCTAATGGCGGTGTGAATTTTTCTATCTCAGCATCGATGTCTCCAACATTCTGAAATCTGAAATCTAAGCCCAAAATCTGAAACCGCTCGTAACACGGTCGAAAACGTTGCGTCCAATTTGTGTTTCGATGATTACAAAATTACGGGACAATGTAACAGGTTTTTCGTCTCATCTTCCGCCATGATTTCCTGCCCACCTTCGTCATCCATTCCCTTTCTGCGCATAGTGTAACCCAGATTACGTTCGAACGCGTACGATCCGTCCCGGCCGCATCAGGATTAATTTCCTCCCAGCGAAATCAAATGACGTTCAATTTCCAGCGCGGCTGCAAATAATTGAGAAACCGCGTAGCCGATTACGAACGAATCGTCTACCAAGCCCTGTGCCGCGCGAAACACTCGATTTATATCGATATTATCGTCTACGCTGGAACGCATGTGTCGGACAGGGGATTTACAAAGGCTTCTCGTCGGAGCTGGTGGAACACCGTGTGTGTTCCTTGTTCCTGTAAGTGGAAACGTGTGTTCCCTTTTATTATAACAGCATCCCATGGATATCCTAGTTTCTCTGTAGTTAGGCTATTTATGCTTGTTCGCGACATATTCCAAAATGTACATACAGAAACGACGATTTCTTGTATCCGATTTCAACGGTTAAACTAACATGTCCGTCAAATGTATTAAACTGATATGTCCATCAAAACGAATTAAACTAATACGTTCGTTAAACGGGTTAAACCAACGTGTTTATCAAGCCGTGTAAACTAATGTATTTGTTAACCAAACACGATAATAACACAGTTTACCAACAAAATAATTTTCCGTTGATAAAATTCCACCAGATCGATCGTTTTTGATGAGACCAATTGAACTAAACGATAAACGCGCGATAAGATAAACGATAGATGTTTGACCACCGAGCAAAGCTACTCTACCAGTCGAACACCCATTCACGCGGTATAAACTCCCCGTATCACTGATACTCTAAATGGCCCCCATCGGTGGTTACAACGATTTCGTCGATCTATCGGGATGCACTATACCCTAGAGACAACAGCACAGATAGAACCCGGGGCGATAATTCCGAATGTCACGAGGGGCGCACGCTGGGTGCTTGTGGTTTTTCACCGTCGTTAGATACACTACAGACTTTTGCCGATGCAATACGGTTCGAATTTTTGTTATCGAACACGGCATAGATACCTCGAAGTTTGCAGATTATGGATCTTGTTTTATTATTAGCGTATTCGAATCTGATTTAATAAACAGTCTGTCAACGAAGTACATGGTAATAAACACGGTGCAGACATAGTTCATCTTTCATTTAAATTCATATTTCTTTTTTGAGGGTCTGATCGAAGTTTCGTTTCTCACAAAGTGCTGATGGAATCAAGAAGTCCTTACGAACTGTAAATAAAGTTCATAGTTTAAAAGTGTTAAAAGAGTACCTTTATTTTTCGGTCATTTTCTATGGGTCTCATAGATTGTTCAATTTAGACTTCGATCATTTAGAAATGCGTACAAAAATTAACGACTGCGGATGTTTATGCATTCATGATGTAAGTATATGACGCATTTCTGTGATATAAATGTATGATGAATTATATGACAGAAAAGTATGATGCATTTCTATGACACAAATGTGTGATGAATTCTATAACGTAAAAGTATGATGCATTTCTATGATATAAACATACACTATTACAGTTGATAAATATAGGCAGAACTGTGATTTTTATGTACGAGGGCTCTAGCGCATCCTAACATTGTGACATCGTGAATAGATTTGTAAAACTAAAATTGTCACATGCCATCGTATTGCTGGTACACACATAGCACGGGTAATAAACTGAAGGTTTTCAAAAGTGGCTATTCTTTCTTGTCGTGTCGTAAACCTCATCTGTACGAAACTCTAACACATGGCGAGGAAGCATATCCGTGTCTCACTTCGGTGGGCCGGATTTATAATGAAAGCCAGTTTCGAGGGCACACGCGGATGGCGCATGCCCCGCGATTAGTTCACACGATAATTCGCAACGAGGCGCGTATAACCGGGCTTGTCCGGGAGGATCGCGTGGTCGCCGGTCATCGTATCTTTACCCTTCCGCCCCCGCCGACACGCTGATGTCCAGGCGGCCGCCATCGGTCGCCGGGAACAGCACGGAGCGCGGAGGGCTCGCATTAGCCCATTATCTTAATCTGGCAGCGCGTGGGACAAATAACAGGCTAGCCAGGCCGCGCACGTCCCTGCACCGCCGCCCTGTGTCACGCTGTTGTGCGCGGTCGCGTGCCCCACGGCGATTTACACGCTCGCCTCGGTTATATTACGGCTACCGGAAAGTAATATTTTTTTTCCGAAGAAAGAAATGTCTCCCGTCGCCCCCTGGGGGGCGCTCGTTATCTAATTGATTGCGCGATCGTTGTCGCGATTTCGTACGCGCGTTCGATACGAGACTTCGACCCGCGAGGAAACACAGTGACCTTTGACATCCCCGCGGAATCGCAACGACCTTCTCCCGTTCGCGTTTGTGGGATTCCTAAAAAATTCGGACTCCGGGACTCGAACCCGGACCCCCCAGATTACGAGTCGTCGACGCTGCGCATTAAAAAATTAATTAGTATCATCGCCGGAGATAACGATTCTCTCCGTGGAATTCTCTATTCGCGGAAGCTTACGGCAGAGTGCAACGCCGGAATCGGCTTCGAGCGGAGCCGAGAGGAAACCGAAGGTGGGCAAAGGTCAAAGGATGCGAAGGGTCGATGTGTACGTGCTACGTAATATACGTCGCCCCACGGGTTCGACCCTCTCCTCCGTACATAATCGGCCCTGGTGCTCGTTCCGTGCGCGGAATTGTTTACCGTGCCTCTCCGCTCACTTTCGATCGCCCCTCGTTACAACTCCACGTGCTTTATGCCAATGATGTCCAACTGTCCCTTGAGGCAGCCACGCATTACCCTCCTAAAGCTTCCCATTTTTAGATTGTCAAATTTTTTAATGGCCGCGTTTCAAATAAAGCTTCTGTAGACTGCGAAACCAGGAATCGTAGAACTCGGGCCCCTCGGATTTGTAGTCCGCCCCGTTAGGTCATTTTCGTGACCCTTCTTAAACGTAACAAATTGCACTGAAAATTTAAACTTTATTCAAATTCGCTCATACATATGTAAAGTTCATATAAAGTTCGTACGAATAAAGCTCATATACACAGTTCATGTCCAATTATAATTTACCTAGTCAAGAATCATTGCATCTAAAACACGCGTAACATTTTAACTTTGTTCGTATTGACCCATTAACTGCGGGTGTGGTTGTATACAATCAAGCTAATTTTTTGTATACAAAATAAAAGCTATGGTTTACCACCAACGATAAAATAAATAAAATAAAAAAAAGTCTTTTAAAACAGAATACCGCTTCAGTAATAAAATTAGGTCGTAAAACTTGGTGCTTGCCTCCACAAAAAGTACCCGCAGTTAAAGGGTTAACATTGTAACTGCTAATAGATGGTTCTGACTGACGAAACAAACAAATAAATTTATGGCAATGGGTTAATTTTCGGCCGTGGAGTCCTCCACCATCGGTCCATAATCGGGTCCGACCCTTCCATAACTAACTACTGTCTGAACTTGTAAATAAAGAGATTCGATATCGAGGAGGAGTCAGACACCGGTGAAATTTTAGGGCAAGTAATTGTTTTGCATTATTGCAGCGATCGGTACGATTTCCTCGCGACTCGTTTTCCGCGACCCGTTCCGGCGACGACAGGCGTTTAATATTAATCGCGAATCGATCGAACAGCGTGACGCTTTAATTCGCTTGTTTTCGTTCACCGCCGTTCGAAAATCAACCCCTCGCACGGTTCAACTCGCGATCGCCATCGAAATGCGACGAACGGACGAAAAACACGGAATAATTGAATCAGGGATACCTGGCTGCAAAATGTAGCGAGATTCGATTTGAAAAAAGTTTTCAGTGAAATCGGGCTAACGAGTTACACGTATCGCGACATTCGATCGAAACGAAAGGAGCAATTCCGAGGACGGATTGGATGAAATTACTCGAAGAAAAGAAACGGAAATTATGTGCAGAGTGCTTCCATGGCTCCGAATGTCGCGTGACCAACGTTACCCGCCGGCACGGACAATGGCCGCGAAACGCGTTTCTTGTTTAATTGCTAATTGTATCCAGACAATGAATACCGCTGAGTTTATTTCATTACTCGGCAACGGTTCGGTAATTCGCGAACGAAGACTCGCGATAAGTGGCCGATTTCCCGCTTCGGTTTCATTAACCCTTATCGCTCCTGTGTCGAGCGTAGTGTGTCGTATAAATAATTCAGACACATAGCTCGAGTGAATATATAATTTCATTTGTTCACTTATAGTAAATTAAACGTGTATTTGTTACGCACTCTGTACTATACTGATATATTTCTTAATCTGTTTTGTAAATTAATTAAAGAACTGGTGAGTAAACGAAATTGAGAAGTGCAAAGGGACCATCACTACGTATGTTCAATTTGAATGTTCAATTTAAATGTTCAATTTTAGTCTAATTGTAATTTGCACAGTCGAGAATCGCTAAATACAAAGCAGTATTGTATTTTCTCTGTCGGTTATACGTTTTTTCTGCCCATGACCATGAGTGATCTCGATTCAATATAGTCACTGTATTTCTAATGAAGAAGACTACCATTATTGGTGTTTTAAAAAAGGCAGTCCTGCTTAAAAACGGAAAAGTGACCCTCACATCTTTAAAAAAAAATTACAAAAGAACAAAAATCTTTTGTGTAACATGAGTTCCACTGAAGCAATCAATTTTACCCTTAATGTATGAAAAATGTATGATGCTTTTCTATGACATAAATGTATGATGAATTCTATGATATAAGTGTATGATACATTTCTTTCTATGATATAAATATATGATGCACATTTATGATATGAATAATACATGTTTGCGACATCGTGTTAATCCCGATAAAACGCATCAAGTAACCCTACAATAAAATATGACATCCTGCAATAAAATTATGATTAAAATGTTGGCAGGTAAAAGAAATGAAGGTGTGCAAAGGGTTGAGAATCGTATAACGCGTTATCCGCGGAAAAGGCTCGATGTTTAGGTGCCATTCATTCGGTTAATTGGAAACCCCGGCAGAATGTCTTTCGTTTTCGCGGAAGCGTTGCCGTTGCACGCCTCGGCTAAGTATACTATCAACGACCGTAACTGGCACGATTAAAACAATACTCGTGACGAATGTACGCTTCACGCAGCCCCTTGCGCGCAATTAATTATCCGCGACTATAGTGATTAATCGTGGTAATTTGAGCGAGCACGGGACTGAAACGGTAACACTAACGGACAGCATTACAAGCCACGGGCAACCCTATTTAATATCGTTGGATATACAGCCTGGCCGCGTTACCACGGAAAAGAAACCTCTGAATCCCTTTAACACCTGTTGTCTCCCCCTCGTCGTTTTTTTTTTTTCACCGCTTCGACCATCCATCTTTCCCGTTTCTCCACGTTCATAATCTCCTTTTCCCTTCCCCACGAATTAGTATTCATCTCAGACCATCCACGATACAGAATACCATTATTCTTTCAGCCGTTCGTCCGACAGCGAGACGTTGCGTTGCGATAAGACATTCATGACTCCATGTTGCACGTGTATGGAAATTGCTAGTCGATGTTTGCCGTTGTACAAAACCGACGAAGTTATCGGGATATGTTGATACTTTGTTTAGGTTATTAGGCCCGTTAGCTTTATAGACATCGTTACTGTCAATGCGGTGGCTTTAACTAATTAACCCTTGGCACTATAATGTCGAGCTACACTCGTGACGCACTCGCAATTCGAACATTATTTATATTTTTATTTTTATTTCAATTAAAATATTATAAATATTATTGAATGAAAAAATAATCTTTGTTTATTACGGTTGAATGTTCAATTCGAGTCTAATTTTAATTTACTCAGTGGAGGATCACGAATCGAAAATATTTTTGATATTCGAACTTTCTTTAGTCGTCCTGATGATGTAGCAGTAGTTCGTTGTACCTAACGCATTTGTCGAATAAATCGTATGGAGTTAACTGCGATCTATACGTGTCATTCCAAAACTTCATTCAACCGATTTGATTCATTGAGTTTTTAAAATTTTTATTAAGAAGCTTTAAGATATATTTCTCCTTCGACGTCCAATACCATAATGCGCTCTTCGAACCGCGTAAATCAATCGTTCATAATTTATTTCCTTAATACATTGTATGCGGGGAACGTACTCTTACGCCATCACCGACTGCCAATTGTTTATGTTTTTTGAATCAACTGAAGTGCGTGCTCGGGCGAACCAATAGGATCCAACCACTGAAAATACATATAGGTCGATGCGCCAATTCCTGGGTATATGTTATACTGTATTATATTATATTATATTATATAATACTACATTATATTATACTTTATTACATTATATCGCGTCATTCTGAATTACTTGCAGATAAATGAACGTAGCAATATCGCGTTGCACGGCACGAAAAATTTGTAACCGCCGGTTAAAAACGAGACGAGTCGAAAAATTCGAAAGTTTCCTCGACTTTCAGGAACGAAGTGTTGCTGTTCCGTGGCAAATGGGACCAGTGGAGGGTCCAGCGGGAGTGGAGGCCCATGTTGGTCCCCAGCCAGTGACGTCAGTGGTTGCGGTTAATCCGGTAGCAGTTGGTCGCGGTCGTGGTCGCGGTCGGTCGTAGACGAGGCGGTCCCGTCGCGAGAGGAGAAGCGAAGGAGGACCAGGAAGCAGATCGGAAGATGAAGAGGGAGGAGGAAAAGCAGAGGAGCAGGCAAGCGCAAGCGCCCATCCGATCGATGCCCGTTTCCCTCTCGTATAAAGCTCTCGTCCTCGGGGGGCGCGCGACAGTTGGCGTTCCGCATTCGGAACATGCGCCGCGTCGCGGGTACACCGTTTCACCGAGACAGCGTCCTTAGCTGCTTTTATCTCTGGTTCGCGGATAAACATCGGGTCAGGTAGACAGCCTGGAAAAACCGTCGCGTCCGTCATCGTTTCTCGTCGTCGAATCGGTCAGATCGTTCGTTCGTTTCGTCGTCGATCGTTCGTCCTCGCGGATACGACGACGACAACAACAAATAATCTCGGGGTTCGCATAAACGGAACGAGCTCGTTAGCTCGTCGATCGGAAGTTGTCCTCTCGTCCGGCACGCAGTGAACCGCGCGCGTATATTCGTTGGTGATTCGAGCGTAGTCGAGTGTTGAAACCGTTCGGATAAGTGACCGGGAAGCAAAACCCGGGTTCCGGTGGAGCGAGAACCACGCAAGGTTCGCTCGAGGATCCGTCGTGGATCCAAGACGTCGAACACGGATGTCCAGGTGCAACGTCGCGACGACGCAAGCAGCCGGTGCGCGTTCTGGCGTCCTCATCGAGCAATAGAGTGTTATTCCGCGATCAAACGACAAGGTCGTTCTTTGGACGTCGTGCGTCACGCTCGACGTGGACGCGGCTTGATTACTGGCTCGTTTCTCGCGACGTGCCAGCGACATTCGTCCCGGACGAGATACATCCGGACAGACGTCAGAGCGGCGGTCGCTGGACCGTCCAGCGGACGTCTCGACCGCCGTACGGCGAGCCGCTGGAGCCAGGAGGTGGAGAAGGAGGGGCTGTGGAGGTGGTGGAGGAGGAAGGCCCGCGGACGTGCAACAAGTTAAGAGGCCGCCGCCGCTACCGTCGACATCGCTGCCGCCGCCACCGTCCTCGCCACGATGTGACATGGATATCCTAGCCGTAGCCTGCGCCCTCGTCGCCACGGCCCTCTACTGCAACACCCTGCAAGCGGGTTTCGTCTACGATGATCGGTGAGTCCCGACATTTTATTCTACTCCGGTTAATTTCTTCGATTTCGAGTCGGCTACCTCCATGTTGCGATTACGAAACTGTCGCTCAAATCGTCCGATGATTCGTGTCACGTTCGGTTAATATCACTGGGATTAAAATTAATAACGGGGCAAGTACTGTTTAGGTCCATTTTGTTTAGCATTTTGTTTAGGTCCACGCTTTATAAAGCATTCGTGTCGCGTTCGTTCTTAGTTGTCGTTTTTAATGTGAACGTTGGAAATGATCGGAAGGAAATTAATAACAAAGCAACTACTACTGACATCATTTTGTTTAGGCTCGCGTTTTATCACGAATTCGTGTCACGTTCGTTCTTGGTTGTTTTCCTTTATGTTACCTTCCGAAATGATTGGAGGGAAATTGATAATAGAGCAGGTATTACAGACAGTATTTTGTGTAGGCCCACGTTGTATCGCGAGTTCGAGTTCGTTCTTAGTTATTGTTCGTAACATTAACTGTGAAAATGATCGGAGGGAAATATAGGGAAGATATAATTTAAGTATCCTTATTTAACATAGAAAATGAATAGCATGTAATTTAGATATCTTTATCTGGCACACAATATAAATATCTTTATCTAGCATTCGATATAAATATCTTTATCCAGCGTTCAATATAAATATCTTTTTAATATACGTATTTATTCGATATCGTTTTGATATATATACGACTGTTTCTGATTTCGCCACAGTCATATCGGTAATGTTTGTATGCCGTGTTTTTACTTTCCGATCAAATAAATAAAATCGCGGTGAAAAGTTGCGAGTTGTCTTATAGCGGACAGTATATCAGCGAGTTTGTCGATTGACGTATCAAAATGGACCACCGGATTCATCATCCACCCCCCAGTGTTTACAAACATTACGGGCGGCCGGATTACGAGGTGGTCGAATATTTTTATTTGGTTTAATGTTTGTCGGACGTAACGTGTCTATATGGATGCAGTAAATTTCGGGTTTTCATTAAACACGGTAAATAAATCCGTTTCCGTTTCTCGTTGCGTGTTTTAAAGTTCGCGTTAGGATTCACTTATCCGAATGTAAGCTCCTATTACTCGAACCAGAGATTGTTCGGAGAGAAGCTAATCATCGAGCTTCCATTATTCGAACATTCCAACCATCCGAACCGAATTGTCCCTCGTCGTGTTCAGATAATTGAACTTCTACTGTACTCGAGTAGGCGGTAGAACGGATGCATGAATCAGCCCTTTCGTTACTGCGGGGTACAACGGACACGTTCACTGTACAGCGTTTAGGTTGCGAAGTGAGCAACATTAATTTTTGCGTCGCAACAAGTTGAATATCGCGGTAAGAATCTCTAACCACGACCACGAATTGAAGAAAATTTTGTTAACCCCTTGTGCTACGATTTATTTAGCAAGTGAGTCATAACGAACTATTAATTGCTACACGATTAGACTGAAATTGAACATTCAACCGTATTAAAAATATGAACAAACTTTTCATACCTGAGAGTGCGTCACGAGGTCTTCATTATAGCACAAGGGGTTAAAGATACCCATAACAATTTCTGACCAAAAACACTGTACCAGATGAAACTAACCCTTAAGGGTACTGATACTCGCGCCTTTCGCTCATTGTAAACATTTAGAGGGTATACAATTTTCTGACATTTAGCAAGTTCATATATGTTAGGTATTTGTGAATGGATTAGATAAAAAGGAATGAATTTAATGGATATATGCAAAGATCATATAAAACGGATATTTACGGGATCTGTACCGAGAAGTCTCTTGCTTTATCCCCGTAACATTGCACTAATCTAGTAAGCTCTCTCGAGTAGAGCAATTAAAATTGTATGGAACGTGACAATCTTCCATGAAGATTGTGCGTCGACATGTGCAACATTTATCTGTATGGTTGAGCGAGACTCGACATAGGACTTCAAGATAAAAACCAATGTTGAGTCACATTCGACATTTCGCAAAGGGTCGAGTGCCTCGACATCTTCAATAAAAAATCGCATTTTCTCCGATTTTTTTTCGGTTTTTGATTTTTCACAACCACAATTTGCGATCAAAAAATCTGAAAAAAATGTTATAATATGCGCTATATGGACCTCAATGTTTCAGAATTTTTGTACGACATTAAATAGGCAAAATAGGCCAAAAACCGGAATTTCCTTTTTTCCCTTTTACTACTTGGTGTGAGATGTTTGTTTTTAGATATGCTATCGACTGACGAATTGAGTTTCTCATTTTACTCAAGGGTACATTTGACTACCTTATTCGGCTAGACCCTTTGATGGTTAACCGGTTAACCTAACCATCCGGGGTGAGTTTCTTCGGCTCGGCCCGGTACTTGAACGAGATTCGCCAATTAGCAGGACGGAACGATCGGACATAGTTGCCGATATCGGGTTCTTATATCTCGGATTATTATTCGCGATTCGCGAGGAGTAGATAGGATTCGACACGCGGAACGCGCCGCCGGTATAATCCGAAGTTACACTCTCGCGATAAGCGTCCTTAATCCGAAGCTCTCGAATTCTATGATACCGAATCCCTTAATTGAGTATCCCGTAATCTCCGGAACATCGTAGTTGCGGGTCGATCAGCTGCGAGGCAGGTCGAGCTCGCCGAACCGACCCGATTACGTACTTCTGCCGTCACCGATGGGAATCTGTTGCATCGTTATCGCGCGAGCGCGCCTCCGTGAACGTTGCACAGGGTGCAACGGCCTGCCGACCATAACTTCCCTCCGACCATCGACAGTCGGCCCTGATAACGCGCCGATTTATTCGCCTGCATTTTCCACGATAAGCTCTCGACCGTAAGAACCCACGCGAGTTACATACTCCATACTACCGTGTGTGCGTTCTACGTACACGTGATTTCTGCTTCGATGCGATCGCACGCTGAAAAACCACCCCGCGAATAATTAACGTTCGTTCCCGTTCCTTATGGCGGACTCTAAGTAGAGAATGCATCGTTTGTTCGGGCTCTTTTAACACATTTTGACTGACATATATCGGTGACACTCGAATTTCTACTTAGATTTTACAACTATGTTATTCAAAGTCTGTTCACTTTTTTATCTCAGAAACCACCACACGAATAATTAACGTTCGTTCGCGTCCCTTATTGATATAGCAAATTGATATAGAAAATTGTTTTCATTCCTACATTCCAATTGTACGAATATCTTTGTACCTCGCTGTAGCGACTGTTTGATACAGACAAGTAAATCGTGCTCTTTCGTCCACGAAACGATCGAAATCTCGAAGAATCGAATCGGTAAGTCGACACCGCGTAAACGGATCGATTCGCATGATAATCCAGTGGCGTATGATCCGCGTCGCCGTGAGCGTAATTAGTAATATCTGATTAACTAAACCGGAGTGGAATCGGATTAAGTGAAATCGTAACGCGAATCGCGGTGGCTCGTAAATCAGTTTATCCAGCTGCAACTTGTCCTTTATTCATTGTGTTTGCGCTTGTTTGTTGCGTTGTTCCCTGCGTTCCCTGTCCACTGTATCGAGGGTAATAAATATCGCGAAGCAAACTGGTATTCGCGATCTCGCGCGAAAATCTGATCTAATTCGGCTCACGTTGCCGGGAAGTTGCTTTATTCCCGTGCGTAAATCTTTCTTACGGCAATCGCCTTAAACTACAGTTCGGCTCGAGGATTCGAATCGCCTCGAAAGACTAAGCTACCTCGAAGCGTTATAACCTTTTACCTCGCGAGTAAGAACTTGTAACGAGACTAGCACGCTTCCAAATTGTTTCGTCCGGAACGTCGACCGGTGCATGATCGATACCAGCACTTAACGGCGCCATATTCGCAACATTATAAATATTCCAAGAAAATCGAATGTCGCCATGCAAACGACATGACGTGATATTTCAAGAATTAAAAAAAAGGAACATAGATATAATTGCTTACTTTTTTCCTTACATTTTCTATTTTGTATAAATACATTGTAACTATATTAAAAAAATCAATGGACAAATGTATATAAATCTGTGCAGTGCATATGCATATATGTGTTCGTCTAATTCGACCCTCATTATTACTCGAGTCGAGTGATCATCGTCATCCTGGAAGAACATTGACAAACGAACATCGACAGTATATTATTGCTATAAGTAATCGGTTTGGCCTATATTTCTCGCGGAACAATTCGCTTTGATCCTTCTCATAAATAGTTGGGCTCCATGTAATGGAATAACACGGTGGCAGGATAATCGCATGAATCAGTTTATTCCGGCAGCCGCGTTTGAAATCAACCGTGTAGCCTGTTCTAATGGAATTGCGTGTAACGGTTTGCCCGGCGATCAAACGTTTAATCGGCGAATAAATTTCAACGCCGTTGAGTCTACGACTGATTCGTATGTGGGCGTCCGTGAGCCAGCGTCGCGACGTTCACGCCGGGCCCGTTGAAAGCACAAAGTATAATAGCAAGAAACCAGGACGCGTGCATTAAAAGCTGGAAATAATTTTACCGTCCGTATCCGACCCATTAGCGGCTTGGATCGTTCGATGAGACCGCCAGGATTAAGACGACCGACGCGCCTCCACCGACCATAATTAACTCCGGTCTAATTATTAACTACGTCCGAGTTTCCCCTAGAGTCCTATCTCTTTCTCTTTCTTTTCCCCCGTTTCGTTATTATTAGGTCATTTAAGGGGGGACCTCTATTATTAAAAAGCTTACGTCGAAATGAATATTAACCACTTGCCATGTTTTGACGAGCCTGACACGTGACGCACTCGCAAATTAAACGTAATAAAATTTATCAAAATTTTGAAAACGTTTATATGTAACCTTGATGTATAATTATAATTTGCATACTCGAGGATCATTGCATATAATATACGCAGAATATTTTAATTTCATTTGTTCGTATTAATATTGTAGTTGTAACAGTTAGTTCTAACTGACGCGCCAGAAAAATAAATTGTATGGCAAGGGGTTAACCATCATGGAGATAAAGAATCTTTCTATAAACTGGTGGTTATTGAACTTCCGTAAACTTGTGTTAAGGGACACCTTTGTAAGCTGTAGTTAAGCCGATTTTCAATAATTATTTTGGAGCATAAGGTACGAATAAATATTTTTATGGTTCTGAGGACTATTTAATTAATACTTCGACTTCATTTTGCAATTTCTTTGTCGAAATAAAATACGCTTTTCGCAGGTACTGCGAATTATTTACACGTTATAAATGGGGCGGATAAAAATACCTGTCTCGAAAACTGTGTATTAGCGGGCCGGGTATTTTTACCTATTCGAATGTACATACTTTAAAAAGGGGGCAAAACTTTTACTCTATCGATTTACATACGGAACTGACGGAATGAGCTCGTATTTTTTGTTCAGATTCAACAACTTTAGTATGTCAGTTTGGTCTGTTTGGCTACCCACCCGAAATGCGTTAACGACGCACCTACAAGCTTATCGATTTTATGGCGCAAGAATCGTGGCGATTAGAAATTCGATAATTCGTAATTCGACGATGCAGAAATTTGGAAAAGGCGATACGTGGTGTTTGATGCTCGTAAACTCGGTATCGGGCAGCACTTTGAACCCGTTCGTCGCGAATCGACGAGCAGCCACGAAATTCGCTCGAAAAACAAGCGTTCCGTAATCGATTTCGATTATTTATACCCGCGAGATTGTGTCCGTTCTCGCCCGAGGAGAATTCCACGCGTTATCTCCGTTCTCGTTTTAACTGGAAGAACACGGGAAACGTTCCAGCGACCCCGTCAATTATTTACAGCGCGTATCTGGAAAGGCTCGGCGTGGAAAAAAAATTTCCCGCAGGAAGTTGAAATAGTAACGAGTCGGTTCGCATTTTACCGGATCGAACGTTGGTCCCGTTCGTTGCTACGGTATTATTTAACGTGTCGGACGCGAGCTTTCTTGTTCGAAGCTCGCGAAAAGCTCTCGTGCTAAGTGCAGACCGCGGGCGTCGAGGGAACGCGACGGTTTACGAGATTAGGCCGACCAGAAGACGCAACGAAACTTTTCCCTTCCAAAACAGAGCTGCTTTAGTCCCGCCTTTTTACTCGTTACTATTCCAGCCATTCTTATTCGTTCGTTTGTGTTGGGCCGAAAAAAAAAGAAAAGAAAGGGAAAGAGGAGAAAGCACCCGGTAGGCAAATAAATATGGCCGTGTGTATTCTTTGCCAAGGCATTGTGGTCGGCGCGGCGCAGTAAAATACGGCACTTTTATTATCCTATGAGTTTCAACGTGGCGCAACGCGGCCAGAATAAACTCTCGAGACGAGGTAAACTCCGGAGGTAGAACCTATACGAGCGGCTGAACCAGACGGGAGGATCTTCGGCTCCCGTATCTCCTATTTATCATACAAACTTTCCTTCATTTTTTAGCCGGTGCCAGGATACCCTTCCGGGATACCCGGCCGGCGGATACGACGATGGATTCGCCGGAGAAACCGACTTATGCACACCGACGCGCGTGACGTTTACCGTTGCTGCATCGGTGATGCTTCGTCGACGACAATTTCTCCACGGTGACAGTGGTAAAACGTTGTCAAGAGACTTTCTGCCGTTTCCATGTTCGAATTGAATGTATTTCACTCGCGGTAATAGATAAATTTTTTATTCAAAGAATAAGTGAAGGAGAGACACTTTCAAGTACTCTTCATTTCTTGGTACACGAATTAATCTCTGCAAAGACAATTTTTCACGTCAAAAAAAAAGAAAGGTTACGGCTTTTCGCCGTAAATCCCGAACGAATTTATAATACACGAAAGCAACGGTAACGTTCGCGTCCGCGACCTTTTGTCGACTAGCATAAAAGCGAACTAAACGTCCACGCGTGTGTACGTTTAAAGGGAAAAACAAATTACTTCTCCGTATCCGTGAGAAGCTTTGTCGTGCCGTGTGTGACTGCGTACATCAGCGTTTTCGCTGCGACAATCAACATGTTCCACTTAATTGCGTCGTGTACATCGTAACGCGCACAAAGTCGAATACGCGCAAACGCGTCAAATTGAACTGTACATCGTATTAAAACCGGTGGAACACGAATCCCGTTGAGCAATGCTATTTCGACGAACGCGGGTTCTTATTATTAAAACATTCGTTCGTTTTCGAGTTTCGTCAAAGCCGGGTAAAGAGCGAGCGTACTCGTCTAAACGGCCATTTCGAACGCGCGTAGCATATCGAGAAAATGGCAATGGCGAACGGCACGAGAGCGCTGCAGCGTGTTTATGTTTTCGCTAAATAATGGAATTAAGCTGTTTTAAAAACCTTTCCTGGGGCAGCCTGTTATTTCACGGTACATTCGTTCTACCGTCCGATTTCTGCAGCAATCGGGGAACGCTCGTTCGAATCAGCCAACCCGGAAAATCCCTCTCTTTTTTTCCCGTTTGCCGGGCATTATGAAACATTTGTCGTTTCATCGATGGGCCGCCACGCCGTTCGGCACGATTCGACAAATTCGCTCGCTGCATTCGTGAAATTGACGACGAACAGTTCCGGCCGTTCGTTTCTGCGCGAATATCGCGAATCGATAATTCGCGATAATCCATTACGAGTTTTTCGCGATATCAAAAAATTCGTTCGGGACCGAAAACGATTACTTGATCTCGTCGTCCGCGGCCACGAAATATTCCTCTATTTACTCATAACACCCGTTCGTCCAAGAATATTAAAAAATTGCACCGTTCGGTCGATGCGTGTATATGTACGCGTACGTGCATACGTGAACGTGTATGTATGTGTGCGCGCGCGCGTGTCGATGGAAACGAGCGTTTCCACTCAAATTAACCTGGTGCACGATCCTTGCTGCGACCTCCGGCTCCGGATCGAACCGGTCGACGTTGTCTGCAAAATAAAAAGCAAACGAAACAGAGAAAAAAAAGCACCACGCGACACTGGCAACGTAAAATTGATTTTTTCGTTGTCTTTGTTTTATTTTTTTTTTCAATCGCATGCAAATCCGCTCGTTGCTTCGCTCGGCCTTGTCAGCTGCGACTGACAATGCCGCCTCTCAGGACGAAGTTTATACGAGCAACGCCGGTGCAAGGCTGAACGTCGAACCGGGGAGAGATTCAAAAACCCCCGCTGTGTAGATGTTGTAATATTTTAATATCGGTTTATGGAAAGGAGCCCGGGATATATACGTAGGTTGTCCCGGTTATTTAACGATTTCCATCGTTCCTTCTCGCTGGTGAATTTCCACGGGAAAATCCTCCCGTTTCAAGCCCCTTTCTCTCTCTCTCTCTCTCACTGTACAATTTTTGCGCCACGTGCTTCGCGATAAATAATGATCCGTAATCTAGGAAGCATTTTAGACGATGACCGTTACGAATCGATTGCAGTCCCGTCTATAATACTTTTTCTCGCGATGACAAATAATGGCTATCTGTCAAACGCGTCGCTTCTCCGTCAAATCGGTGCTCTCCCATTAAGAAAGATCAATCGGTCTTCTTCCGCGGGACTCGCTATTAGCTGCACGATTATTTAGACGCGAATAGCCGTTCGAACCTTTAACCCCTTGCACTATAACGAACGCGCAGTTTAAATATAGTAAACTTTGTTTATATACTTGGTACGGTTGAATGTTCAATTTGAGTCTAATTGTATTCGTCTGGCGCATCAGTCAGAACTATTCGCAGCAACGTTATTCGTACGAGCGAAGGAAATTAAAACGTTTTAATTTTAGGAATTTAAACTGTTAAATAATCCTTGATTATGGAGATTATAATTAGATATGAACGTTACATATAAGCGTATTCTTAATTCTCATAGTTTCAAAATTGTCATATTTATACTGTGAGTGTGTCACCAGGCGTGACTTGTCAAAGTATGACAAGGGGGTTCATTTGCACAGTCGGGGATCTTTAAATGTTAAACAATCTTGACATTCGTACTTTGTTCGGTAATGTTGTGTAGTCTTGTTTGCCTGAACATTGTTGCAATGAATAGTTTGTTACGTCTGACAACATTTGCCGAATCGTAGCGCAAGAGGTTAAAAAACTTAGCGTCTTATTCGATCGTTCACATTTTGTATACCGAGCTGTATACCGATCGAGAAACATTTCTCGTATGCGACAGAACGAGAAACACGGAAATCGGGCATGTAGCGACGACAAATACGAATTCCGGTATCGATTGGCAATCTAGATAATAAACTTCGAAATCTGCACACACTCCACCCCCGCAAAAAACTATAAATCTTCATTTCTTCGTGTACAACCGTATCCGAGATTAGAATCGAATTTCCCCAGAGTCTAACAGCCGAAACATCTGTCCTCCACCCTCGACGAAATATCGATAAATTCTTCACCCTTAAAGCCGATATTCGAGTACAGTCGCAAACCGTTATCTATGGAGGATAGAGTCATTCACTGGGTGGAAGCAGGTGGTGCACATATGGGGGTGAAAATGTGTGGGAAACCTCTAAACCTTGCGAAAACCTAACTCGATACTAACTCACCTCGGCAGCTCCAACTAGTACAACCCCGTGTTACTATTTTCACTTAACCTGTGACCGAGCTACAACGAAATACTTTTCCGAAGCATACTTTATTTTATAACGCAAGCTACTTCTTTTAATTTGTGCAAAATACGAAAATTGCTAAGTGATTTTATTCTGGATGGATCTTTCATAACATGCAAAAATGCCTAAATGATTTTGTTCTGGATGAATTTGTATGAAATACAAAAATACCTAAATGATTTTGTTGTGGACAAATATTTACGGCAACAACGAACAATAAAATTACTTACGCTAAATACCAACCGTTCCAAAATAAATAATACCGTTCACGCTGTATACCAACTGTAACATAAATAACAAGCACAATAAATAACAGTAGCAGAAAAGAAGGTGTGTAATGGGACCGGTGTACACCGGGACACGTCGTTTGGCCGTCGACTGAAATTCTTGCAATTCCGTTGTCGGAATATCGGTTTATTTATTCGTAGGTAGTAGCGAAACGTGCTTATGCGCGTACACATGGCTGGTCGATGTTTTGCGCGAGCATCTCCCTGTGGCACCGTGCAGGTCGACCGACGCGCATTTATCCTGCAGGACCAAACGATAGGATCGATGCGCTTTATCGCGACGGAAAGAGTACAACGGACCGAGGGTGGTGGAGAAACGATCGAAGATTATTTATTACCGGGCTCTTGGCCTTGATAGGGCCTTACGGTTCAAATGAAATACAACGCGCCGTTGATAGAGCCCCGACACGAAAATCGGCAAACAATCGGAATTCCCTACGATCGTATATCTGTCTGTAGCCTGACAGATGGGAGATTGCACCGCGTGAGACGTCTAGGTAAACGAAATTGATTCGGTAAACAATGGCACGAGTCTCACTTGAGAGGTTACAACGGAAAATGGATCTTCAATTTTTATATTAACCCTTTGCACTTCTTCATTTCTCTCGTCTACCAGCACCTTAATCAATTTGCAAAATAGATCAAGAAATGGATGTTTAATCGAATGTATTGGAATAGTGCAGCGTATGTAACAAATATATATTTAATTTATTGTACGTAGTAAATAAATGAAAATATACATTCAACCAGTCTATTTAGCTGTATTATTTATATGAACCAAGAGACCTGCAACATTGAGCCACGGTTGACATAAGAGTGATGAGGATTAAAATTTGTCAAAATTCAATCACTTTACTTTCATAATAATTTAAAGATGGGTTTAATTTTATGAATTGACGTCTCGTACCATTTCTATTGACACTATAAACTAATCGAAGGTACAGAAACTCATACATATATCTGGTGTGCGTATATGTATGTGCTCGCTATATGGCCCTTGATCATCCACACAGTGTTTACTAATGAAAATGGTCTGCATCAATAACGCTGAATTATCTAAACATTGTTTTAAATGTTTTAATATTGTTTCCAAACATTGAATGCTTAAATTGAGATTAAAATTCTTGAGACACAAAATATATGTAAAGTAGTACAAAGTATTTTGCGCCGTTCGCTACATCTTCCTGCATACAGTGTAAGATATATTAAACGCGCGAAACGTTGAAAATAGAAGAGATACCCGAAGGCATTGATCATACCTCGAAGAAAGGCAGCTTTCGTCTCCTCGTCCAAAAACATACTCGAACCCATTGTAAATAGAGCCCGTCTGACACAGGAATAGTAAAGTCGGTCCGTCTGACACAGGGATTGTAAAGAACGAAGATGCGCCTCGGATAAAGGGCGCAGCAATAAACTCGGTGATGATCAAAGTTTGCCACGGATTAGACGGCGAGGTAAAAGTTGCTTTTAAAAGCGGGGCGTCTCTGTATTCGCGGATTCAAAAGGGAATCCGGAAACCGATACGTATCGGCGAATGTTTGTTGCCTCTCTCAGAAAGTAACGAAAAATGGAAACACCGACGGTTATGTTCGTTTCTTGCCGTTGCTCGCTGTCAAAAGACGCTGAATACCGGCACGCAGACGTCCAAAAAGCGAGCTGTTACTGCTTCAAGACCTCGGTTTCTTTGTACTTTGAAGTAGCCTTTTTCGTGCCGCGTATTTCACCATTCACTGATCAATCAATACCGCTAAGAGATTCCTCTGTATAGTTCCGATTACGGCTGTGGGGTAAGTAATACGGTATACTAACGCTATTTTATCGCGGCATCCAGAGAACTTCGGTGGTAAATTTACTCTATCGTGATATTCTATTCAACTACTAATTTCACGGTTAATCCACATTAACGGGCTTGCTCGAGTTAGCCGTTGGACATAGTTGGGCTACAGCAACAAGTTCGATACCTTGGTAACGTTGATTGAATATAGAAATTAATCCTCGGTACCGTATAGTAGATTACGATTGTTATTCTATCAATGTTCCGCTATTCCTGCTGGAAATATAGAAACCTCGAGATTTAAGAAACCGGAGATACTAGGACCCAGATATTTGGGGACTTAGGTACTTGGAAATCTACATAATTGTGAATCCAGGTATTTGAAGATCTAGAAGTTTATATAATCGTGAATTTAGGGATTTGATGATCCAGAAATCTATGTAATTGAGAATCTAAGAATTTGAGGATCTAGAAATCTATACAATTGAGAATCTAGGTATTTGAGGCCCTAGAAATCTATATAATTAAGAATCCAAGTATTTGAGAATCTAGAAATCTATATAATTAAGAATCTAGGTATTTGAGAATCTAGAAATCTATATAATTAAGAATCTAGGTATTTGAGAATCTAAAAATCTATATAATTAAGAATGTAGGTATTTGAGGATCTAGGTGCGAGTGAATGTAGGTAACTAGCAATCTGGCTGTTTATGAATCTAGATAGTTGGAGAACCAGATATTTGAGAATCTGGGTACAGTACAACCAGATATTTGTAGATTACGACCATTAACGGTTGGCTACAAGTACAATATACTTAAAATACCGATTTAGAGAATGGAACAAATTTGGAAGTAAGTACAAGCTACAACTTCTTGTCTGTAGCACGTCGCGGTTCTGTTTCGAATGTGCGACGCATATAATATTTTAATCGAGCGCCCGTAACGACTGGGAATCGAGCAAGCGCACTTTGTTACATTTCCCGTCTTTCTTTCTCCTGTACAGTATCTATATCTTTCTCTTTGTTCATGTGAAGTCAGCGGGAGTGGTAAACTGATGCGCGGACAGCGTTGCAATTACACTGCGCGTGTCGCAGAACTAATTAGCCATGGTTAATTTGTGCACCATTACCTGACATAAGACCCCTGCCACGTGAAACCAGCCGGGAGTAGTATGTAACTAGACGCTTCAATTTGAACGATTAATCGAATTGTAAGGGAATATCGATTGGTTCTTTGAGACGTGCTCTTCTTTGGCGCCACTTCGATACTGACACGCTGTATAACCACGCGTTATATAGCTACAGGGGAATTTCCGTACGCTGTGTTTTCACTCGCAATTCACTTTATGTTTCTACGCGTCGAGCATCTACACATTGTCACGCTGCATGTAGTATTTGTATGTATTTCCTCGAATTATATTGCCGAATATAATATTTTCGTGGGGTGTATTTCAACGCGTCGTATTTCCACGCATAGTACTATCACGCATCATACTCTCACACATCGTACTTCCACGCATCATACTTGCACGCGTCGTATTTCCACGCATCGTATTTACACTCATCGTATTTCCACGCATCGCACTTCTTCACACGCGTGTGAACATGTGTGTTATTACCACGTATCGTATGTTCACGCGTCGTATGTCCACGTGTCGTATTTCCACACGTCGTGCTTCCGCGCATGCTATTTCCACCTGTTGTATTTCCACCCATCGTACTTTTACGCGTTGTATATCCACGCGTCGTAATTCCATGCGTGCTATTTCCCCGCGTCGTGTTTCCATGGGTGCTGTTTCCACTCGTCGTGTTTCCGCGCGTTGTATTTCCACTCGCCGTATTTCTACGCACTGTATTTCCACATGTCGACTTTCGAATCGTCGCATTGCTAGGTACCGAGTTTCCACGTATTGTATCACCTCATATAGTACTTCCACGCATCCAATTCCAACGCGACCAGATTGCACGCGTTGTGCCATTACATATAGTATTTCCACGCGACGCGTTTCCACACGATATATTTCCACACGTTCAATCGCTATGTACCGAGTTTCCACATGGTGTATCAGTGCATGTGTATAGTATTTCCACGTATCGAGTTTTTACGCATCGTATTTCCACGAGTTGAGTTCCCACGCTAATATGTATCATTGCATACACATATAGTACTTCCATCCGTCATATTTCCACTCGTCATATTTCGTCGCAGCGTATTTCCACTCGTCATATTTTCTCGTGCCATATTTCCACATGTCGTATCGTTCCTCGCATCGAATCGTCACGCGCAGTGTCACCACGCGTTATATCACCACGCACTGTAACAGTATAACGCGCGTTACATTGCATCGCCCTCTGGGTTCATGCGATCACTCTTACTACCACACGTGGAATCCGAATGCATCAAATTAACGAACTTCAACGAACAAACGTACGGTATTCATTTGTCCGCTTCAAATATCTGTATTTAGCTGGGCATTAACAAATTGCTAAAAAAAACCCGTCGCATCGATCGTGACAAAAAAACGCACCGGTCGTCGTTATCATAATAAACTTCCGCGCTATATAACGAAAATGGAGAGCATTTTTTCAGTAACTCGTACGAATCGCGCAATGAAATGTTCCGAACGAAAATAGAGAAACAATTTCGTGTCGCAGGAAAATTACAAAAAAAGCGAACGGAACGAACTGACGGCAACAGCTGGAAAAGAATTAATTAAAACGAATGTTAATACGTGTACGCGGAACGGTAATTATGTTCCAAAACTGTTGGTCATTTTGCAAAGCGGGCAAAAATGGATCGTTGATAGAGGAGAGGTGATCGCGTAATTCGTCCCGATAAAAAGCTTTCGAGCGGAATGTGTGGTTTAATAAATCGCACGACTGAATTCATTAGCCGCGTGCATGGCGGCTCGTCCGAAATTGCTTCGAGCCGATACCGTTTTCGCATCGATGAGACGGCTGATCCGTGGATAATGGGGGATAAAAAATGGCGACGGTTTGCCCTTCTACGTCTCACCTCCCCTCGTCGATTCGTTACAATTCGAGCGGGCGATGATTTGGCGAGGTACGCGAACGTAGAAACGTGGGTAAACGAGAGGAGAAGAGAAACGAGATACCGCCTGGCCTATCGACTCTCGATCGTATCATCGTTTCGCGCGAGGCCGGGCAAAATATTCGATTAGCGTATGTCAATTAAGGAAATCTGATGCCTTTTATCCAATTTCGCGACGTTCCGTAATTACGTGTCCTATTTGAAACAGGAGAATGGTCGTGGTCCGTTGCAATTAAATTATTCAGCTCGAGAAATAATCAATCATACACCGATCCGGTATCGTTCGGAAGCTTGAGTGACGCGATCGACAAAATTATTTCTAAGAGGAAACTTGCGGATGTTCAATTTTTTCCTGCAATTTATAGGGTGTCTGTAAAAACGTATGTGTATGTGTGTATACATAATATATAAAATATGTACAATGTACACATAGTTAAATATACATGTATAACACGCATTGCTCCTCGTTATCACGATCAGTGATCGTTGCTTCGTATCGTCTATTATATTCCTAAGGGAATGTCTTAACATTGAATTCAAGATATCCGATAAACCTTCAATTATTTTAGCGCAGTACCCATCGACGATAAATGCAACAACGAAAAATTGCAGCGAAAAGTGTACGGCATTCTTCGTCCGGTGTCTCGAAACTAAAAAAATCCAACGACGAAGATAAAAGAAGCGGATTCGGCCTGGTTTGTCGACCTCCGGTCCAGATTTCGTGGGTTCCCGTCGGGTTTCGCGTCAAAGCGGTCTTTCTTCTTGCGGGATAAAGATTCCCGGCGAACAGAGGGACCCCGTTCTTCCCGGAAGAAACGCGGAATTATTTCCAGGCGTCGTCGATTGAATCGCAGGAAGGATTTTCGCGAAGTAGGCGCCTCGGGAGTTAAAGGGTGAATTCTTTCTTATCATCGCGTGGCAGTGGGCTCACCCTGTTCGTAACAACAATGTTTCGTTGTTCGGTCGGCAACAAAACGTTTGCCGGTTGTCTCGCTTCCGCTTCCACGCCGTCCTCTCTTCTGCTCCTCTCCTTTATTCGTCTTTTAAGGCTCTGTTGCCTTAAAACTCCGTTTCTCCGTCCTCCTTCGGTCGACGATTCTCGCAGCGAGTCTCGCAAACTGTTTCGTCGAGTCCTTTGGAAAACTGGTGTTCCGAGACCGGCTCGGGACGACGGTGGTAATAGTCGGTGCCTGTGGAAGAGCGAACGGAAGGAAGTCAAGCGAAATAGCAAATCCTCAAACAAACGGCGGAGTCTTTGCGAACTGCGCTGGCTTAGCAGTGGATTATCTTCGTCGTGTATAGCTTGACGTCGAGCACGGCCGGATGTTCGATACCAAAGGATCCAAAATCGTGTTCCGCCGGTTTATGCCCGCCCCTATCTGCCCCCCTTCCCATCTCCCACCCCGTCGTCTTCGGGAAAACTGCACGCGCGGAGCGTGTAAACGTATCTTCATACGGGGATACCTAAATTCACGGCTGCCAGACACGATTCGCGAGCTATGAGGTGGCTCTGGCTTAACCGGCTTAAGAAGTTTCGCTCCCCGTGATTGAGCACATCCGTCCAAATCTTCGGAGAGAGATCTTGTAGGCGCCAGAAGCTCACCGAACAAAATATGTTTCGGGTGAGCTTAATTCTTCGACGGGTCGGGCAGTTTGTCAAATGGATTTTGGGGTACGAGATTTGGGATTTGTGATTTTGGGGTTTTGAGATTTTGGGATTTGGGATTTGAGATTTTGGGATTTGCGATTTGGGATTTTGGGATTTTGGAATTTTGGGATTTGGGGTTTGGGATTTGAGATTTGACATCTTATGAAGTTTTCTGTCTTAGCATCGATATCGTTGTCACTCAGGATAGTCCTGTGTAGAGGATGACGTTAACAACGAAGAAGTTCGATAGGAAAATCGACGCGACGAAGCGCAGGATTGACAAAGATACATACACGAAACAGATTATTTCATTAACGATAAATCGATCGACCGCAAAGCTCGCGGCATTCAAACCGGTGACAAACGACACCGGCGTAACATGGCTTTGTTATTCATAGAACCGGATCGATTCCTTTCGCTTTCGTCGGCCGACAGGTGAAACCCAATGAATCGGTCGTTCGACGCGTTGTTTCGTGTGCACGGTGTTCCGCGTTCGCTCGATCAAATTCGCGGTTTATGAAATTAAACTTCGCTGAACAAAGGAAGCACGGTGTTCGACGAATCGTCGTAAGAACGCGATTCGAATTCTGCCTTTATGGGATTTGATTCGCGTTCGACCAGAATCGAAAGCGGATTCGAGTCCACGAAATCTCGTTGAAGTATCAACAACGCAACTTTTGTAGAACACATACAACCTTCCAGTCGAAATAATCTCCTAATTATTGCAAATTATTCATGAGTTACCGAAGTACATTGTCTACCGTGATCCGCTTAGCGTATCAACCATGTCCCTCTTCATTTACGTTCGCCGATGGGATTCTTCGCTCTGACAGCCATTATACATTCATAAGTCTTAGTTTCATGGTAAAATCAATATTTGATCGCTTGGTGTAGGTTCGAGATTTCAAAGAAATTTTGGGGATCTGGAATTTTGGTATTGTGGAACTTTGAAAGTTTGCAATTTTGGATTTTGGATCTTGGGGTTTGGGATTTCAGGGTTTAGGGTTTTAGGATTTTGGGATTTGAGATTTCAGATTTTGGGGTTTAAGATTTGGAATTTTGAGATTTTGGGATTCGGTTTTTTTGGCGTTCGAGATTTTGGGGTTTGAGATTTTGGAGTTCAGGATTTGGCATTTCAGCATTTGTGAATTTGGGTTTTTTGAATTTGAAGTTTGGGATTTTAAGCTTTTGGAATTATTAAACCGCGAGGATTGCGAATTGTGGAAGTCTGTCACTTAGAGAATATAGAATTTTTAAACTGTAGAACCTTGTTGTTCTAGGACTTTGGAACTCAAAGATCTTGGAATTTGTATGTCTTCGGAATTTTAGGACTTTGAAGCTCTCAGTTCAAGTTTTGAAATTTTTCGGCTGTTAAGCTTGGGAACTGAATGTTGATGTTTTAGAGTCTTAAGGTGTTGCACTTTCGAATTTTGATAGAGGTTTTGAAATTTTTTAATTTCTGAACTTTGGTACCTGGAGCATTTCGAATTTCGTAACACTACGTCATTTCATAATTTCTAAAGTTTAGTTCCAAAATTCTGGACTTCGTCACTTTTCAAAATTAAAGACTACAGCATCTCTTGTAGACACCGGAAAAAATGCAAACATCACTGCATGACTCGAACCCGGTCCCCACAAAGTAGTTCGCCCCATCACTTTACTTCCTCTTAAACTCGCAAACTCGGAGATCTACCATCCTTATCCGGATCTTATCAAAACTTATCATAACTAACTAATAAACGCCTGCATCCCCAACTATAATTTCTAACGTCTCAAGTTCCCGGAATAAGAAAATTCTAAAATACCCCCGAACGAAATTAAAGTCCGACAATTTGTATCGTTCCATCGTTGCGGCGCAAAATTCATGTATCTTTTCCGGCGAAGAGGGAAGACTCGAGGTTCGGTAGAGATGGTGTGTATCGCAGGAAGGCTGTTTCTGTTGGCCATACGCGCGGTAATTTCGTCGCGTTATACGGCTCGCTCTTTCCGCAAACGACAGACTGCTAGCACGGCGTGAAACGTCGCGCGAAAGTGGAGCACGGATAATGGAGGTCCTTTCCTGCCCCGTTTGCCCCGCCGTGCCTTCTACTACCTTGCTGCTCTTACGACCGAGACACTAGGTGGATGCGAAATCGATGCCCGGGCCGGGACGTGTTCGCGCAAAAAAGCCCGGCGTTGGCAGGGGTTATAACGCTGAGAGGTCTCCCGTAGTCGCCGGAGCGAGACTCCAGTAGCTAGAAACAGCATTACGGACGATACAGCAGATGTTTGCGAGACGTTTTCGACCACGCTCGAGCGTGTATACCGAACTGCGAGACCGGCGTCCTTGACTCGTTCGCGTTTTTCCACCCCTTTGCTGCATAAGCGACCGGAACGCCGTTCGAGCTTTCACGGCGAACGAAGACGCGACGAGACATACACTGCTGCTCAAAAATATGTGGACACTTCCTTAACCCCTTTCGCAACGATTCATCCGGCAAATGCGTCAGACACAACGATGACAATTTGCTTATCGACAAATTATAACAGGATCACCGCAACAAGCTTTACGTGCTTACAAAGCGAGTGAAATACGCAAAACAGCGTCCCCCGAGGCGTATTTTCGGCAAGGAACCAAATCGTTCCTGCGACCGCAATGGACTCGCCTTCACGGTCGAACGATCATCGATTAAGCCCATATTTTTGGCTATCGTTCGCCAGGGCATTGGCACGAATATTTTCATCGAGCTCATTGCGGACAACGTAAAAATTTTCTTTACTAGCATTTCGTGCATCATCGATTACGCGTATCGTGATCGTTTCCCGGTAAATAGGCGCGATACAGGAAGTGAACGGTCATAAAAATGGCACAGTTACGGTAAGCATAAAATTTCTGATTCTTTTTCGTTGTATCACAACTGAAATGTAGCATTATTACAATAACAATGTGATAACGTCGCGTTTGTTGTTTGTACATACTTTTTAAAAACAAGGGTACATACTCTCAAAAAGAAAGATACATACTTTCAAAAAGAAAGGTACATATCTTAAAAAAGTTCGCTGTTACGTAACTATAAATGAACCTCAAAAATAATACATTTCGCAAAAGTTTTAGAAATAAATATTGCTGTTACGAAATAATAAATGAGCTTTAGAAATTGACGCACCTGACGCAGAATCGTATCATACCTGACACAGAATTGAAACATATCTGACACAGAATTGTAACGCATCTGTGACAGAATCGTAAGACCTCTGACACAGAATTGTAACGCATTCTAATACAGAATTGTAATGCATCTGGGACAGAATTGTCAAACCTCTGACACAGAATTTTAACGCATCTGATATAGAATTGTAAGACATCCGACGTAGAATTGTAAAATATCTGACGTAGAATTGTAACGCGTCTAACGAGGTGGTGCAATCGATCGTAATCGAATTAATAAAACTTGACTATCTTCAAAACGAGAATCAGGGAATTATTAATCGCGGCGCAACGACGTTTACCCCGCTCGTTCGACGCGATCGCGTTCCAGCGACCTTCCATTCTATTTTCCAGTTGCAACTATCTCCGCTCCGATTCCGTTTATTTGCGCAGCCCCACCGTTACAATTTACAGAGAAACGGCCGGCAATTCTCCGGAGAAGAGGAGACGATTAAATCGGAAACGCGTCGCGGTCCGCGAGAAAGCAACGCGGGGCCGACATCCGGTAGACAGTGGTTGTCGTGGAACATGACTGGCGGCAAATTACACGGAATTAACACGGAGGATTGTTTGTAATAAAGATTAATAGCCGGCTTTGTAACGACTACGTTTGATACCACTTGCTTGCAGTCCTCGGTCCCTTATTTCGCTGCTATCCTTTCCTCTCTCTTTATCTTGTCCTCTATGCTAGTTCGCCGTCTCTGTCTTTTCCCTTCTCTGTCTCTGGCATACGACGAATGTTGTTTGTGTAATCAACGGAACGAACAGAGCCCCTCTGCCGTTGCTGGGAGGGACCTACTGCTCCTGTAGCGTGTAATTTGTAATTCTGCACGTTGCATTATTTTCCGCTCTACCGCTTTCCACTTGCCACCCTCTCGCGTCCCTCCAGCCAACCCTTTTCTCTCTATCTGTCTCTCTCTTTCTCTCTCTCTCTCTCTCTCTCTCTCTCTCTCTCTCTCTCTCTCTCTCTCGTTCTCGTACACGTGTCCCCACGTTTCACAAACGGTCGTAAACTGGCCCATCTCGCTCTCTCGTCGACGCACGCTCTAAATTATAGCTCGATTCGTGTTCCGCATGACAATACGCCGGCTACCCAGGAAATGCAGGAAATCAAATCAGCTTAGCGTGCGTCGATACGTCTACTCTGCCGATCCACGTCCCCGCTTATTATCGCTCGCGGGTACCTCGTTTATCCATTACACGGTGACAAGTTTTTTTCAAAACGAATCTACCGTGAATCGAGCAATCATTCGCGTGGTCGATCATCCGTCTACGGGCAAATATTTCAACTTCGATTTCGTGCAACGACGTTATTACATATCGCGCGTTCACGCCGCAAAATGCTGCGAAATTTCGCTGCGCGAATGCTTGCGAGATTATATCGATTTTTAAGAACATACGTACGAGAATATCGTCAAGTTTTAATTTTAATATTATTCCGAGATATTGCACTTTGTAAAATGTAATGAAATTTGTCGACGCGAATGCTTGAAACATTTCATCAATTTTTAAAAAGGTATGTACCAGAATGTCGAATTTTATTTTTAATATTAATTTAGGATATTGCACCTTTGTTAAATTTGAAGATATTTAGCTGTGTAAATGCTTGCGAAATTTGATATATTTTTAAGAATATTCGTACGCGAATGACGTCAAGTTTTATTTTTAATATAAATATAGGATATTGCACCCTTATAAAATGTGAAGATATTTGGCTGCGTAAATGCTTGCACGATTTTATCAATTTTTAATAACGTATGTACGAGAATATCGTCAAGATTTATTTTTAATATTAATTATAAATATTGCACCCTTATAAAATGTCACGAAATTTGTCTGCATAAATGCTTGCAAGATTTTATTGATTTTTAAAAACTTACGTACGAGAATATCGTCAAGTTCAATTTTTAATGTTAATCCGGTTACTGCACCCTTATACGAAGCGAGAAGTTTAACTGCGGGTCATTAACTTTCGTATGTCACACGGTTATGACAGGTATTCTCGTCCAGAGTGAATCGAGCACCCTAACATCTCGCTCTACGTTTCGTCGAATCGATTTGTGGAGGATTTTGAAGATTTCGGATAATCTTCTCGGTCTCGACTACCAAAATTTACCGAAGTTTCAAACTTGCCTTTTGAAGTTCTAACTTACCGAAAGAAAAACGTTATAAAACATTCGAGTATGTCGCGTCCCATACGAAAAGAACGCTACTCTGAAACAGTGCAGTAAAAACATCGCCTTGAATTATTACAACGGGGGGGGATTAAACGTTTCCCGTTCACGAGGACGCGTCGCGGCAGATCGAGATAAGTAAAATTTTTCACGTGTTCAGTTTGAATTAATTATCGAAAAATATGAATTTGAATCTGGAGGCTAAGCGTGTGTTCTCGATACTTTCGGCATGAAATATGAATAAAATTACAATAAACTGGAGGGACAGTTTATACAACGAACGTAAAATGTTGTTTCATATAGGGCGTTTATAATTTTAATACCGTCTGTTTACGGTATGTTACGGTGTTTTAATATCATCTGTACATTTGCGTCCGTGACAGGCGAATTTTCTTCGACGTGGAGCAATAAACAGACGCGAACATAATAGTTTGAAATGAATATATTAATGTACTACTTAGTTATGAGATATTGCAAACAATCCAGATGATGTAGTTTCAATTTTGGTTGTCAATCGAATTGAATTTCAATATGTTGCATTGAAAATTGTTTCACTTATAGTCGGTTATCGTATGTAATTATAATGTACAACATTCGTGTTGTTCGTCACGGAAAGGTTCAGTTCGTTCTTCGCAACAATACAATGTAATATATCGGCAGAAATTCGTGTTATACATCAGGACAATACGTTACGATCCCGAAATCACGCGTTTCCCATTTTTTCCATCCCGTGCGTGTCCGAAAGCATTCGCATTTATCAGATCGCTCGGATCGCAGGCAGCGACCATTTTCGAAGATTAACTTCAGACCGGGAGTATCTTTCGACGATCTAGATAGCTCAATTGGTAGGGCATTCGTCCGTCCAATAAAAAAGATCAGAGTTCGAATCCCTGTTCGGCTATCTGATCAATCCTTTATCTCTCCGCAGATTCGAACGTCGTTTCTTGGCTCGGATATTTCCGTCGGCTCGTCGATTCCTCACTTATTCATGTACCGTACGACGTGGCTTGCAGTCTTTCGACAAATATAATCGAAACTGGTTTATCAATTTAAGGTACATTTTCCAGTTACTCCCTGGGTGCAAGCAGTTACAAACGTTAACAACGTTTATGTCTTGAGTTAGACAAAATTACTTGCAGTGAGAGATAACGTATGTATATAATACAACGACAAATGAACATGACATAACGTTGAAAGAATACCTAAAAGAAATATTAGATTAATAAGTGAATGTGGTATAGAACCTGACTGTTAGTGTGTTATGTTTAATATACAGCTGTATATGTTCAAATATAATTAATAATATTGCAAATATATATTAAATACTTATAATATAGAATACATAGATATACATATACAGGTATATTCATATGGTATATACATATGTAGGTATATTCTGTGCATGTGTATGTATACTATATTCTAGGTATTAAATATATTCATACATGATTATATTTAATGAATGTATTCATGTATTTATATATACTATTAAATATGTGTAAAGTATTCTATATTAAATAAATAAATAAATAAATATATATGTACTTAATAATATAGAAAATAATAATGTTACTTTTGTCCCTCACTGTAATTAATAAAAAATAGAACCACGACGGTACTTTGTCCATCTTCAGGATAAATATAGAAAAACTCCTTTGACTAGTTCGTTCTCGGAAGCTTAATTTTTGAAGCGGTTCAGATTCGATTACGTCAAAAAATGTTCCAAAATAGGACAATATTACGATGGCCGTTAGCATCTCTCGCGAACACCGCTAATTTTATTATTCCGTCCGACGCGTTAGGGGACACGGGAATGCAAATGCATGTAGCGTAGAACCGAGTGCATGCACCGGTTAATACGCGTCGCGAAAGTTTCTCCATATTCGGAATAAGAAATTACAATATGGCAGCGTGTATTCGGAATTCCGTGCGGTTCGCGATCATCGCAAAAACTTGTCGCCTTAGCGGCAAGTCGACTTGCATCGCGGCGTTGATATTAATAATGTAATCGGCGGGGGGCGGAGGACGGAGAATTAGAAACGGTGTCACGTCGTCGTCGTGGCAAAAGAGCGACAGAGACGAGAACGACGACGACGTCGCGACGTCGACGCTACCAGCGAAGATAATTAAACCACGACGCTCCCTTCCAGGCTATCCCCGTCCTCGTTGACTCGGTTACCTGGCCGTTATCGTGGCAGGAATGCGAATCCCGAATGGAAAGAGCAGAGCCGGTCGACTTATGGTCGTGGACGAGGTAGCGACGTTAATTACGCGAAACTCGACGCGCACCGACCTCACGACGCGAAACGTAAATCATCGATCGAGGTTATAATTTAATTGCTAATTTCATCGCGACCCGGTTTGTATAGAGCAGTCGTGTCTTTTCGCTTACAAAGGCTTTTATTAACGAGAATTACCCTGCTGCCTTTTCAACCCTCAGGTGAACACCGACCGGAAACACTGTTCCAATTAGTCCTGTTTGCGCTCTTTCGATGCCATCGATGGAACGATTCTTCCGTGAAATTGAATCCTCGAAACCAACCTCTGATTGTGCTTCTTGTTCGTTAACTCCCGAACGCTGTAAGATCCGCTGGGTCGAACACGGTGTCCGTCGTTTGCGGCGGAACTTTGATATTTTCTTGACGCTTTGCTATCCGGTTGGCAACTGTCGTTAACCGCAAATTCGAGTCTGAAGAGCTATCGTTCCAGAATTTCCATGTCTTGAGATTCCAATGTCCCAAAATTCCAAAATTCCGAAATCCCAATGACCCAAAATTCCAATGTTCCGAAATCCCAATGACCCAAAATTCCAACGTTCCGAAATCCCAACATTCCAAAATCTCATGTCCCAAAATTCCAATGTTCCGAAATTCCAATGACCCAAAATTCCAACGTTTCGAAATCCCAATGTCCCAAAATTCCAACGTTCGAAAATCTCAACGTCCAAAAATTCCAACTTTCCGAAATTCCAATGTCCCAAAGTCCAACGTTCCAAAATTCCAATGTTCCAAAATCCCAATGTCCCAAAATTCCAACGTTCCAAAATCCTAATGCCCCAAATAACACTGTAAGATCCGCTGGTTCGAACACGGTATCCGCCGTTTGCGGCGGAACTTTCTTGACGCGTTGCTACCCGGTTGGCGACTGTTGTTAACCGGAAATTCGAGCCTGAAGAGCTATTGATATCAGTATTAATAAATTCACGCGATTCTATCTCAAAATACATTCGCAACTTTTGGGAGTGTGAAACTTAGAATTTTCAGGTTACGCGCTGAATAATTCCTCGTCCCGCTTGCACGGTCCCCAACCCAGGCAAATATCGGGATTCGAGTCGGAGAGATACTATTTCGAGCGATCCATTGAAATTGTAACGAGCTATTTCTCATTGATTAACGCTTCGACTGTCACGTTATCCGTATATGGATGACACTTAACTTTCCATATGAATCAATTACCCAAGAATTTGTTCATTTATCTAGTTGAAAATACTCGTATCTATAAATAAAACAAAATACTGCGAACATATTTGGTAAGATTTATCGATCATAAAAATACTATCTATATGTCTATGAACGTATATACTGCATATACAGGGTGACTCACAAATATTGTACGAGTCGGAAAGGGGTGGTAAGTGAGGCTATTTAACAACTTTTTCCTTTGCCAAAATATCGGATGAGGCTTCATTTTTAAATTATTAAGGAAAAACATTGACTAATCAGACCGCGAGAATTGCGCGCGCGCGGAGGCGGGAGTGTAGGCACGAGTTGACCATGGTCGTGAACAAACATATCGGCATCGCGATGGTAACTCAACGGGTCGGTTTATCTATTCGTTTATTAGAATCCCTATTATTCTTCGTAATTTTCGCTTCAGTATCTTTTTTTATGGACACATCTATTCATGTACCTATTATTACTGAAAATTTTCATAAAATCCAATAAAAGCCATATAAATTGTTCACATTTTCTTGCTCTGGTAATAAAGCAATTAATTCGGATGACCATGAAGCGATTAATTTGGGCACGTCAATTTACTGATCATTGTTGTAGAAAAATGCGTCCGTTAAAGATTAACCATTGTTATTACGAGTCTTTTGGAACATTATGCATCGTACGAGTTTTGGAACACGTTAATCGCGCCACGCGGCAAATCTTTGCGCAAGTCGGTCGAGAAAATGAATCGGTGCCTGACGTTACAACTTAAAATTCGCCTAATTGGCTCGAACGTGCGGCGCGATTATCAACTAGATGGACGTTAAGCATCGAACTACATAAAATTATACGCGTTGCGCTCAAAGCTCTCCGGCGCTACGGCAATTTCGAGAAAACGACGCCATTATCGTTAATGTTTTACCGCGATCACCGTTGTTCACCGCAAAGTGCTCGTTCCTGTAATAATTATTATCATCCTATTCGCGACATTACGAGCGTCCGTGCACTCTCTCTCTGCCGCGGTTCGACCTTTCGCCGAAAACCGTGCGGGCGCAATTTGCGCAAGTATTTACCACGGGGTCTAGCAACCGTGGAAATTCACAATCGCGAAATTCCGTTCGCGGAACCCGAATGAAATCAATTGCGCGCGACAAACTTCTGTCGAAACGTTCGTAGCGACGGGAAAAATGAAACTTTACGGGATGGGCGGGGTAACGCGACCGTAAATCATTCGACCACAAATCGGCAGCGGGAGGAGGAGGGAAAAATCGACGATATTACGATGGTTATCGGTGTTATTACAGTTGTTGCCGTGCACGTTGTTGTTAACGCCATTGTTATTAATAAGTTACGGATAGAGTCGATCGAATACTCGACGCGAGCAAAATTATAGAATAGTTTGGCAAACATGCCGGTCGGCCACCCTGGACGCGGCGACATTATCATTTTACCGTAATTACTGTCCGGTAATTACCGGTCGTATTCATCACGAAACACCGGGATGTTTATACTGTCACGCGAACGGCGCTAGTTACCCTCGTCACGAGTGCGTTCGCGTTACTCGCCGATACCAAACCCCATCGCGATCGACCCGAAAACGACACTCGGTTATCGGTCCATTTGCGAGCTTCGCCCCGCGCAAGCTTCACGACTCGATTCGAGCTTTGTCTACGTTAATCGTTACGGAAGCGTTAACACTCGGTTACACGATTCCACGATTTTCTACGGCCTACATTTGCATCGGCGACGAACTCTAATTTCGACAGCAGTCTCATCGAATTTAACCCTTTACACTCCCTCATTTCTTTTACCTACTTGTACCTTGATTAAATTACAAAATACATCAAGAGATGGGTTTCAAGTAAAATGTACTGCAATAGTGCAGGGTGAGTAACAAATATACTTTCAATTTATTGTAGGTAGTAAGCAAATGAAAGTATATATTCAAGAAAATGAAAATAAATATTTATCTGAATTATTCATACGGTGCAAGAGAAACGCGAAGACGAGCCACACTAGATTTATTCTTAAATTAAGATTAAAGTAGAAGGGGAAATCAATAAAGTATGATACATAATCGAGCTCATACAATGATCATTTATTTTGCAATTAGTTAATATGCATTTTGATAATTGTTTCTAGATAATTTTTCTAATGTAAAAGAAGAAATGTGTCATGAGTCATTTTGACTTAAATTATATATTTAAGCAACATATTTATTTGAATTGTTTATACGTTCCAAGAGAAATGCGACATCGAGCCATGCTCGACATAGAAGTTAATTTGAAGTTTAACCCTTGTAAAGATATAAATGCCTATATTACTTACAATTTTGTAAGTGTTTCCATATCAAAGTTGTATCTTATATTCGTCATATTTGAGCAATAATTATTTTATTCATTACAGTTGTTATTTGTTATTTATGAACGCGTATAAACGTGTTCACTGACGGTACTTCAGCCGACTGAGCTGCCGAAGCGAAAGGGTTAAGCATGTAAAAGTGCTACATAGAATGATCGCTATGCAAGGTAATGACAGTTGAAATTATTTTATCCTAAGCTTGAAACGTTCGCGCTAGCAAACGGAAATAGCAGCGACGATACGAACGAAAACGCCGGGAATTGAAGCAACACTAACTATATCGTGTATGACATTCGGTATTTCCAAGTTGAGTGGACCGGACGCGCCTCTGGTTTCTGGCTGAACACAGCCCCGTGTAGTCGAGCGAATTATTCCGCGTCGAGTTATATTCGCAGCGTGCAGCTTCGATATCGACTGCTAACAAAAGAGCGGAATTCTGCTCATGAAAGCATCCTTCTCACCTGGCCGTCACTCACCGCGTGAAAGGCGTTTCATAATAATCCCTAACACACGAGCTTTGGTCGTCGTCGAACAGAATTTTCGGAATCGGGAATATGTTTGGTTGCATAAAAATTTTTTATGAGAACTTTCCAAAAACGCTATTTACCATCTATTAAAAATGTATTAAGTTAAATTTCAGTCTCAAACCACGTTTGAGGATAATACAATAGATAATAAAGTAAAATTGGTATATTTTTATTAATAAAGGTATAACATACTCACACACTCGCAACAACGTTATGTTACATAAAATGTGTATTCGATACACGCTGACATTTTGGTTGTTAAATTATTTTTTGCTTCAATGTCGTCAAACTTGTAAAAGTATTTGATACATGAATCCTCAACCCACGCAGTGGAGTTGAAATAAAAATTGGGCAGTTAATGGGTTAAGTTCCTATTCGACCCGTCAAAGTTTCAGGGGTGCTAACGGAACGGCTGAAAATTTGCTCGCGTAAAAATACAACGCCTGGGAGCGCAACACGCGGGGCCATAACTTGACCGTATAACGGGCACGTAAAAGCCGAAGGCCGGAAGACGCTCGCAAAATTTTGACCAGACCGTTTCGACACGCGGACCGGACGAGTTACACCGTGAGAGTGAAATACGCCGGCACGATAGGATCCTCCGTGACTCGAAGAGCGTGGAACAAGTAGTAGAAGAGGTTGTTCGCGAGCAGACAGAAGGCCGTCGGACGAGCAGCCACGCGGGGCAGAACGAGGGGCGGAGAACGATTTATGGCGCCTTAAGACTGCCGCTACTTTATGACGACCTTAATGTTTGCACCGTAAATTGGCCCGGGTTAGGACAACGAGGCAGGCCGAAAACAGTAAAGCGTAGAAGATCCCTTGGCCGTGACTGGCATTCGTATGCCGGAATAATTTTCCCTGTGGCTCACGGGAAAGGGGGAAAAAAATTGCGCCGGTGAATAAAAATCTCCCTTTATTCGCTCGCCAACGTCCCCCACCCCCGCCACCTTTGGCCCGTCGTCCAAGTGACCGACGTCGTTTTTAATGGAACTTTACGCGTTTCGCGGGCCAAGCGATATTAAGGCCGGCGTTTCTTGTTTTTTTTTTTTACGGCCGCAGAGAGAGAGCCACGGGGGAGTTTCAACGAGCGGAGACGCGAGGAACTTGTTAGACAAATGAACTTTTTTCGTACTGTTTCATTTTTTCCTCGAGTAAATTACGACGACGCGACATGTACCATTAGCATCGGGCACCGCGACCGTTCTAATAACGATTTCATTCGAGACAGAACCGGGACCGTTGTATAATTTCATTTGCTCGCCCAGAGAAGCAAATTGAAGATACTTTTTTCCGTCGAAACCGTTTCTCAAGTAGGTAGGTGCTCTTTTGGAGATAATAATGTAGTGAATCTGATTACGAGTGTGTCTAATACACGCTACGTATAGTGCAACAGTGGCGTGTTAAGTCGAAGGACCGCCCAATCGAGATTGGGAACAGAATAACCTAGAACTGATGAGTTTATTATAGACAGATGCATCATTCGCAGCTAGTTAATTATAGCTACAACATTAAGGCAACTAAAGAAAGTTAAAATGTTAGGCGCATTTTGCATTCAGCGATTCTTGATTATGCTGATTATAATTAGAATTGAATCCAAAATTTTATTGCACCGAAAATACGAGTCTGGTTCATCGAATTCGAGTTGCAGTGTGCGTCACGAGTGTCACCATACTGTAGGGCTAGAGGTTAATTGCAATCTGTAGTTTCTGTTGAGGTGAATGACTAAATTGAACTAAACTGAATCGTAAGCTGATCGCACAACATTCGCACCTCTTCCAGTGTGCTCTCTGCGTGCATCGCTTATGAAAAGGCTATACAAAAGTGTCACGAGTGGGCGAATTTAAGACCCACGGGATCTCAAGTGGTACCACATCGTCACACTCGAAAGTGAAAACGAAAACTCGCGTCCAATTGTAAACCAACGCCCCCGTTCATAAATGTAGGCCTCGAGTGTGCTCGAACAGGATCGATTCTGGTACGCTGGAACAAGTTCGGGGAAACGAATATAACCCTAAAATCCGTGTCACTCTTCCGTTTTCGTAGGTGACTCTCGTGTCACCCTACGTTCGACGTGCCGTACTTTGCCCCATATTTCTCGAGTGCTATCCCGCATTTCAACGCAAAGTACACGGTCTCCCGATTTCATTTGAACCGGGATCCGCGCGGTGTCGAATTTCACAAAAGGCCGAGCGGAAGAACGGCGCGAAAGCGTGGCGGTGTTTGAAATTTCCCAAACGGAAACGCGTTAAGAATGAAATTGCCGGTGTCGCTCGTTAACGGTGTTTAAAAGCGTTTAAAAGCGTTTAAAAGCGGCAACGATGTTGCCTCTTGGAGCAGCTCGCACGTGCACCGGTGTAAATAAGATACCGTCGGCCGAGCGAGAAGAGAGCATAGGCTCGAGCCAGAGGGTGAGAACGCGAGCAAGAACGACCCTCGTGGCTGAACGAGAGAAGCCTCTTGTTCGAGTCCTCATAATTGAGACAATGAGTGGCGCTCGATGTGCGAGCGTCGCTTTGGCTAGCACGTTTACCACCCTCGTAGCTCGTTTCTCCGGTGTCTGTAAATTCTAACGGGGTCGTGAAGAGCCTGGCCGGGTAGTAGCAGCTTCCTCGAAAGTGTCGACTTATTATTTTCATCTCGTAACGGCGAGCAAACGTTTGCATAGGCGGCAAGGCCTTAAGGCGGTCTCGAGACTCACGGCGGCGTTTCGGGGGCCGGGAAAACGAGCCGGGAGCTTGGATATCCGCCGGTGATAAGGGACGAACAGCGAGAAGAACGTTGACGCTCAACGGACCGGTATCGCGGCGATAAAGTAAAACGAATTGTTAAACGCTGCTCGTAATACGGAATTAATACAACAGCGCGAACGCTTTCCGCGACGCGAAACGTGCCGTTTCGTGTTTCTTCGCTATTTCCTTTCCCGTCACGCTACACATTCACAACAGCCAAAATTTCAACACCGCGAAATTCCATCGTTTCAGAATTTCCACGGTTTAAAATTCCAACATTGCACAATTTCCATGTTCGAAGATTCTAGTCACAAAATTTCAACGTTCCAAAATCTCAATGTCCCAAGATCTCAACCTTCGAAATCCCAACGTTCAAAAATTCCGACGTAAAATTATCTCATGCAACATCTTAGTCTTGACTTATTTTTGGCTATTGATGTTTGTGCCTGACGCATGTTATATCACCTCATCTACGTTTTACCTACCCCTGTTTACGTCCACTACAGATAACAATTTCTCATTATACTCGTACATTACAACACAGTTCGATTAGTAATTTAAGTTGTAATTTGCAACGCCACAAACCTGAATAATAGATTGCGAATTATCTGCACAATTTGGCAATTTCAAACGCGTTTTACCGATCTCTTGCAGTAGCACGATGCTCGTACGAGTGTGTATCGCAAATGCATAAACATCAGCGGTCTAATGGCACTATTCAAGCTGTCTCGAACGTCATTTTCCATGCCGTGTATCAAGATGTATGGTCGTCGAGCCGGTTGAACGGGCAAAAATGTACCGAGCAGAAACTCGTGCGACGAGGCAAGAAGATCGCCGTGGTAATACGGTAGTACGGTGTAAAATTGCCGAGTAAAAATTTGCACGTAGCTGACCCAAGCACGAGATAGCAACACGGAAAGGGGTCCATGTACCTACGTAGGTCTGCAATTTAGCTGGAATCGAGAACGCCGTTACTCTTCTCGTCGCCCGTGGCCTGGTCAGATCCAAAAGTCAAGGGATCGTATTTGCAATGTAAATTTCGCCGATTCGCAAACAAAGGTATCGTCGGTGAGCGTAGCCGGAACTGTCAGTTTTGGCGAACCGAGAAATATCTACGACCGGGGAGAATCTCACGGTGTCGTTTTGCGGAAACGAATTTCTGGGAGAAAACAATTAACGCAAACCACGAATATCGAGCGGGGGTTTCTTTTTTTTCGCTTAATCGACAACCGTGTCGGAGTCGCAGAATTTATCGCGACAATTATTGACTGTCGTTCGAGAGGTATTTGCATTCGTGCAAGTTGCAAGGGCCGAAATCGAATAACGTCAGTCAACGATGTCGTGTTACTTAACGTTTCTCACGAGCGAACATCGTTCTGTCGATTTCTCGTTAACGAAAGACACTCGCGACATCTTGGTCAAGACAATCCTGTCCTTCAATTTACGGAACTCATAAATTTTAACTATTTGCATCCGAACGGCGGCTCTCACTCGACATTTGAAATAATTCAACAATTTTTGGTAAATGACTTTTAACTACGTTCTTCCAAAATTTCCAATTCTCCAATTCGTCGATTTTAGAAAATTTCCAATATCTCGAACCTTTGAATTTATAAAATTTCCAATATCTCTACTCTCCGAATTTACAAAATTTCCAATATCTCGATCCTTTGAATTTATAAAATTTCCAATATCTCTACTCTCCAAATTTACAAAATTTCAAATATCTCGAATATCCAAATTTTCTCCAGATTTTGTTAAATCCATAAATCCTCAAATTCCTAAACTTTCTCAACTTTCTAAATTTTCAAATTTGTTACCCTTCGAGCTCTGTGTTGTAGAGCATCTCTCTATATTGCAACTGTTGCATTCTTCTCGATGAAATACAACGAAGGTCGACAATATTGTACAGTTAATTACAAATTAGTTAATACAGTTTATTGAATGCAATGTCTACTTTTGCCTGGGACCCGGAAGCTGTAGTCACGGTTCTTTTGCGACTCTTCGAACGTTCATCGAGAATCCACGATATTAGCAGATTAAAATCAGCCCCGGTAATAACGGAGCCGCATAATGGAGGAGGGTCCCGTGTAAATACATCGGAAAAATGGAAAATCTAAGACGATATCGGTTTAATGTCCGGGCCAAATGGCGTCTTGCTCGCCCGTTTCCCGAGCATCTCGAGATTCCTCTTCCTGTCCCTCTTTCCTCTCGTTTTCTCCCAGCCCGCGCGGAATCACGAGAAGCTGGGAAAACTTCAATGTGCTATCTGCTCCCATTCGGAACATCGACTTTTATTAAATTAATTTATAAAAAATCTATCCGAGGATGCAGAAACGACCGCATATCGGTGGATGGTGTTCGAGAAAATGGCGCACTGTGGCTGCATCTAATCAGCCAGTTACGTGTTCCGTAGCGTTATGAAACTATCTAATAAAGAAGCATGCGTGGGCGGGGGTGTAATCGGAGAACGTAACGGAATACATCAGGGGGGCGTCGTGGCACGTAACGAGGAGTAGTTTCGTCGGCGTGAAAGACGCCGTTTCGCTTTTCTTCTCCATTTCCTTTTCCGTCACGGTACACCTTCGCAACACCCCGAAATTCGAACGTTTCAGAATTTCCACGTTTTTAAGATCCCAATGTCTAAAAATTCCAACATCTGAAAATTGCAATGTTCCAAAAACCCAATCTACCAAAATTTCAACGTCCCAAATTCTCAACGTGACAAAATTCCAACGTCAAAAAAATTCTTCGATTTCAAAATCACGACGTACTAAAAGTGTCTCTATAGAATCTCTCACAAGCACGTTTAGGGGTGGCTCGCGGACAACGGGGGCACGTAATATCGTGCCCTAAGAGGGCTCCTGGTGGATACGGAAGAAGGTGCTAAGTATATTACAATAGCTCGGCTGTTACCGCGAATACGCAATTTCTATTCCGCCGCTTATATCGTGTCGGTAATATCGAGTAGTTACGAAACGTCGGCGATAAACATTTCGTGGATAGCCGAGAGAATATTCGAGCGAATCGAAACGAGAGGCGATACGTAAGAGCTCTCTTTTCACGTCGGGGCAGAAATTAGCGCGTTTATATCGCGGGATCAGGGCGCGGAAAGAGGGTCGAATACAAACGATCCCGTGATATCCTGTCGATTATCGTCGATATTCCTCCGTGTCTATTCGCTGGGAGCCTGATTACACGGCGAACGATCGGTTTTTATGATGTTCCCGTTCGGAAACGGATAAAGGAACGTTCGCGTGGCCCTGTTTCCGCGGATAAAAGTGTTGAAAGAGCCGTTTAACAAGCCACGGGCGGAGGGGATGTTTCAAAGGACAAATGACGTTTACATAGGGTCGGAAAAATCGACGACGAGGAAGCTAAGAGGGAAGTGAATCGAGCGTGACGCGAACACCGCCGCCGTTCTCTCCATTTCGATTTTTTTATTCGACACGCTGATTGACGAGCGGATCGCGTCACCGATTTCATCCAAATATTCAGGAACATTCAAATTACACCGTCAGGTTGTTCCACAAATTTCGCCGCGTTTTATTTTTATACGAAATAAAAACGTGCTTCGAGGAATATCTCGCAAGTAAGCCCCAATAATTTTAGGAAGCGGAAATAACGATGTTCCTTGGAAGATGGATGAGGGTGATGAAGCAAAACAGTTCATATTTAATGCAACGAATCAACCTTAAACGATAAATACTGTATATTCATCTGGTATAAAAAAAAAGATGAAATTTATGGGAACTCTCTAATAATTAGAAAAATGCTCTCTGATAAGGGTAAATTCTGCTTGCGTCACGAGATGGCAACATCATTTAACGCGATTGAATTATGATGAAAGAAAAATGCGCAATTACCACATTAACTGCCAAATTTTTATTTTCTTTTTACCGCAAGGGGCGGAAATTTATCACGCATGTATATAAGTTATATTTTTTTCTTTATATTTAATAACTTTTTGAGAATGTTAATCGAGTTAAATGGAATTTCTCTTGATTTAAGGAGATTTAAACTTGATTTAGTTTTAGGGTTCAATACCGAATATTTTAAAGGGAATTTTTCTATAATTTTTCCAGCTGAACATATAGAAATTTTATTTATATGGTATTTAATTTCAATTATTTTTATTAATTCCAGATATTCAATATTTATATTATTTATTTTACAACGAATTCGATATGATGAATTAATATATTCGTTTTGATAAAATTCTTTATCAATTATTATAATTTATTGAAAATGTTTATAACATACACATTATAAATTTAGACGAAGAATTGGATTATACAGTAGCGTTACATTTAACGGCGATTGAGGTGTAAATTTTTTCGCATGCGAAAAAGTGTGGCCAACTGTGGTGAATCACTGACGAGCTCATCAGGTTCCATGGTCGAGTTCCTTGGTACGATTGACGTGGAAATCGTTCAACGGAAAGTTTCCACGCTCATTTTTCCTGTTTCTCCGGCGAGCATACGCTAATCGCGTTAGAAATTTCCAGCTTGCGAAACTTCCATCGCGATATTACAATGTAACGCGGCGGCGAAGCGCAGTAATAAATATATATGACCGCGAGAAACGCTTCGCGCGTTTTATTCTCTCTCGTTTCTTTCCTCTTTGCCGGCGTGTTTTCTTCGTTCTCGTTTTTTGCCTTTCTTTCGCTCGCGAATTTCACCACCGTGCACAGAACACGAGCGCGTTCGGTCTCGCGATTCCCCCCCGTTACCACGGGGTTGTTTTCTCTTTCGCGAGCGAAATTTCGTCGAGTCACTTGGCTCGATATCTACTCGACGGCGCGACACAACCGGCGGACAAAATGCTCGGTAATTAAAAACGACGCCGGATGTCGAGGTTAGAAAATTTTCAGCGCGTTACGGAGACGCGATGAACAGATCGGCGACCGAATGAAACGGAGCTGCGTGTTTGCCTTGGCGGGGATATCGGGATCGAAGGGTTGCCGGGATATTTGCTTGGGATTCCCATTACTTCGCTGTAAAAACCATCAAACGGGAAGCATCCATAAATCATGCATCCCCTCAGACTACGAATGTTTACATTTCCAAAGGTAAACGGGGAACACCCCGGCCGAGGGAGCGAATTTTTTACAATGATTTTCCTATCCGCGTCTCTATACATGTTGCTATTCGGGAGTATTAGCTCGTTCAGTATGAAACTCGACTAATGGCACGTGAACGTTTCTTTCGAATCCGATACCTTCGCGTATAAATTAGATACACTTTCGTGGAAATCGAATATTCGATTGAGAGCGATATTAATCATAAGATGTTAGAGTGTAATAGATGGTATTTTTGAAAATTATCTGGGATCTGAGTTACATCTTGTACTTGAAGAAATACCGACGTTCATCGCTCGATTCGGTACAATAGTTGCCTCGTATTGTTAATCCTAGTGTTCCTAACCTAACCTAAAATTGAAATTACCTGACGAGTCACTCGTCGCATTTTCAAGTTGTTGTTTTTAAATTGCGACATCTATTAAATCCATGATGGTACTTATCGAAATAAAAAATTAAAATGTACATTAATTTATGTTTTATCGCTTTTTCCTTTATTTTTCTATTTTATTCTTAATTTCGAATTATGCGTGCATCATGTCGGTAAATTTAGTGTTCAATGTACAAGTGACACAAAATAATAATTTCAATAATATTTCTCCAGTGAGATGTTTTGTAACTAACCTAACCTAATCTAATTAAACCTGTCCCGCAATCGGTCGGTATACGTCGAGCGGAAGGACCCATGCGCGATCGGTAAAAACGTAAAAGAGCGTAATCGTATCCGAAATGGCGACGAACGGAAACGAAAGCTGCGGATGAAATTTGACGCAATGTACACGGGCCATATGCGGGAGGGCCTCGTAACGCGAGTCTGGAGATGCACGGTGTAAAGGGAGCGTGTGTATCGACGCGTCTCAAAGGATAGTACAATGTTTACAGAGAGTATGGAACCGAGACAGATAGAGGAAGAAGCGAAGCGAGAGCTCACGTTCGCCGTTGAGGCATGCCACTTGTGGGTCTCCCGTGCAAACCTGCTCGCCTCAGACCTACATACTACCTCCTCTACCTACTCTATATTCCGTTCGACGAGCGTTACCGTTAGCCCGCATCGTGCGAGCACCATCACCTAGGCACCTGTAACGCCACCCTGCAACCATTCGCCTCCACCTATCCTTGCTACCCTCTCTGCATCCCCCTTTCGCCTTATCGCTGTCTCCGTTCGATTATGCGACGCTGCTACGGCCGTTTCCTTCTCCAGCTATATCGCCACATCGTCTGCTACCGTCTCGACTCCATGTTGTTGCATCGAGACGAACACTGCGTTCCGACGAATGCGTTTTTTGAACTCGTTAACACAACTTTTCGGTCTCTTCAATAATTGCTGATTGGTGTATATTATTTCGGGTCTTGACGATTTTCGGATTGGAGATCTGGGAATTGAGGATTTGGAGCTTAGGGCTCGGATATACGGGATCAGGGGATTCACGGAGTATTTGAGGTACGGGTATTTGGGGATGTTCGACATTCAAGAATTTGGGGGTCGAGAATTCGGGAATTTGTATGTTGGCCCGCGTCGAACAGGGTAGAGTGGACTTGTATCGCGCCGAGTACAGGAATTTGTGGGATTTGGGATGTGAGAATCTGGAAATGTAGAAGATTGAGAATTTAGGAATTTGGGAATGTTCAAACTTTGGAACTTAGGAATTTGGGAATATAGGAATTTGGGAACGTGGGAGTTTGGAAATGTAGGTATTTGGATATGGAAATATTCGGAACTATAGGAATTTGGGAATGTAGAAATTTGAAAACGTGAGAATTTGTCAATGTAGAAATTTGCGAACGTAGGAATTTCTGAACGTAGAAATTTGCGAACGTAGGAATTTCTGAAGGTAGAAATTTGAAAACATGAAAATTTGTGAATATACAAATTTGAAAACATGCGAACTAGCGACCATAGGAACTTGAAAATATAGAAATCTGGGAATACAGAATTTCACGACCATAGGCTTCCGTGAATATAATAATTTAAAAATGAAATAATTTGCGAATTCAGGATTGGATCGTGCCTAATCGAGCATCATCGAACAGAAGAGGATTTAAATGTCATGGTATAAGACATGACATAACTGTATCGCGTCGAATTGAACCTCTCGAAGTCGAATCGTATCAAATTAAATCGTGTCTATTAACCCCCATACATTCGAGCAGCGTCGATTTGTCCCGAGTCCCAACGATTACCGAAACTTACGGGGTTTTAGTAGCGAAATTTCCATCACGAGGTTTTAGTAGCGGAATTTCCATAAGTAGAATGGAAACGCGTGCCGTCGGGACACCGTTCGAAAGTTTGTTTTTAGTGCCCGGGAAAATCTCGTATTCGTTCAGTTTTTGTTACTTTCATAACTTGACGACGTAACACACTTTGAATGATTATTCTTTCGAAATCTCTTCTCGATCTTGTTTTACGATCGTCCAACAGGAATAGGACAAAACTCTGTCGCCGAAACTCTGGCAGGCTTTTAATTCCGTTTGTTGCTACGTAAATGAAGTATACGACCCTTGTCGCTCTAAAGTTGCTTTTACTACCTGCCGCTGTGAAACGGCACTATAAACTCAGATTCTTGGAATACTGTACGAGCTGTTTCCCCGATACAACCGAGAACTTAACCGAAAGCGTTAGATAAGACAGAACGAAACTGTTCGTTCGAAAAAATCGCGTTTGCACCAAAATTTTTCTTACGAAAAAAATTGATACTTAGAAAAATTCATAAAAATTTGTCGACATCAATATTCCTTTATATTATCATTATTTTCATTCGGACAGTGACAACGAACATATGGCTGGACACATTAAATAATTAACACCTTCATTATCGTCAATTGACGTCATCCATACATGGGTGTTTAAATTTCCATATGAATCAATCATCTATACTGTCATAAATTTCTTCATTTACCTAATTGTTTGTAACCTAATATTACTAATCATTAATAATTATTAAGCTATTACTTAATCATGTTAATAATTTCTTGGGTCCATGGATAACAAATAAAAGAAAATATTGCGCACACATTTGGTAAGATTTATTAATTATAAAAATAAAATCTAGAAAAAGTTTTAATTGCTTTAGTGTGGCAGTAAACGCGTTAACACGTTAAGTTTCAGGTTTCTGGTACGGTTATCACATGCATGTCTCCCCTTTTCGTTCGGTAGTTATTTCATTATACGAAATTTGAGGGGTCGATCGCAGCTGACCACCATGGCAGTCAACGTGTTAATAATCCATAAAATGGCATGGCGTGCCAAGCAGGGCTGTTCCTGCTATGGCAGTCAAGTCATTAACACGTTAACTATCGCCGCGAAAATAGCTGCACACACCTCGACACGTTATCGTTACGTTTACTTTAGATACGGTTATCTAATTTTTTAATTGAAACACTTAACTCCACAGCTTTAGGATAAGCTTTCACTTATCAGCAAAATAGTAACGCTGCATAAAGTCAATTCACTTTATTTTTTATCTTTGCACGAAAATTTGGACGCTTTCCGTTCTGGTGGGAATCGAAAAGAAATCGCAACGAGTTATTATTATTACATTTTTAGATGGTCTTCTTGTTTATTTATATATTTAATGTCGCATCGGGTTTTAGACATTAGCGACCACATTTCAGTACATTGTTACTTTCTTTCATTTTGTGTCTTGTTACATTCTATTATGTGTGTAACACTTAGTTGATATCTTTTTACAGAGTATTAGAGTATTAGATTATTATTTATTTTCTGAATAATTCGAGTCATGGCACGGTACAATATATAGGACAATTTTGAACGTGGCAGTCATCTTGTTAAACATTTTCAGCCAAGTCGCTCGAATCGAAACAAAATCGCGAGTTCGAAAATATCGCAGCCCATTAACATTTTACAGAATATCGTGAGATGTTAATTTCTAAATAATTTGTGTCACGAAACGATACGGTATATAGGACAATTTTGAATGTGGTAGTCAACTTGTTAAACACTTTCAGCGGAGTTGCAAACCGCTCGAATCGAAACGTAAGGAGGTGGCTGAGTAATTTCGCATTGTTCCACTGAGACGAGGCGGTTCGCCAGCGCCAGCGAATAAATGTGCTGGCTCGTTCGAGCGGTCTGAACGCATCTGTTTCGGCTAGCTGTGGCTGGCTCGATGTCTCGACACGTAATTTCGAAGTTCTTTGCTCTTCAAAGGCCTGGCAAATGTTACACTAACGCCTCCAACAACCCCCGGATTAACCTAACCGAAACAACGTTGGTCAAGCTTCGCGTTAACACTCGACTTGCTGCTTCCATTTCTACCCTTTTTCTCCCTTTTTCAACAACCACACGTTTTCGTTTCATTTTTAATTCAGGGAATTTTTATAATAATTTTTTTGTTCAATGATTTTTATAACCATTTTTATATCCAATTATTTTTATAATCATTTTTTTATCAAATAATTTTTATAACCATTTATATTCAATAATTTTTATAATCATTTATATTCAATGGTTCTTACAATAAGTTTTTAATTCAGGAATTTTTATAATCATTTTTTTATCCGATAATTTTTGCAACCATTTATATTCAATAATTTTTATAAACATTTTTACACATTTCCAATTTCAAATTACGAAAGTTGTTCCAACATCATTTTCAACTTCAAAGTAATCACGAATTACATGTCGATAGTTTTAGCGTTAAAATAATAATGCAACTAGAAATCTTTGAATTTAGAATCGAACGAATCGTATCGGCTAAATAGGTCGCGTATCGTAACTCCTATTATCAGAAACATAAAATAGAAAATAGCGTTAAAAGCGTCGATTGCCCGTGCAAATGTCGAACCCTTATCGTGTTCCATGTCTACCGTTTCGCAAAGTTTCAGTTTTCCGAGTATTTTTTTTCTTCCTCGTAGAATTAGTTTCGCCGTAACCGACGAAATTTCGTGAAACTCGCCCGGTTTCGATTAAACCGGTCCTCCCCGTGGAATCCACGTACACCCGTGGCCTCCCACCGTTGTGATACGCGTTGTGCCGTATAAATAATGCAATTTGGCGTCGTCGCTAACGGCGTCGCTTTCTCGAAGCGAGCCTAATTCGAACAACCAACGCTTCGAGGCAACCGGTTACGTATTCATAGCCTCAAAGCGTTCGCGCGTCTAGTTCGAAGTTCGCGGGGGTGTACGATTTTCTGCGCTACGGCATTGTTTGTTGAATTCAACGGAACGACCTCGGGGACGATTAACCGCGTGAGTAAATCGAGAGAGAGAGAGAGAGAGAGAGAGAGCGCCGCTATCGTAATTCATTTCGGAAATCCATTAACGGACGGATAAATTATGCTAAATTACTTGCCAACCGGTTTCTTTTCTTCCTCGTTCTCGTTTTCGTTCTTAATTTCTTTTTCTCTCACGCTCGACGGGCAATGCTTCATTTATAAAGCTCTCAGATCTTTTCCCGCTCGCGTCTCGCTTCCTTCCGACCCGCAAAAGCGTCCCTGTTAATTATGTTTCCCGTTGCGCGAGTTAACCGGGAACCGAGCACCGACGTTGGTCAGGATTAAAAGTATATTTTTTCGTCGGGAACGAGCGAGCGGAATACGTGCAGTCATCCCGCTGCAAACTTCGCCCCCGAGATTGGATGGGACGACGTAAGACGCCTTTGGCGATTACGGGAATTTATTTCGAAAATCCATTAGTGCGAGCACTCGGGTCCCGGATAAATTTATGTAATTACCTCGTGTCGCCCGGGGCTCCATCGACGACGGGCCTAAGGCTCTTCGGGGTTCAGGTGCAACCTCTTCGTCCGATTCGTAATAAGCAAACGGTAATTTGAGCGAACCTCGAACGCGTTCGATTCACTCATTCCACGCGAGAACTTTCTCCCGGTTACCTCTTCTTTCGATTTTTATATCCGCTTTGTTCATCGACCAGCGACGGTTCGTTAAACCATTGGAGATTCTTGTCTATTCTTTTTCCACATTCATCGACAAATTCCGAAGAGACGTTCCACGTTGCAGGAATCAATGTCGGTCTGTAGCTGTACTTCGTGTAAGTTAGCCCTTTGAAGTACGGTGTCGAGCATGCACGTCTTCGACCAAGCATATGTACATGTACAACTTCGATCGAGTGTACATCTTCAGCCTAGTATGTGCGTAAGTGCATCTTCATCCGAGTGTTGCATATGTATATCTTCGACCGAGTATGTGCATATGTACATCTTCTACCTAATATGCGCATATGTACATCTTGAACTGAACATGTGCATATGTATATCATCAACCGTGTATGTGCATATGTATATCTTCAACCGTGTATGTGCATATGTACATCTTCAACCGAATATTGGGAACAGTACTAATTGACACTCTTATTATGTCGTCGGGTAGCCGACTTCTGGACATAAAAATTTGATAACAAGAAAGTAACAAAATGATACCTGCATCCCGATTGTAGCCCACAGCAACGTCCCGCGATATCAGGTTCGTACCTGGTTATTATCGAGCGAAGATTCCCGGTCTCTCGCTATCTATATTAAAAAGTCTTTTCCGCTGAATACGGTAGGTACAGTTAGGAAGCTATTCGGCCGCAGACGCATTAAGATTCCTTCGGTAACCAGAAGAAATTTCGATTAGCTCGGCTGACGGCTTACGGTCGACGAAGGCGGTCCCCATCCCCTCGAAGGAAGCAACGGGTGGTAAATGCAGGGATTACCGGTCCCCGATGTCCCGGTGGATCGACCTTTAACTGACCTCGAAAGAAGGGGTACGACAGGAGGTATGCAACGGGAAGCAGCATGTCCTCCTGCTCCGTATGTATCCGGCGTCCCGATGTTAACACCGCCGGAACCGCCGCATGATTCCGGAATTCGCCCGGCTCTAATCCCACCGGAACAAAGTTCCCTCTTAGCGTAGCAACGGGACCGAAGCGTAATTAACGTTCGTAGTACGTGACCGGCCAATTGGTGACTCTCACGAGTCACAGCCGTTGCCCGACGTCAGAACGGTCCCTACTAGATATACGTAGATCGATCCCCACGTTCTGGCTCTCGAATCTGGCGAAATTTGCATCCTGGATCGTTACCACCGTACCCTAACTTGTATCCCTCTGTCTCTCTCACTCTTCTGCCGCGAATTACCGCGATAGAATAATTATCAAGGAATCCGACTGGGACCGTCGACGGTGCGTTTAGCGCGCGCGTTTCGAAGGAAACGCTTTGGGATCTGATCGTCGTTGCGATCGACGTTGATCGGATTACTCGGACCGATCGGATTCGGTTGTCTAACGAGGAAAGCTCGACGATGCGGAAATAGCGCTCTTTTAGACAGTTTGTACGCTTTTAGGGAATTTAACTTGAAGCTCGCCGCTTGCGAGATTTAATTAGGAGCATGGGAATCTAGCCGCGTGGGGATACCGTGATTTGTGGATCTGAGCATGTAAGGACGTGGAAATGTACAGATACGCGCAACTAGAGATGTATGAGCATAGAGACATGGGTATGGATATGGGGTTATGGATCTGGGGTCCCCGGGATGTGAATCTGTACGAATATGTGGTTCTAGGAATGTACAGATGTACATATATGGAAATATAAGAATATAGGGATGGTGGGGTATAGGAATGCAGAGTTATATAAGGGTGTTGGTGTATTGCGATGCAGGGGTATGGAGATGTAGGGATGTGAAGGTGTGGAGATATGGGAATGTAGTGATGTCGGGATGTAGGGATATATGGATTCAGGAATGTAGGGATAATGTATCTGCAACTGACGAGAACGCGAAAGTATTTAGAATCGAAGTCAAATGGAATTAAAACGTATAGGATCGAGTTACGTCGAATTGAATTTCGCCGCGTCAAATTAAAACAGGTCGAACAGATATAGTCGAATAATATCGAATTGCGTCGCATCGGAGACGACATCTTCTTCATTTGCGTCGTGTTATTTCCTAGTGGAACGTGCTGCGATACAAAACAGCAGCAATAACGTAAGAAAAAGTGAAGGAACTTTGACGACGAGGCAGGTTTCAATTTTGTGAAGTAAAAGTAAACGATAGGCGAAAAAGGTTTCTCTTATAAAAGATCCATCATGTAGAAGCTCGACGAGGTATAAGACTCGAATACTGTGTTCGCGTCGAAATTTCCGAATGAAAGCAACGAGAAAGCATATTCGGCACGCTATGATGTACGAGTTGAAAAAGGAATGCAACGGACAGAGTCTGGCAGCGTGGAGAACGTACGTATGTCAGGTGTACAGAAGGAATTCTATAAGTCAGTGCCAAAGAGAACGAGAAATAATGTCAGGTGCTATAATGGAGAAATTTTTCATCGCCAGAGGGACGAGGCGAGCGTGAAAGAGGCGCCGTATCGAAGATGGAACTTTTATTTGGAAACTAGACAAATTTTGAAACGACTGCTAATACGCTCAAATCTATCGATGTTCTGGTATTGTTGTACGCCTGTAGCAACTCGGAAATATAGTAGCGTGCTGTAAATCGGTAATGATCGAATCGTGTATCGGTGGATAACAATCTTGAGATTTGGACATTCGGAAATTTGGTAATTTGGTCATTTCGAAATTTTGGTCGTCTGAACATTTGATCACTCGGGCATTTGGAAGTCTGATAATTTGGTTACTTGGACATTTTGTCACTTGAACATTTGGTCATTTCAAAATTTGGTCGTTTTGAATTTTTGTCACTTGAACATTTGGTCATTTTAAAATTTGGTCATTTGCTAATTTGCTTATGTCAAAATTTAATCGATTAAGGATTTCATCTTCCGGTGGTTCTATCACATGGAAATTCGATGATTTGGAACTTTGATCATTTCGAAATCTGATAATCTTTAAATTCACATTTTTGAAAATTTAAAAACACGCATGTCGCTAATCTGTACACCCAACCCTTGAAACACCAAATTTAAAAAATACAAAAATCCGATAGCTCGATAACTTGCAAATGTACAAATTGAGAAATTAAGCAACCCATCGGTGGCCGCGACTTAAAAGATCGTTGAACCGTAACGCAGTAGTGTCGAAACAGATTCCGGCGATCGTTCGTCGAGAAGAAAAAAAAAGTATCGAGGATTTGAATTTAAATGAAATCACGATACACTGTAAAGGGACGGATAAACGGGGATATTCAGGAAGCTGCATCGTTTCGGGGAGTTACGTGGCGCGGTCCCAGGAAGAATGATAGTCCCAACAGATTCGAGGCTGAAAGGTTCATTCGGCGAACGCACCGGCATAAATCTCGACCCGTTTGTTCGTTATCGACGGTCGTTTCGTCGAATCGAGCGTCAAATTACGATGGAACAATCGACCAACGATCGACGCCGGACAATTTTCCGACGGGTTTTCTATTTTTCGCCGCGGATACGTGTTCGATGTACGCTGCAGCCGTCATCGTACGCGTAGCTCGTCGATGCGTGATGTAAAAGAAGCTTCGAGTAAGAATCAGACACGAGAGTCCTTTGAAAATACCATCACGCTCGATATGACATCGCGACACGATTGTTTGATTCGTACAACAAAGAAAGCACGCGCGTCTCGTTTCGTCTATGCGAAATTTCTGATGCAGAAATTTTAATGGAAGAGCTAAGAATGTTTTCACCTTTTTCTTTGTTTGAAGAGGAAGAAACTGATGCAGTTCTTAATACATTTAACCATGAACCGATTCTAGCTCTTTTCTTAGCTTATTTTGGGGGCACGTGTGTGTAAATGCTGCTATGAAGAGACACTTCCATACATGTATGGCTCTGAAGAGCATGAGCGTACATGTTCAAACTTGAAATGAAATTATAGGAATGAACTTTGCGGTGGACTTAATGCTATACTCTGATACGGTTACTTCGATAGTGTGTACATTTAATTAACATTTAAAAGCAATCAATAATTCAGCTATTTTGCTTATGATTTTGAAGCTTCATCAAGGATTTTGTTATACTTTCCTTTGAATCCTCGAGTTTAAATTATCGAACACAACTTTTCGATAGTCCTAGTATTTTCATATCTTTTTTTTATCTGATCGAGATTTATAAACTTTTGCGGCCAAAGGTACGATTTCGAAAAGAAAAGGTTGTACGCGTTTAACAATTATTGCTTTATTCATATCGATCATAGCTCGGACGAATAAAGTTTCAATTTTGCGTATTGCAGTTATCGGATTTAGAATAAATGTGCGATTTATTTACAACGCATGAGCAGAGCACTTTTGTAGAATCGTTTCCTGTTGCTCGGTGTAATCTTCCGGACATGTAATCAATCGGAATTATCGTGTTTGCCTATAGTTCGAGTCGCGTGCATCGAATCCGCGGATGACCATATAAACGTTGTAGCATCGCAGTTGATGGACGGTCGAAACATTGAAATTAAATTGCAGCGTAAATAAAATGTATGAATTTATAAACTGCCAGAGCCCGCGCGAATGAAACAGCGCAAGTGATTGTAATTTATTGCCAAAAGTAATATGTTCGACTGTTTGGCGCAATATTTTGTAATTCAGCGTAACAGTTGTAATTTGATAAAAACGGGGATGGACGAGATAACAGAAAGAAGCGAATGAATGGTTTTTGATCGGTTAACACCTATCGCGAAACGGGCGCTACACACTTTGTCATTCTAAGTAATTTACAAACTACTGAAAGGTAGTTATTTTGTTATACCGTACGAGATTATTAATCGATGTACGATTATTAATTTTCATGGGGGTAGTTTATTCGCAACTTTCAACTCACTGGCACGTGGAATTTATTTCCAATGCGAATGCATAGATTACTTACTGAATGTTGCTATGAGGACAAAAAAAGTGATGTTGATAATAAAAGATATTTTCATGAATATCACATACCTCGACAAGATTGGAACAAAAATGAATCACCTTTTAATTATCTCAGAGAATATACAATATTTGTGTACTACCTCACAAAATAATTTTTTTAATATTCAAATAAATTGTTAAAATCTATGTGTTAGTTTATTCACAACTCTTTATTCGCAATTTTTTTTTGTTGGCTCGGTGAGTGTATTTCCAATGTTAATTCGTATGTTACTCACTGAATGCTGCTGTGAGAAGAAAAAAAGTCAAATTTATGATACAAAATATTTTCTTGGATATCACATACATCATCACCCTTATATGTATATATACTATATTAGAAAATAATTTATTTAATATTCGTATAAACATATAAAATTTATGCGGTACGTTCAACGTTCAGAGGAAGTAGGTTAAACGTCGAAAACCTGAAATGAAGGACTGGTTTCTTTTCAATCGAACGGTCTGAAGGCGACCGAAACCTAAACCTTTTACGCACGTTGACGTGGTCCGTGATAAAAACGCAATTGTCGAACGGGGTTGTCGTGTACGAAGCGCGGTTGAAAAAGCGCCGCGAGCGCGATCATACAAAAAGTACTCGCGTCGCGAGAGCAGAAATACAGAAAAGGGTTGTAGAGTGAGAAAATGAGAAGCACGTCTTGCAGCTCCGGCGCGACCCTGTTCAGCCTGCGGCTAAATCCAACCTTCATTGCGGCCATCCGAGTCGCTCCTCCTTCGTTCCTTCCCTTCAGGAATATCATTGAACGCCTTTAGAAATCTGGAACGCACGCTTCGCGCTGCAACCGGCGAGTCTTCCGCGGGTTTTTTTCTTCCATTTCCCCTCGGTCCTGGTTGTCGCTGAATGCGAACTTCTCCTCGTCTCTTTTGGCCGCCGTGCGAATTACGAAGCCGCGGAAACGCGACGCGTTAACCGCGTTTAAGGACACGCCACGCTCGACCACCCTCTTTCAACGAGGATTGTCTTTATGCGTATTTCCTCCGCGTACACACACACACACACACACACACACACACACGTGCTTAAAACCGTCGACGACTGCACATGCACGACATTTCGCGGAGCCTCGTTTTCGCGAAGGCTGTCGGATTCGAAACGCGGCTGTTCGTTTAGAACGGAGTCGCATAAAAATCCGGCTGTCCCAGATTCTTCTCCCTTTCTCGTCGCGTTCATTGACGAGGGGGTGGCGCGCAACGTTAACAACAACGCCGACAACGACCAAAGCAACTACGAGATTACGCGTTCTGTTCGCGTCGCTCGTTACCCGTTGCCTCCCTGTTGCGCGAATTTCTTTCTACCGTTGTTTTTTTTTTCACGGCTCTCTCTTTGGTCGCACGAAAAACCGGCCTGATTTGACGCCGCGGTGGCCCGCGCATCTTGCGTCCTCGAAAATGTTCAACGGAGAGTGCCCGCGGGAAAAACGGGATGATTGTGTTAGCACACGGTGTGCATGGATACCTTCAAATTCACTATCGAATCTTTACTTGGGTTGATGACGTTTGCCACTTAAGTCCAATGGTCAATCTTATCCTTACACTGAGTGGTTGTTTATTAAATTTAACACTAGATTTACGGACTTTAATGACCACTTGTGTCTGCATTGGAGATGAATGATAAAAATAAGTAAATAAGGGATAATACATACAGCGGTTTATAGAAAGATTCTTTATCTCGATGAAGGTTAACATGCGTTTTGACATAAACTTTTTAATAATTTTCGTAATCAAAAACAGCAAATGTAAGATCCGTCATTATTACGGGTTCCATGAATCCAGTTTTAAGTATCTGCTCTGATAGTTCGTTCTGATTCCTGAGCTAAAGAATTGTTAATTAAAGTTTGAGTTGTCGCCGAAGATGTACCTGTTGTGACTGACTGATATACTAACAATAAGTCTACCTAACTGATGTATCGATAGTTGATTGATGTGTTGGTTCTAACTAACTGAAGTATTGCTTCTAACTCAATGATGTATTGCTTATAACTCAATGATTACGAACCACCCTTGTCCACATTAGGTGGCATGTCACGCCTGCCTCGTAACTGAAGATGTTTTAATTGTGACTGACCGATGTACTAAGTCTAACTAACTGATTGATGCATTGGCTCAAACTAACTGAAGTATTGCTTCTAACTCAATGATGTATTGTTCACAACTCAATGAGGTGTTTCTCTTAACTAGTTGATTCTAATTGATCTTCACATTACGAACCACCCTTGTCGACTTAAAGTGTTCCTTCAAAAATAAGACTGACTAATCATCGACCAAGGTTGTCTCATCCCTTTCAGCGCACTCATAGTTCATTGAGTTCTTGGGAGAGATGGCAACTTGATCGCAGGTGGACACATGTCCGAGATATCGGAAAGAAACCTTAGTCATAAACCATATTTTTAAACAGTCTAACCGTCGTTCAGGTGTAAAGCTCAACGGGAAATGCTGCTATAACTTTATGATGATACCTTTGGATTAAAGTGCACACCTAATCAAACGGTGCTTGCCAAAACAGGCAGACAGGCCTGCAGCCACATTGCAAATAACAAATTTCTATTACCTTATGGTAATTCGAACAAACAGAACGTTTCGCGACGGATCGGCCGGAGAACATGATCCCGTTCGAATGTAAATCTCTTGTTTCTCAAAGGACCTGTTTCCCCCGGAGTTTTGCGTCTCGTTAGCTTCAAATACGTTGTTATACGTTCAAAGGATCTTTGACGTGCAGAGTTATCGATGACTGTTGTTCTATGCGGTGATCAAACGACGACTTTTACCTGTTTAACGAGCCGTGCTCGCGCTTATTGTATACTTCCCGAAGACGTTTCCTCTAATACCTGTCTGTTGTGCGTTCAACTTGTTCCGAGACGCAAAGGAAAGACTCGAATCTCGGAGATCGACCGTCTCGAGACACAAACAGTCTCGTCATTTACATAACAAGACGCGTTACAAACGGTTACATCGTAAATAAGGAAATTAAATCTTTTTTCTTATTCTTTTCTACAGCTCCTTAATTGATTTATAAAATATATCAAGAAGCGGGTTTACAATAAACTGTATTCCAATAATACAGGGCACGTAACAAACATATTTTTAATTTCTTACAAGTGGCAAAGAAGTGAAAACGTCTTCAATGAACCTATTCATCTGAATTATTTCTATGATTCAAAATAAACTTCAAATCGAGCCACGCTCGACTAGGACCGCAAAGGGTTAAATCATTGTATAAGTCAGTTTACGTGTCATACTGAATTTTATTTTCTACCGTAGTTTTAATTAAAAACCGAACGATCTGCACACGCTCGTAAATCTAGCGTTAACAGTCCTCGTAAAGAGGGTTCCCTGCGCGACATACATGTTCGCGTAAAAATTGCTATACAGCGAGTGCGTGCCGTGTCGGCCATTAAAATCGCGGCGTTATTCGAATCTCGAGCACGGATTTCCATTCGTTGCCGTTGAAACGGTAGCAAAGGTCTTAAGATCTCTCCATAAAAGGAATCTCTCGCTTCTGAAATCGCAAATCCAATGTTTGCGCTGCACGTAGCAAGATTAAAGGATCCGTTCGGGTGGGTGGTGTCTCACTTTCACCCGGTCGGGCTCGTCTCGAGCTGGCTATCCAAAGGTCCGACGAAGTCTCGGAGATCGCTAATCGTGTTTAAGAATAAACTTTACCGTGGCGTGCTACCAACGAACGCGATGCGATGCAGCGTTCGAGTCGGGAATACATTAGCATGATTACTTTCTCGCACAATGCAACGCCCAGCTGCGACGTGTACATAGGACTCGTCCCTCCGCCGTCTCTTTCTTGCCTTTGCGCGATATATTGCCACGCTTCCTAAGATCGTTTGTTCTACGGCTGAATTATTCAGCGGTGCCTGACGCACGAAATCTTAACAACCGAATTCTCGCGCACCAACGCCACTACTCGTTTCCGTGCCGTAATAAAGCCGACCACCGTTGATTTATTCGTCGTGTCTCGGGACTTATTCTTTTCGTGCTCGCGAGACTCTGCCAGATTCCATTTAGTCCATACACCCGGTCAATTTACGTCAACTTCTACCAGCGTGTTCACGCGTGGAGGTTAGCAGAAACGAGGAGGATCCATTTTGAAGATACTCGTGGAATATTACACTCGGAATACTTGGAATACCACTCTTTGGAATATTAGAAAAGAGATGCTGAGGTACAGTGATGTAGGGACACAAGGATAATGTATTTCCAAATAAAGAGAACGTTAAATTATGACGAATTGAAGTCACATAAAATCAAACGTGTTGGATCGAGTTACGTCGAATTGAATTTTGGCACGTCGAAAAAATTAGGAGGATCCATTCTGAAGACACTCTTGGAATATTACACTCGGAATACTTTGAATACCACTCTTTGGTATATTCCAATTGTAATGTAATAAATTGTGATTTGTTCATTGATTCGACGCATATTAGGAACGAAATGTCACTCGTGTCATTTACGTCACTCGACTTTCAACTAGGACTTTAGCACCGACACTAAATGCAAGAAAATTGCCTTACGTGTCTACACGTCCCTTTTTACATCGAAACGAATCGCGTCCGATTATGTTAAGTGTAATTGAATCGAGTGGAATCAACGAAGCGTCGAGTCGAATTGCATCGAAACGAACATCGTCGAATCGGATCGTGTCGAATTGAATTCCACGGAATTGGATCGCGTCGGGATGCGACGAATTGAATCGCGACAAGTCGAGACGCGCTGAATCGGGTCATGTCGAATTTAATCGCGTCAAATTGGATCGTGCAAAATCGAAACACGTCGGATCGATTCGCATCGAAGTAGAGCACGTTGAATTGGAACTCGTCGGATTGGAACGTGTTTAATTTAGTCGGGTGCAATTCGATCGCGTTGTATCGAATTATGTCGGATTGGATCGTGCAGAATTGAAACGCGTCGGATCGCGACGAATTGAGACGCGTCGAATCCGATTCTGTCGTGCAGAATTAAAACGCGTCGATTTTTATCGCATCGAAATGGAACACGAATTAGAATGCACCGAATTGGATCGCGTCAAATTTGATTCTCGACGAATTGAAACGCGTCGAGTTAGAACGCGTTATGACGGATCGCATCGAATTCGACCAAATTAAACTGCTCCAGTTCGGATCTCGACCGAATCGGATCTCTAACTTCATTTACAATGTGGGACAAAAGTATTCGTATACTTGAAGCATAGAAATAGAAACAACAATATTTTTTATATTATTAACACTAAAAGTACCGACGTATAATGCACACTTATTTTGATGTTAAAAATGAAGTTGAAAAATAAATGAATAAACGACGAAACATAAATGAATACATTTATAGATTCTTTATGTTGATGACAATCAGTATAAATCTCAAGAAGACCAGCTTAACAAATTTTCTCGTTTGAAGTAGGAACTTTGTAGAAGGGTCATTTGACCCCTTTTGGTAGTTTTAGTGTGAATTACATTTGAACATCTGTAGTTGTATATTGTACATAACACTTGAACAACAAATGGGCAAAAACAATGGCAATAACACCGAATAGTAACTTCAAATGACTTGAAATCCTCGCAACTCTTAAAAATTTCTGGGGCAAATGTATTCGCACACTTAATTCTTGTATTATATATAATATACATATATATGTTCAATTAATTTCAATGTTGAATATATACATTTCCAATCATTTATTACTTACGATAAATTAAAAATATATTTATTACTCACGTTGCACTGTTACAATTTAATTGAAAACTCATTTCTTGATCTATTTTGTAAATTAATTGAGGATCTAGTAGGTATGAGAAATTAAGGAGTGCAAAGGGTTAGAGTTAACAGAATATATTGTTCTTTGACTTCTATATTATATACCTTTGCATAATTGTACCAAGCCCTATATTCTACTTATTCGACCAAAAATGGAGAGACTTATGACATTAAGTGTCATCGTACAGAGGACGAGTTAACAGGAGCAAAAGTTCCTAATTGCAGGTCCCTGTTTCGTCGAAATAATAGCGTGAATCCACTTAAAGCGGACATACCGTAAATTCGATCGAAGGGCGAAATTCAACGTAACAATTTGGCTGACTGGAGTTGGAATCTCGAAGTGGAATAAGGTTGCGTGACTAAGCTGTCTGCGATAGCTGTAGGTCAGCTCATCGTTTGGCCCATAACTTTGCTCTAACAGTTCTCTTCCGAAGTACCATTCATCATCGCGCTCGTTTCAAATGCTCTTGTTCGCATTCCGACGGTATCTATTAAAACTTGCTGCGATTTCGTGTTCCATGAAGTACGTTTTTATTAACGTACCTCGATCATGAAGCCTTTTGTCGCATCGGGTATCAACGGGACTAATGGCGCGTCTAACGAAGTAGATACAATTGCAACTGCGAATATATTCTCTCTCTTATGTAGCTCGTCGGTTTTGGCGTCTCTTTATTCCTTCCTACTAAATTGTTAGTTAGTAGTAACGGGTTAAGGATACACGTCGATATGCGTCGCAATATTATTCTTAACTTCGTACGTTTCTATATTTAAGGATAACTTTCTGATATTTGCGAAGTTTCCTGTATTCGCGTGAACAGTCTTTGTGTCGAAGGAACGTGGCCCCCGTTAATATTGGGTTTAAGAAAATCTTCGGTTGCAGCGAGTCACGATATCGACCCGTTTATTATTTTTCCGATTATTTCGCGATGTTTTCGTTCCTCCTCGCACCCATTCAACCCTGCCCACGCTTCCCCGTCCCCGGGACCTCGTCTGTTTCTCTAACCCGGGCCATCCTTTTCTCCTCCTTTTCATCGGTAAGGACTTTCGCCGCTTTGACTCGGGGTTTATTAGCGAGAGCTTTATCCAGCAACTTTCCAATGGTCCGAAGAGTCCGGGAATAAAAGCACCGTCGAAACTTTTGCCGTGCACGTACACAGAGATACGGAGCCGGGCACAGATGGTCAAAGCGTGGAACGAGGAGAGTCAAGGACGAAGAGAGGTGTCGGAACGTCGAACGGAGAGGAACGAGGCCGGCATCCTACAGGAGAAGAAGCAAGAAGAGGCAACTTCAAAGAACCATTCACCGAGTCTTTGAAATTTTTCCGTTAAAGAAGCTACAGGCGTCGGTCGATTCTTCCGTCGATCCACTGGAGGACAACAACGACGAGAACCGAGGAAAACCACGAAGCTCCGGTCGGTCGATGCTGGAGCTTATCAAAATAGGCTACGAAACGCGAACCGTTTTCTCCTCCTAGGCTCGATGCGATTCTCTTCAACCTCTCGAAAGCTTTGTTCCGATTGATACATTGACCACGCGGAAAATAAAGCGGCGAGCCGCTGATGCAACGGGGAACGCCATTTTGCGATGAAATTGCTTCGGTTCTTTGCAGATATACGTGCTACTCGCGACAGAAGCTTACATTCGTTCGCTCTCGTTTACGCCTCTTGGTCATCCTCCTGGACCTCTTGGTTTTTCCAGTTTCTGTGGTTATATTTAAAATAAGCGCATTATTAACACTGAACCTACCAAGGCGTTCAAAATGACCATTTAACAAGTTTTTAATTTTAAGTTACAAAGTATATTAAGATGATCTTTTTGAAATTCGTTGAATACGTTCAATATATTCATAAAAATATATATTCGTTTATACATTCAATATATTCATATAAATATATATTTGTTCATATATACATTATATATATTTATTTGTTTACTACCTACAATAAATTAAAAATGAATTGATTACGCCCTCTTCACCATTGCAATACATTTGTTTGAAAATCCATGTAATGATTTATTTTGTAAATTAATTAAGAAGCTGCTGGGCATGTCGGTGTTCAGAAAATACGTCAAATAATACAGAAGCAAATCTTACAAATGCACACATTTATTTTATTCTAAATTCAAAACAAAAAATTGTATAAGTTCTAAATTCAAAGGTATATAAATGAATTTATTTCTCCATCATTGTGTATATGCAATTTTACTTACGCGATCAGAAAACGGCATAATGGCCTCCATAATCTGATAATAACATCTCCGATAAAAAATTCAGCGTGCGATACAGTTCGACGCGTCCCGTAAATCGGGAAAAGAAACCGCATCGTCGGCGCACGCGCAACGTCGTTTCCTTTAAAAGCAGCCGTAGCGAAAGGATTAACGCGTGGCAACAGAAACAAGAGAACGGCAAAAACGGATAAGTTATTGATTAAAAATGGCTGACGAGAAGGAGAAAAGAAACGTGGCGGAGGAGGGGGGCGAATGTCGGTCGAAGATGAAAGTAGGAAATAAGAAAGGAGGGCCGTCGAGCAGGTAGAAGTAAAAGAGGAGAGCGCGAAGGAGTCGGAAGAAACCCTTTGAGAGAGAAAGAAAGGAAGGTGGGCGTAAAGCGTGCCAGCCAACAGCTGAGAATAAATTGGAACGTCGTCGAAGACGCGCAAGGAGCGAGGAGCAGAGGGTTGAGAGGCATTGGGGGATGATGCCGCGGGGAATTGGAACGAGACGGAACGTCGCTCTCGTCGGCTTTGTCCGTGTTCCACGTCGCGCGACGCTTCCCGTCGCGTCGACTATATTTTCGCCAGCCGAGTGATTTTTTTCGGTCCCGGGGATGAGAAGAAAGATGTACCCACGCTGCTACCCTCCGCCCGTCCCCGGACAGGACGTTTAATCGTCCCCGAAGCCATCGAATTTATAACCCGTGGAAAAAAGCGGCGCTGGAGAATCGCCGAGTAAGCGTCGAACGGCTAGTATCCCGGGGATTCGAGCACGCTCTCGTTACCCACGATATCGTTCCTGCTTTGTCCTTCGATCGATTATATCCTCCTTAGTTCTGAGAAAATTAGCAATCTTAGCGGGACCGATCTGGCTAATCTCCGTTCCTGCGCGAACCCCTTTTCGTTGACTTTGACGCGGCACCAGCTACCCATGGACTAATCCGAACAATTATTCGCAAATATCTCCTTATACGATCGCTGTACGACAAAGATGTTTACCACAAGATTTGTAGTCTGTGGAATTCTCTATAAAACAGGTTGTGCGAGTTTCTCCATAGGAGCGACCATTTTCAAATAGGATGGCTTACAATGTAACTCTGCTTCTGAGCGCATAAGAGCAGCGGAGGTTCCGTGATTAACCAGGTAACTGCGGAATTTGCTTCTGAAAGAGAGTGCGGAGTCATAATGAATGACGAGTATACACGTCGACCGCAGTTAACTAGTAAAAGAGGATCCAAGTAACAAATCATAGCAGAAACGCGGTCCATAGGAATGTATTGATTTCCGTATAGAAATCCGCGGTTCGGGCACGGTTTTAGTTCATCTTCCTGAATTATGTTTGATAGGGTAAATCTCTCGCACGGAGGATCGCGCATACGCTCGCTGCCGGAGATCGAAACGTTAATTACTCCTCTAATACGGCTTCGCATAATCTCTCGTTAAACGATAGAGCGGCGCGATCGAGTTATCAATGGCGAGCGCATGAAAGTTTCAGCGAATCATTGAAAGGTTTAAATGCACGAAACCGAGGCTGGGTGGGCACGCAGGATTCCGCATTCGGTTCGTGGCTATACAATCGGGCTCTCGGTAACAGTTAATGCCAAGCCGGCCGGAGAGTTGCGTGAAAATTAATTCCGGCAAGTGAAAGGATGATGGCGGAAGGTTGGTCTTTGGCTACGGGAATAATTCAGAGTGCATACCTATGGGGTATGCAGGTGAACCTTTGTGGTCCGAAGCAGGAGACGGCAGAGCGACCGGCATACAATGCCTGTATCGTTGATTCGCTACCGAAACTCTATTCGCAACTTGATTGTCCGTATAATTTCGTGTGTCCAGCTTTGTTGAATTTTCGCGGCGTCCCCAACTACCAGTTACATTTGCTATTCCGTGTTACGCTCTTCGGTAAAATTTCAAGACGCTTTATCTCGCCGATCGTCGAGCGTGTCACTGGGTCTGGACACAAATCAATGTCGTGGACTAAGAATCGAAGGTGTTACGTTCATTCTGAGAGAGTTTAAATAATCTTACGATGTGGGTGAAGAGATGTTTTCCAAAATTGAGTCTTCCCAGGCAACCTGTTAATGTCCGTGCAGTAATAAACTCACGGATGGTTTCCCTTTTGACTCACATACGTACTCTAAGCTTTATAACTAATCCAATGTGCTGATCGGCTGGTAAACAAGGGCAAATGTCCTTAAATGTTTGCTACTGCTACGGTAAACTTTCACTATCCTCACACGGCCGACATACCGTGAAATTACGCTTTAGGTCTACAACATAAACTGTCTACTTATGAATAAGTTCTTAGATATAGGGAATTTTGGCTGAGGTTTTACGCATCAAGACTTTTGACAGTGGAATATTTTGTATTGTTGTGCATGGAATATTTTATTTGGGCAGTATTTTGGTAGAGGGCCTTATAGAGTGCAGAGGTTCCTCGTGATTTTTTATGGAATTATTGGTGGAGATGTTTTGGAAGTATTCGGTGATGACTAACTATTGTCGGTATGACAATATGTGGGTACGAGGTTCCAAGGGTTGACGGTATTTCAGGGAGTAACACACGACAAGCCGATGAGTATCATAAACTTATCAGCGTCCAGGGGTTTGTACGTTTGTATGGATATATAAATATTCAACAGCGTTCCATGAAATAATTCAGCATCGTTCACCGTAATGGTTCTCGTGATCCGTGAGTCGGGCCACGTGGCAGCTGCGATTTCTCAGAGCGTCAGGCAAATTAGCCGAAACACACCTTCTTCCAACATATACTTTTGCAAATTTCATGCTCACCGTTGGCCCACAAACTTCCGAGAGATTTCGAGGAACCTCGATGTTCGTCCATCCATCTTGTCCGGGCTGCTCGATCCGTGGGAGCCGTGAAAAGCGAAACGTAGCACCGGCGAGAGAGAGGCAAAAAGACTCGAGCCGAGAATTTCATCGGGAACGAATCACAATTGCAAAGTGGGCTTCTGTCTATTAGACAGTCCGGCGAAGATTCTCCTCTCGGTTTCCTCCGGGACTTAGCCCTTCTGTCGTCCGGAACGAGCGAATTCGCGTGGTCGCTGCCTTGGTGGCCATTTGACGGCGATTCGTTGCCGGAAGTTGTCGGCGGTGTTTGCCAGATTGCCGGCGGTGACTGTCGGAATTGCTTTTTAACTACAGGATCGCGGGGACGGCCGTGTAAATTAGGTTCGCGCGGCCGAGTGTCCGGTCGAGTACTCCAAGTTCCGTGAGTTAGCCGAAATTTCTCTGTTCCGTACAGCCCGACACCGTACGACTGCAACTTCCCTCGAACGAGCATTTAGACGGCCGCACGCTGCTTCGTACACTACGCTCGCTTACGTAATGGTGCCTTAACGAGCATCGTAATTATCTGGCAAAAACGAGTAAACGGTCTTCGCCGATTAGTATACGCGACGTACACCGCCGGACACAGCTGCGCGTGCAAGTTGTACATCGACGCGATCTGACCGCTTGACGGGGCATAAATGTCCCTGGTTAATTCGCGATATACTTATCTCTATTCGATTTAACCAAGACAACGTACTGCTCGCGGGCTCGGCTATGAATTATGAATATGACTCGCCTTATGAATTCATGTGGCCCGCGAACAATTATCGATATTAGCATTTTCCTAAAAAGAAGTTATTAACATTATTATTTTCTATCATATTGGCTGTTTCGCTAGATTAGAACGAAACCAATTAAACAGTTGATACAAATATTAATATATTAATACATTAGAGAGGTACCTGTTGGAATTTATATAACATACAGCGCCGCAAATAAACTTTATCGTTGTTCATGTTTTCGCGATCAAGTCTGGCTTAATAACGACATATGTTTACTGTGGTTTATTTCGATGTACACGCGTGTATAAATGCAGTTATAAAGAGACACAGTCATATACGCGTCAGAAGAGGATGCACATATATGTTCAAATTTGAAACAAAATTATCAGACAGAACATTTCTGTAGACCTAAAGTAATTTATTCTGTTCGAAAATTTACGCAATCCTTTATATGTTTACTGCAATTAATTTCTAAGGACACGTGACTAAATGCAGTAACGAATAGACACATCCAAATACGACACAAAAGAGCACGCATGTTCAAACTCGAAACGAGAACATCGGACTAAACATTCTCAAATAAAAATATTGATGTGACATAATGTTACGAACGTCTATGTACGGCCAACAGGTCGTACAGTATCGTAAGACAGTTGTACACCCGTCTTTACTTCGAGCTGTCACGTTCGAGACGCAGCAACAATCGCCGAGATTCTCATGGTGGATTCTTTTACCAGTGGCTTGATGTGTCGATCCTTTTCCATCCGGTTGAACGCGGTGTCGGAAAGTTATTCGAACTCCCACAGGACGTTCCATCCACTCGAATGAAATATCAAATTTACAGGAGTCTGAGGCACGGTGAAACGGTATGAGCGATATCGAGAAGTTGGCGTCGGTGCACGGCGCCGGGAAAGCGATACGAGCCGCGAAACAGGTCAAAAGTTTATGACCGGATAAATAATTTATATTAAATGGAATTGAAGCGAACGGGGCTCGATCGGTATAGTTGCCATATCCCCAGGAAGATTTATCCGCGCTCGTGGTTCCGGCAAAGAGATTTTCGCTTTATTATATTTCTCCTCGCGGTTATTCGTCTTTTTTCCCGACGTTTGTTTTTCTCTCGTTTTTCCTAACACGCTCGAATCGCTAAATCGTCGAGAGAGAACGAAGGACGAGCTTCTCCGCCGTTGTTCCGCGCTGTACTTTCCTTCGCCGCAACTTTAAATTTTCAAAACCGTACCCGCCGCCATTGCTGCGCACCGTTCGCGACTGAATTATTCTAGTACGCCGTACAATTGCCATTGTTGCCGGTAGATTCACGGAGTTGGATCTTCGTCGTTCTTTATCTTGATCGCTGAATTCGTCAAAAGTCTGAATAACTCATCGTCGTTTCGAATTCACGGGTAATGGCGTGGCACGGGACGCGGACGGGGACGCTCGATCTTCCTGGAATCACAAATTCACGAATTTACAGAGTCACGAGTTCGTGAATTTCGAAAATTTCGACCTTCCGAATGCGCGAGCTTAGACATTTCAAGATTCTTATTTATTTACTTAACACTAAAAGTATTCACGTACGGTGCACAATTATCTTGAATGTTAAATATAATATAAAATAAATAAATAATCAAACAATGAAACATAAACTTACACACAAGTCAAATCTTTATCTCGATGAGAATCAGCAAAGATTTCAAGAAAACTATCTTAATAAATTTTGTCAATTGCAACAGTTTTATATATTCTTAAATTTTGTTTCATTACATTGTATTTTATATATGAAACTTAGTTCACGTGTAACAATCTTTTTCTTTCTAAAACTAAGTACATCTTGTTAGACATCTTCAACTGTTTTGTTTTTGTTAAGATAAGTCATTTCTTTTATATGCTTTTTCATTCAGACTTAAAATCAGATAAATAGATTGCTTGAATATATTTTCATTTCTTTGTTACTTACAATAATTCGACATAATAATAGACACTTTCTTGATAACCAATTTCTTGATCTATTTTGAAAATTAATTAAGAAGTTGGTTAAAGGAAATTAATTAAGAACAGGCAGTTGTTCTTTGAGTGCAATATTTGCATTGACAATAATAGACAATTTCTTGATCTATTTTGTAAATTAATTAAGAAGTTGGTTAAAGGAAATTAATTAAGAACAGGCAGTAGTTCTTTGAGTGTAATATTTGCATTGAAGATCCTGTAGTCGGATAAATTGGAAATTGAACATAGAAGGAAGAAATTTTAGAAAGTTCAAATTGCTTGCCCATTAGTGCCTTGTCTGTACGTCGAGGCGTCATACCTCTAATGCGCATAGTTAGCCGTCACTGTAATTGTATACAGGATCCAATTAACCGCTGTATTATACAAGAACTTTTGCGAATAGCGTTCGAAAATTGGTAGCCGAAGTTACGAACTCTTCAAGGAAAGTTACAGCAGGAAGCTGTTATCGAGCTATATTTCATCAAGATAAACCGAACGATATTACCGAAGCGAAACAATTGATTGAGAGCGGAGGTAGTCGTTCGGGGATCGATTTCCGATGCTTTTTCTTTTTCATTCTTTCTTTTTTTTTTTTTTTTTATTTCGCCACTCTCAACCGGTGTAAAGAACAAATAGACAGATGGATATTGAATTTACTTAGGATCCTGTGGCGCAGTTGGAACGTCAAATTTATAAAAGCGGCCGCAATAACTAAAATATTCCGAGGCGCGTTCCCGATGTTATTGGTACCGTGGCGGGTGGATGGGAGAAACCGACGGAAACGCAACGTCAGGAAATCAATATAAGAACGAGCAAACTTTAAATTAGACCGCGTTACTCGCGTTTCAACGGAGAAAATCGCGAGAACTTCGAGGTGTTCCTACGAAACCGCGCACACCCGCTTCGTCATAATCGTCGAAACTCCGACGCACGTTTCTAGGGTAAAAAAAAACTAGATGCCGTTGTTGCCGACGCTTTCTTTCTTCGTGTTGCATATCGGGAATGTCGCTCCGACTGGTTCGAGTTTATACATTTTACGGGATACAATAAAGGTTTTCGCGAAGCTTTTGCATTAACATCGAGAAGTTCGATTTGTTCGCGTCACTTTCGCAAGCTTTGCTCTAACCCTTTCTTTTTTTCAGCTAATCCATTTATAGGCAGCATTATCAACACTAGAAGTACCGGCATTAAATGAATGCTTACTTCAAAACTGAAAATAAAGTAGTAAAATAAATGAATAGATATTGCAGCATTACCTAACATATTCAACAATTCATTAGCTCAATAAAACATGACAGACATTTTGACAAAAGGACGGCAATCAAATTTTGTAATAAAAAATGCCAAACCGGAAACCAGTCATTTTGACTGGTTGGTAGTTCTAGTGTAAAATCCTTGACTTAAACGTACAGTTGATGAATCCCAGATCGCTCTCGGTCGTTTATCTCTTTCGAAACGACTCGCACCCAACCTTGTTGGTATCTGGGAAAATTCGACGAGTGTTTCGCCGTCGTGGCGTAGTTAATCAGCCGCGTCAGTGATTTCCCAGTGAGAACGGGATTAAAGCCCCGTAAAAATGTACAGCAGCCACGCGAAATGACTTGGCGCTCTCGAAACTACCGAAAAATAAGTTAGGCGGGGGACGATTACGCGGTAAATCGAGGCGAGATCGGGAGGGGTCGAAAGTCCTACGGACAAAACGAGTTTCAGCGAACGCGAAAAGTCCACGGCGCGTAGTTTCCGTCGGGCGACGAATATGGTTAGAGCTGGGATGGGCGAGGGCCGAGGATGAATGTGCAAGTTTCCAAAGTGAGTTTCCAAGATTTCCGATGCCCCGCTACCCCGAGGGTGCGGAAACGTGTGGGGCGAAACGTCGCACCGGAGTGGCCCGAAGGGTGGGTGAAGCCGAAGGGTGGAATCACCCTATCACGATTGGACACCTTGCGACGTTCGTGGGGTGGACAGGCCTGTTAGGTGCTAATGTCTGGCAGTTTAAATCAACCCCTCCGTTTCTCCCCGATACCGGAAACCCTCTCGTCGCTCGCCATCTACGTAGCTGCAGCCACGGGGAAAAAAGTTTTGCTGGTCCCGTCGTCCTGAATTTCCATGTTTTTCTTCCGCGAACAACTTTGCGGTATAATTCATGGGTCGGCGCATAAGAATCGAGAAAGTAGGGATCCGCTTCCGGATACCGTCGATTAATTCAAACTGGATCGCGACGTTAAACGTTCGCTTATTTTCCGGGTTTCTTGGCTGCCTGCATAATTGATTAATTGCCGCGTTATCGCGGTTATCTTCGATCGACTCGCTCGCTCGTAGGTTCTTTAATATATTACGTATATGTGGGATTCTCAGCCTTGCGGAGTATGTCTATACGGGGGAATCACGATGTTTGTATAAAATAAAGAGAATTGCAGAAATAAATAATCAGTATTAAGTAAGATAAGTTTATTATGAAGTTAATGAAATGAAATGTGTATAAGATGCTCAAACTTGCTGCAGGATGATGACCTTGCTGCAGGGCCTTCGTTTGAACATTAGATTTATGGACGTGTAATGACAATTTATTTTTAAATTAAAATTAAACTAGGAAAGAAAATAAATAAAGTATGATTTGTCTCGTTCTGTAAATCTAGTGTTAACTCGCTTTGTTTAGATTAAGAGTGACGCAGTCACTCGTACCAATGCGTGACGTAGTTATATCTCACATATAAATATACACTGTCCACGTATGTGGACAGCTATCATGCTAGTGAAATTTGTGATATATAATGTATATTTTTATTAACAAGTATTCTTTTTAGTCATTCTCTATTGCTCGGTCATAAACGATCATTCACACCTGAACCCCTCGGAAAGCTTACAGTATTTTAATTAAATATCTCGAATTTTGAGGTCGCCTTTCGATCTTCGCGTCGAGTCTAGGATACATTGGTAAGTTTCTCGGTGAAACGGCGTCAGTCGGTGTTTCTCGATCGATCGGTTTTCGAATTCAGAAACTTTGAAATTTAGAAGTTCGTGGAAAGATACTCTTTCTCCGCGTTGCATTTTGTCCGGGGATAGTCTACAGCGCAGCAGAGGCGCACGCCGAACTTCGCGGATAACTTTATGCGAGAGCATTTTCCCGTGTTTACATTTTCATTATTTCTGTCAACTAGGAAATTGAATTTATTCGCGCTTGTTCGGTAGGCGCGCCATTATGTATCGTTCTCGTGTCCACGAAGCGTCGTCGTTCCATCGAATTTTTATCGATTCCGTGGCGTGTAAGTCGCGGTGGCCGATAAATATGATCCGTACGCGTCACGACGTTGATTCTCGATTGAAAATCGCGTTTCCCGACGTTGAATCGAACGTCGTACGGCTTCGAGAGCGTATCCATTAATTTCGCTAAATCGTGCGTTGAATTCGTCCCGGCCGTCTCGTTCGTTGCAACTCGTAAGGTTGCCGGATGAAAAATAACGTCGACGAACTCGCGGAAGCACGAATCGTACGTACAACAACGTTCAAAAGTATTGGTGGAACGACGCCCGCTATATTCTCCGCTTTTTCGCCCGCGCACCGATGGACTATTTATTTTCGCTTTACGAAGCTCCGCGGGAAAAATGGGGCAGATTTGTAACCGGCGGAAGGACGTTCGCGAATCGAGGCAATTTCGTGGCAGCCGGTCTAACGACAGTCACGTTCTTCGCGACGAGAGGAAGATACCAGATGAGTGCGACGAAATACAGACTCCCGTTATATTGCCGTTGACAAAGATGCAACCGAGAAAATACAAATACGTGTATATATTAGGGTGTCCCATAAGTTTCTTCCTTTTTTGATACGATATAAAAACGCTCTTCAAAGACTATTTTGCAAGGAATCCCCAATAATTTTAGAAAGAGTAAATAATAATGTTTCACGTAATTTTTAATTCTGTTTCTGATTGTCGCCAATAAAAATTAACGTCATTTTTAATTCTATTCTTGATTGCTGTGGATTCTTATGCCGCTGTTCCTATAAAACCTCCTGCACAGACAAGAGAGCGTGAAAACTTCATGAACGCACCTCGAATGATCCCGCAGGGTGACAGCCGGTGGTTGTAGCAGCGTAATTTCCAGGATGTTCCCGAGTGTCCCGTACAAATGCATGTTTCTTCTAACTAACCTCGAGTCAGCGAATGAACAAACCAGTGTGTCTATTCAGCGAAAACCGGGGGTCGTTCTCGAAAGATGCGCATTTTTCCATCTTGAACATCGACGTGGACGAAAAGGGGTAGAAAAAAAGGGAAACGTCACAATGGAATAATTTTATGAATCGTTCGGAGAGTGATTTTGTTTTTTACCAACAAGCTTGCTTGTGACGAAGTTCGATTGATTTTATGCAGTAGTTTGTGGTTGGTACCCTATCCAATGTAGAAACTGAAAAGCTGCATTTTCGTAATATATTATTTTTTTTTAAATGATGTTCAAACAAGAAAATAAGTATCACCCAAATATGAGTGACATTCAAATTTCCACAAACATTTAACAATTACATTATTCAAACTTTATTCACTTGTCTAACGGAAAATAGTCGCATTCGTTACTTTAAGCTATGGAAAATAAATATAAGAAAGTATCGTGAAAATATTTGGTACGATTTTGTGAAAAATGAAAATACTACCTAATGCAATTGAAGCTCGAAGCACATTTCTACCGTCGGTATACAAGTGTATGGAAATAAAACCATCCGAAATAATAGAATACCCCGAAGAACAGTAACCCGACGGAATTATATATTTGTCCCAAGACTGCTTTGAATACAAAAAGTGGCACGAAACGGTGAAATTTATCGGGTCCCTCGAACTCGCACGGTTCCAAAAGAATCGCCATATTTTAACGAAACGAAGCGATCAAACTATCTAAGAGTCCGCCAAGAGGAGTTACAACCGTCCGAAAAAAGAGGCCCCAACGCTCGCAACAGCGAAGGTTATCGATACTAGGGAAAAAGTAACGCCGGCCGCTAAAGAAGAGCAAAGTTCCCGGACTCCATCGAGTACACCGTTTTCGTGTCCCTCGACTCGACCGGAAGAACGACTCGGTTTGTCTTTGCCCCGGGATCAAGCTCCATATCCTCTCGTTTCTTGCTCGTCCCCGTACTCCTTCTTTATTCGATGCTCCGCCAAAACTTTTCTGTCGGTGATATATCGCGTTACGAATGGGGTGCCGCGGGAACTATATTCCCGAGTAGCTGTTACCCCGTTAGCTTGTTCGCCATGGCCCGCCCACGCGATTTATCTTTCGCGGCAGCGAGCTACCCTCCTTTTCTCTTGCGTACAAAATCGACCATCTCTCGATCCGAACCTCTCGAACCGGTCGAGATCGTTTCCGCTGCATATTTTCGTGCCGGGCTATGCGTTTCGATCGATTTCTCCCCCCAGGAAACGATCCTTTCAATTTACGACGGGGGTGGTCGATGTTGCCTCGAGGTATCGATGTCTTCGATAGTATCAGACAATTACCAGTGTTCGTTGCAGCTTTTACTCCATCCGAGTATCGACGATGCCCATATTACTCCTTGTACACAATTAGAAATTGGATAAATTACAAAATTCTAGGTTCCCGAATTCTATTTTCAGGCGTTCTACGTTTTTGAAGTCTAAATTCAGAAATTATACATTCCCATGTTCTACGTTCCAAAATTCTACGTCTCTTCATATTATATATTCCAGAGTCCTAAATATTCGTATTGCAAATATCGAGGTCCTCGATCATCAAATTCTGCGAGTCCAAAATCTCAACCTGGAGATTGTAAATATCGAAATCTTCAATTCTCAAATTTTGGATGCCCAAATTCTAAATCTGGAAATTATAAATATTGAAATCCTCAATCCTCAAATTCTACATGTCCAAATTCTAAATCTATTAATTAAAAATATCGACATCCTAAATCTCCAAATCCTAAATGACTGAATCAAAAATCTTCAAATTCTATATGTCCAAGTTCATCTTTTATATCCTCAAATCCAAAATACCTAAATAAGAAATCTTAAAATCCTGTATTTCCAAATTCTACATCCTCAAATCCTAAACGGCTAAAAAAATCTAAAATTTCTACATGCTCGAAATCTTAAACACCCTAATCCAAAATAAGGAAGTTATCAATCCTCAAATTCTCAGATTCAAATTGTCAAGTCTCATATTCCCAAATCCTTAAATTCAAATCGTCAAATCTCATATTTAAAAATCCCCAGATTCAAATTCTCAGATCTCGTATCTCCAAATCCCCAGATTCAAATTGTCAAACCTCGTATCCTCAAATCCCCAGACTCAAATTATAAAATCTCATATCTCCAAATCTCCGGATTCAAATTCGCAAATCTCGTGTCTCCAGATCCCCAAAAGTTCATCCCCGAAGAAGATCGCAGCCACGCGGACGTGTAGATATAAAGTTGTTCGTTCGAACGAGAGAATTAACGAGATTCTACGCTCCGAGAGATTATCTCGAACACGGTTAAGATACATTGTCCTCGGTCTACAGGATCTAATATCCTCTCTCGAGCAGCGTATCTTCTTTTGTGTCTTCCTGGCTCGTACGTCTTTATTTGCATGCAGCCTGTCCCTTGTTACGGCGTCGTTCAACGGCATCTAACAACAGTTCCAGAACTGGCTGCCATTATTATTCGAGACATTCGGACCGGTTGATACACGCTCCACTATTATGCACACCCGTGACGAAAATAGCTGCAGCGTACCGCGTCCCAGGCAGTACTTGAAAACGCGGACTTTTCGAGAGCAAGTTTACGATATGGCCGTCGAATAACTCAACGAAATTGCGCGACCGAGTTTGCCATTATTTTTATCGCGGCCGCCGATCGTTCTCGATACGGTATTAGTCGTTGATCTACTCACCTTATTTCGCGTCGTTCGGATCTGCGTTCGGTTTACCGAGAAATCATTTCCGTGACGATCCGACACGGCGCGAAAATATCTCGCGGTGATTTAAGGTGTAGCGCAATGGCACGTGCCAAGATGACGAATAGCAACGCGAGACGTAGTGCAACGACGCATGCGATGAAGACGCATGGCGACGTAACACGTGGCTGCGTAAGCACCGGGAGTGCGAAATGTGGCTATATAAGGAGCAATATAACGAGCAATATAACGCGAGATCGCAATAACATAGAAAAATACCGATTCATTTATCCACGTCTTCTTTTATTCGGAATCGTTCGCGATTTACCTTAGAAGGCGTTGGTGTGTGGATGAAAAGTTGATTACTTAACAGTCCTCAACAAAATATGTTCAACAAACACAGATTAAATAACAACGGAGTAACCAGAGTCAGTACTCTCTTTTTGAGAAGGGATAGACGTAGGAACAAAAATGGAGAAGTACAGAGTGGAGGAGAACCTGAACGGAATACTTAGGCCCGCACAAGTCTTGCTGCCAAGCAATCTGATATTGACCAGACTCGCACGAGACCCTGGGAAAATTGAAGATTACAGAACAGGCAGGAAGTTCTTAGAAATATTCGGGCAAACGAGAAAGTTAAAAAAGTTCCGCAGAAAAGATAAATTAGGAAGAACGTAGTGACGGACACCGCCACACCTGTATGTCCGGACAAGAAAGGAAGCTTAATGAAATAATTCACGCGAGAACGGAGCCGCGTTTCTTGGTGAATGCGTGCAGTTGAAGTTACTTGAGGCTTGACGTCACGCTCGGCGGAAAAGCTATCGGGTGTCTGAAGCCATTACCACGTCGACCATTAGTAATGCGATAACCCGTGGAAAGGAGACGGTCGAAGCGGTAACTGCTCCCACGAAGGCTTCCTACCGTTGCACATACACATTATACGTGTACATACACGCGTAAAGGATCCTTGGTGTACACGGTGCATGGGTTTTGAGTATCTATCGAAAGACCGGAGATGATGGGATGACGTTACTCGGTGGGCGCGGACCTGAAACTTTCCCGCTGACTTGACACAATCGCTGGAAACTCGAACATCTACCCCTCGTTTTGTACACGGCCTCTTATTACCGGTACAATAATTAGAATCGTGTAGGTTAATGCGCTCGTCGGGTTTCGTCGGATCGCGAACGATCCTTCGCCGTCGTCGACGAACACGGAACCTTTACACCCTTGGGAATTTTCTTCCAACGACGCCTGTTAATTAATTGCGCACGCTTCCGGGTACCTTATGGCTTTCATTATGGATTCATATTTTACTTCCCGCTCGAACGTCAGCCGATACCCTCGGGCATCGAAGTTGACGAGTTGTGTTTTTTATGGTGCGTATATGGCCTCTGGAGGTAGACTCGACACGTTGCTGAATTCCAAATATTTGTTCTTGTCAAGTGAATCTTAAATATTCTTAGATCCCAAACATTTTTAGATCCCTAAAATATTTCACTACGTTATATCTAGTTTCGTGTGTTCTTAAACCATGTATCTCGGTATCCACATATGTTCAAATCCCAGTATAAACCCCAGTATATATATTCGACAATCCGTCTATCGAGGTTCCCCGAGCCAACGATCCATCGTGCTAAACTAATGCAATAAATATCTGGTACAACGATACCGGTACAGGGTAATAAATTTGATTACGATATGGATTAATCGCGATCGAGCGATGTTCGCGTGTGGAGAAAGCAACTGGAATCGATCAGAGGCGGGCGTTAAAGGAACACGAGGCCGAAACAGTCGACGAATTCTTTCCCAAACCGAGGTCTATAACCAAAATGGCTGTCGCCCGGGTTTCGCGAACGGTTCGTCGAATCTGTCACGAATATCGTGAAAATTTCCTCTTCCGTTCGACGGTGGTAACATCGGCTGTCGATCACGCCTCGATTTTCCGCGCTCGAGGGTTTCCACCCCGTTCCACGACGGCACGAACTCCCACGGCGGCTAAAAGTGGGCTCGTTACGTGTATTCAGTCGGTTGTTCACGACGTAGGTATTGGAACGGGAACGTGGTGCGTTCCTAACGACGGGAACGTTCGCAAGAACGTGAACGCATCGGGCCGTGAATCGTGCAGCCACGATCGGTATTATTTCTTAGACGTACAGTTAGGTTAGGAGGTGGTCGTTGTTGCAGAAAAGCCGAACGGGTCTCCGACGGACGATAAAAATAGTTGGCCCGTATCCAGCCGCGTTTATTGCTGGGAATTTTCTTCTTGCTGCCCGGCTGTCCGGCCACTCGTGCAGCGAATTCGTTCTTCGATTGCCAGACACCGAGCCTAGATCAACGACGAGTTGATTCTTCGACGAGAAACAACTTCGGAGCTGTTTGTTTTTCTCCCGATGTTCCTCCGGTCGCTGTTCCCACTGACGTTTTTGCCGGCTTTCACGCGAGATTTCATCGGTTAATTTACTTCTCGACCGACGAAAGAATTCCTTCGATTTTTGCGCAATTTCCCCCGGACGATTCGTTCCAACTCCACGATCCACCTCGAACGAGTAGCTTTACCTTACCTCGCTACCGTTACCCGCTTCTGTTTTGCTGGTTGATCGATTGAGCGTATTGATTTTTGCGAAAATTCACTGATATAACCTTAAACTTACCGGTGCTGGTCAAATTGACTGTTTTCAAACATTTATAAAATTTACGCATTTTTAAATGATACAATACCGCTATCAAATTACTATTTTCTTAAAATATGAATATCATATATTCTTCAGCCTTTACTTCTAGTTTCTTTTTCTTTTCCAATAAAAATTTGTTGGGTGTCCTACCTACAGTGGTCAGTCAATTTGACAGCTGTGAAATTAAAACTACTGACGTAATGCACAATTACTTTGAAGTTAAAAACGAAGTTGAAAAACGAATGAATAAACGATGATACATAAATCGCTATATTCTTAATCTTAACGAGAATCAACATGAATTTCAAGAATTCTTAACAAATTTTGTCATTCGATCTAGAAAATTTGTAAAAAGATCATTCGACCCCCGTCGGCAATTTTTGCGCGAAATAAACGAAAACTGAAAATTGCGGAACCACATCTTACAACGTAGTTTTTCTCGCACGACAGCGCGAATAAAAAAGGTAACGGTTTCACTGGCACCGACAATAAAAAATGGAGCGCATAACTTCGAGCAGCCGATAGTGGACGAAATTGGGCCGGTATCGAACGCGTTAACGACTATAGCCGTCGACCTTAGGCCAGTCGTACTCGAAGTGTTCGTGAATGGAAACCATCGAAGTTCGCACCGATGACCCAAATTCGTGCAAGTGCACTCGAGGTGGACGCGATCAGGGTGAAGGGGTTGCGCGTGAAAGAGGAGCGTGGGTATCGTCGACAGAAGGGGTGACAGTAAGACGACCTCGGTCGAGTGGGTCTCGCGATAGAAGGCACAGCAGCACCGATATAACGCGTGCCTCGGTGTACGAGCCGGGTATCGTGGTGAACGTTGGAAGCGGGAGCACAATGGACCTCTTCAACTATACCGGCGAGCACTCGACGTCGCAAACAAGCCCCTTCGTGGGCTGCCCACCGCACCGTGCGCCCGCCTCGTGACAATAAATTCCGCAAATATAAGCAGCCGAACGAATTACACCGCAACCGACTGAAATTCGTTTCGTTTCCACGACGGCGAAATCGGCGGAGAGAATGGCTGGCTGGATCCTGGAAGAAAAGAGGTGGAGGGAACACGGGGGTGGTCTGTCCTGCGCATGTTGCACCTCCGCCACGAACGTGCCTCCAGATAACATCGGCCACGCGAGCTTTTCGATCACGAAGGCTATGTACAGTCGAACAAAATGTGTCCGGACAAATAAGAACGAATCGAGCCAATGTTAGATACATACGGGATGTACTTATCCTTGCGTTTACGTATTGCGAATAATGAAACAACCGTTTCGGATTTCGGTTGTGTAACGCTGGATAAGGGATGATCGAATTCTTATTCGTGTACTAAGTGTTCGTTATCGTGTTCGAAGAATTAGAACTTCGTCCGTAGCATATATATTGCATATACGATTCATATGTGAAGGTATGCATATATGAAACCCTGATTTTAGATCACATTAATGGCCAATAACAATACATTGTTGTATTCTTAAATTTTGTGTTTTATTATATTGTATTTTTTATATATAGTGATACGATTTATAACAATCTTTTACTTTGTAAAAATAACTTCATTATACACAGCTTCAATTATTTTGTTTTTTTTTTAAGACAAGTTATTTTTGTACGCGTTCTGCTATTTAGACATTGTGCAATATCAGAAGGTAGTTTTTCATTGATTCCAATGTTTGCATCAGTTTCTCGTGAAAAAAAACCTACAGATTCATAGATCCGGTAAAACTATGAATTATTTATAAACCGTTTACTTAGCAATTAATAGACGGCGGATGTTTACGTATTTATGATGTATCGAACTCTGCCAGGTATGAATAAACCATGAGACCAGTCCATCGATAACATGATTTATATTTGTTTTGTACACTTTGACATATAAATGCATAAACATCCGGAGTCTAGTAATCAATTATAACAGTGATTGCTTTTTAATAATCAATTACTGTTCCATCGCGAGTTGATTAACTGGAACATTCATATTCCGACGCGGTTTTGAGAATCTAAATCCTAAACGAATTCGAAAGGTTGATGAATCTCAAACTTCAAAGGAGTAACATAACGTGTAGATAACAATTAGGTAAACGTTGATAACATTATTTATATTTATATTGTATATATAAAATTATCTTAATCTATAAATATATATTAATATAATAGATATTGTATATACAATTGTCTCAAACATTATCTATATACAATATATTCAATTAATTTCAATGTCGAATATATATATTTTCAATTGTTTATTATTTACGATAATTTAATTGAAAACCCATTTCTTGATCTACTTTGAAAATTAATTATGGATCCAGTAGGTAAGAGAAATTAAGGAGCACAAGAGGGCCACAATATAGGAAATGTTGCTTTTATTTCTGCAATCGAAGTGTACGAATACTTTCGTCCCTCATCGTGGATATGAAGTACGTGTTCGAGAAGTTGTCGGCCGACGATGTCGATGGAACATTTTCAAACATCTCGATGTACGCGAAAATCATTTAAACGCGCGTTTCCCGTCGGGGAGAAGGTTAATGCATGTACGCGGGTAAGAAGATTATCTGACGAGAGGATTTCGAGCGTGCACCGTAACCGGGGCTTAAATTATCGATCTCGAACCGCAAGTAGATCGATGGAATTCGGAAAGACCCGTGAAACCCGTGACCATGGGAAATAGCGTCGACCGTAAGCCGCTGTCGTATTACCCGGCTAAAGCGGGCAATTTATGCGGATTTAAAGAGGCCACGGTTCTCTCCCGACGCTGGAAGTGAAAATAATTAGCCGGTGTTCTTGCTCGCGTTCACCAAGTTATTTACTACCTTTAATTTCCACCGAAAACCACCAGATAAATGTACCGTCCCTTGCGTCCTGACATAACCGATCCGACGGTGACGAAGCACCAAATGGTACAGCGCGTCACCCAGGAATTGGCGCGTGAGGTGGCTGCAATGAAACGTAAGAAGTACAGCTATCCTCACCGTGAATTCTCCGAACTTGATCGACAATCGTCGACTGTCGATTGTTTATGTTCTTTGTGTCAATTGGTATGCGTGACCTGGTGAATCAATAAGATCCTACCATTGAAAATACGTGCGAGTCGATGCGCCAATTCCTGGGTGACGAGCTGCACCTTTGTTTTTTGAGAAGGAGAAATCTTCATAGAATTCCCCGCCGTCAGGGGGAAGCAGGTGTGTCGGATTCCTGGCGATTAAGAATCCATGGATGACACCCAATGCTCGATGTGAGCGGATGGGACCCAAAAAGACAGCGCCAGCGCCCTCATCCCCGAAAATGGTATCTTTTCTTTTTGACCGGAGGAAATCTGCATAGACTCCTCCAGGAAAGGGGCAGGGTGTGCGTCGAATTTCTACCGACTGAAACCCCTCGATGGCACCCAACGCTCGATGTGGGCGGGTGGGACCCAAAAATACAGCGCCAGCGCCCTCATCCCCGAAAATGGTACCTGGAATTCGATCGGTCGAGAAACTCGCACGGTGCAGAATTCTCGGCTCGGCAGTGATTTATGTTACGTTCGACGAGGATGGAGAACAGTTTTCCGAAGACGTAGCCGTGAGCTTTCGTCGAAACGGCCTCGACGTGGGATATGGACGCCATTCCCGGTTTCACGGCGCTTCCTTCGGGAAAGCTGCCGCGTCGAAGGGACGCCGTCGATGGTAGGGGAATCTAAATTGAATTCTTCCGTTTCATTTGACGATAAACCGGCGCGAACGGGGCGCATCGTGTTAAACGAACGCCAACCACCGGCGTCGGGGGTGGTCGACTGGAACCGGGAACGATCCATTTCGTTATTCACCCTGTAACCCGATGTTCACCGTGTACGTTGACTCGCGTATCGTCGCTGCACACTCATGCGAAATTTTCTGTCGGACGATTCGCGATCCGCGCCCTTTCGCCCCTCCGTCATTGTTTGCCCTTCCGTTCCGATTCCACGTTATTTTTCTCGATCCTGTCTTCATTTCCTTTTCCTGCGATTTCGTCGCAACGTACCTGCTCGGTCGTTTGATCGATCGAACGAGAATAATCAGGGATCGTGCAAGATTCGGAGGATTCTTTACTTATTTCACGAATCGCGTTTTATCGATAAAATACACATCGTTGACCCTTTTCGAATCATCTTGGGCGTTACCTACCAGCTACTCGGCGCCATTTTGTGGTAAAAATATACATCTACGAACCATTATATTACATAGTACATTGTTGGAATCAAGTTCTTTTCTCATTGGAAGCAATGTTATAACGATACAGTATTCATATGAATTTGTAGACATCGAGGAACATATATTTAAGAAAAAAAAATTAAAATTTATTGTTGATCAAAAATATCTGACTCGGTGACGTATTTCTACTTTTTACTTGACGATATACATATTATTGATATGCTTTGTTCAACACCATTTATATTGCCATCACTATGTATGCAATTTCCATATCGTCTTATCGGGTGAACAACGTCACGTTTACTAGTACTGTTCTTCTCCGGATTTATTTCTTCTAATATTTCTGTATAAATATATATTTTGAGCATGTCTTAATTACTACATGTATAATTAGGCTCACTCATATGTGTTAGTACTTGTACGATACTTTGATTTGATTTCTTTCGCCGTTTAAACAGAAAACTGGGAAACGTGTAATTAAAAAAAAATTAGAATAAGTTGATTCAATTATAATCAACTTATGTTTATTGAATACAATTATGCTGTGCCTTCAGTCGGGACAGCGGCGTGCAAAGGATTAAATTCGTTCTCATCGAACGAACATAAATAACTATCGCAACGTTTTCATTGCATTTCATGAATATGTTATCTTAAATTTATCTTAAATTACCTATTCTTCTACATCCTCTGTTATTTACAGTAGCATTAATTAGGATTGTTACGTTTCTCTCGACTGTCTAATAAGCGAAACGACCGAAACTACCATTCGCGATCGAGAGTTAAAACGTCAAGCGTTTTAATAACGTAGCTTATTTTAACGTTCGTTAGTCCAAAACAGCCGCTTCCTGTTTAATACGACATGACAACGACCCAGAAAGAGTTAGGAAGCCATCGGGATTATACGATTATCGCAACCAGTTAGCCTGAATATCTGGGTGTTGTACAATTTTAGCACGTTGTTATTCGTGCGTCAGCAGGTGCAAGAATACCTTAGTCAAATCGAATTGTAAAATATCGTGAAGTTCTCGGCGATTCTTTAAAATAGAATTCTCGGACGAGATATGCAGGTGCTCTTAAAATACTTGAATATGTATCGGATAATCGACGCCGGGATTAACGATGCAAAGTATCGATAGCCAGACGAAACACGATAATGTTATTACTCCAATATCGACGGTGGTTGAGTAATTCAGAGAGTTGATCTGGTCTCGAAAAATGGCGTCCCGATCGAATAAAAATTGTACAACGGACAATCGTTCGTAGCGGTAATTATAGTTGTCTCGACGGAGGGGTATGATCGTCGATATTAACATGACCGTTACATACATCATGCGAGTGTCACGTGCCCATTGTGCCAGTCAGTCTTGGATAATTATTACGAGAGATCGATCAACATCAGCCGTGGTCGAGGCATCGATCAATGTTATCAAGGTAACTCTATTGCCAACAGTACCGTTACCGGATAATCATCGATACTGCTATTTGCCCGTCAATCGGACCGCCTATTATCAGACGACGTTACGTACCGCTAATTATCGTTTTGCGAACTATTACCAACTACCGTATTGTATTCTGCGCGTTTTATCCGGTATCGGGATCGCGCCCGTCCAGATTCGCACGACGGAAACGGAAACATCCGCGAGAAAAATATTTGGCCGTGCCGAGTCGCCGGATCATGAAACGATCTACCGTTCTGACTGAAAGTAATTCGACTTCTGAAAACTGTGATGGAGAAAAATATTCCCTCGGTTTACCGGACCCGCGGCTTCTGCTTACCGATCGAATAATCCACCGGAACTTGTTTCCTTACAACTCGAGAAAATCTACTCCGGAAATTCACCGATTCGCAGTTTTCTGTTTCTTATATTCTGGCTACGTTTTTCGAATTTCGTCGTTACAATGATCGATCTTAGAAACTTGCAGCTTTGTCTTTAATTTTAATAATTTCCAAGTTCACAATTTTCGATGTCAAAAGTTTACGTATCCACAGTTTCCTTTTTTAGTTATACATGAATAGAATCTGCAATGAGATATCTGTCACTCGACAACAAACTTTCTGAATGGGACATATGTCGCGTCAATTACGACGAATTAAAACGATCGATTGAAAATAAGGTTGCGTTTAAAAGTGAACAACCGGAAGAAACATCGGTCGTGGAAACCGTTAAGCTATACACATATCCTCCGGTGAATATTCTACCCCTGTAAAAGTTTTCGCGAGGCGAATGGCCGCCGCCTACAGATATTCGAACGAGATATCACAAAATCGATCCCCCTTTTCGCATCTTGTGCACGCAGCATTTGAGAATCTTTCCTTTGCTCTGCAAACACGTGCCGTAGCCTGCATATAGCGTGATTACATTCGAGCCGTACGAAACACGCAGATCCTTTGAGCGGAATGTTTAAAGGGGACCCGGGAAGATGGCGTAGGGAGGGCAGAGTTATACGGCGGATCCTGGACGGAATCTAAAATCAAGGGAAACGCCGTATCCCAGTTACTATTCCGAGGATTCAACCGGATATCCATCCGGCCGGGTATATCGCGAACGTTTTTCCGGATTATTCGAAAGTTCCGCGAATTAAAGGGGACTCCGTTGTTTGCATTTTGCTTATCGGACGCGCGAATCGATCTTCTTTTTCCGAACGTTTGCTCCTTTATTTTCGTCGAAGAGAATCGTAAAAAACGAGCTTGTATTTATGACACGTGGTGTCCCGTCATGTGACGGTTTACGACACTGCAGAGGATATGTTCACACGTTGAACCGGGCGCGGGCTGCAATCGATCCCGTTAACCCTTTCCGCTCAGAATTATATTTCAATTTTGTTTCCAGCAGCTCCGAACGATTTTAAATGTTATAAATTTACTCGAACTAAAGAATAGAAGAAACTAATCTCGGAATATCGGAATCTTCGTTAATATTAACCCCTGCGACATCAAAATCAAGATAATTCGTGACATCCTCTTACTCGACTATTTCGAACTCAAGATGTACTTCTGACGTATGCACATCTATCTGTTCGTACTAGAAAAAAAATGTAGAGCGAGACTCGACCAAGGAATTCATCGGAAAAAAACTGTTGTGTAGTCACGCTCATAGTAGCGCAAAGGGTTCATCGAGATCGTTATCGAATTGACTGGTTCGAAAGTAGTTGCGGGGCCAGATGCGAATAACGGCAACGCGGTCAGATATTTTCTTCTTGATTACGATTCCCCAGCTTCGTCGGAGGCAAACTGTGTATCGAGGGTTGCGGCATGGGGTGAATCGCGCGACCCCATATCGCGACAGACAGTCCCGATCGTCGTTCGCAAATCGTGTCGCGATAATAATCGCATAGTCAGCGATGCCTCCCTTGGTCGCCACGTAGAGTCCCCCTTCTCGTAGACGTTTTATCGTGCCCCCGAGAGTTGCGGCTCGCAGGAAATAATTTGCTCGGTTGGCGAAGGGGGAGAGACGACCGCGATTATCCGGATCCGCTCGTCGCCTATAGATTTTCATAATCCTTCATCGCGGCAGAAGCTAGCCGGGGGTTAGGTGGCCGGGATCGAGACGTGACGAGTACGAAATGAGATCCTGAATCGTCGACGGAAGACCGCAACCGCCGTTTGGGGGCAGATCCACCGACGGTGGGGATGGACAAAGAGACTTCACCCTGTCTAATCTCTCGTTTTGACCTTTCGCCTGAGGGTTCAACGTACACCGCTGATTGCCGATTTCGAAAGAGAAATTGCCCAATCGAACTGTTTGCCATCGCTTTGCGCTTTGTTGTTGCCGAAATTGGGGGACGTTCTTTGTTGCCCGTGTCTATACGCGGATTCATTAACCGAACGGTCGAAACGAAAAAAAGACTGTAAGTGCCACTTTCGGAACGGTCACTTTTTGCGTATCGAACGTTTATGCGATTAATGTCGGATAATATGTACGGTATTATTGCAATCATTGTTTGCTATACTTCGATACAAATTAATGTATGAAATATGAAGCGGCGCTTTGGTATTTAATAGTCGTAATTGGACCGCGTTTATGCATTTATGATACATTGAAGTTTGCAGACACGCGCTAAATCATGAACCTCATAGATTACATGGTTTATTTATACTTCGCAAACCTCAATATATCATAAATGCATAAACATCCGTGGTTTGATTATAACATCGAAGTTTCGATATAAAGCGACTATAAAAATTTCGAACGTGATAAGCTTAGGTTAACCCCTTAATCTACTATTCTCTAGGCAGTTGTACCATTCGCAGTTAGTTAATTATTGCTACAACATTAAGGCAATAAAAAAAAGATAAAATATCGAGCACATTATATGCAGATAATATGCAGATTATAATTGGAATCGAACATAAAATTGAATTGCAGCGAGAATACGATTGTGGTATATCACGTTCTACCTGTATATGAAATAGTATATTCAATATTTTGTTTCTCCAATTCAAATGGTATTTGATGTTTGTATATTACTTGGCGAGACCATCAAAATTTTTCAACTACAAATAACTTTCCATGTGAAATCTGATTTGTTTCATCATTTATTTATCCATTTTTACCTCATATCAGGACAACCACAAAATTTCACAAAAGAAAATGTAATTTTGGTAGTCAAAGGATTGAGGTTCAAATTTTGTTATAAAAAATAGAGCAAAACGGTATGCCGTCATATGTATAGTGGATGCAATATAGTTGTCCCGGTGCAAACTAACCAGACAATCAAATTAATTATAAGAATTAATAGTTTACTGCGCTCGAGAGCCTTTCATTTTCAGCTTTAAGCGAACTTTTATCCGCGCGGTAACTAAATATAATGGAATAATCGCGCGTTAATTAGCAGAGAATATTGAGCGCAAAGACGCCGACTCGGAACTGGCTTAAGACCAGTGATTTGAGTTTGCCATAAATTTCGCGAAAGTAAAATATTTGCGTTGGACGTCGCTTCGAACTGCTCGAAAGTCTATTAAGCTTCTTCGTCGCGACGTGACCTTGCTGTCCCGGGCTAACAACGACGAGAGACTTCTGGTCGTGAAACTTTGATCCTACGGGATAAAAGGACGAATAACTTTACTATATCGTCCATTAACGCGATTTACGTAAAAAAAAAAAATAATAATTCGAGATAACGGATAATGGAAACGGGGAGAATGCCCTTCCGATGAATTAAGGGACGATTAATTTTTTTCTGCCCGAGGAATCAGATTACTCGAGCGGGAGGAAGTTTCTCGAGGCTGCGAGGAATCAAGTACTATAACGAGAATTCAACAAAACAATTATGGAACGGGAGACAAAGAAGATAATTGCGATTCATGAACGGGACGTCGCGACTGCGAGATTACGATGATTTTCTTCGTATTATTGAAATACGTTAGGAGGTTGAATTACATTTCGAGGACGACAGGCCACGGGGGTGGAAAGAAGCAGGAGGGTGGCTAAGAAGGGTAACTCGGGGCTGCTAATAATACCAGAAGGATCTGGAATGGTGCCTCCGCGTTTGACTCGAGAAGCTGAAAGTGGAAAACGAAAAGAGAAGGCAGGGCGAAAAGAGAATCGTAAGAAGAGAGAGAAAAAAAAAGGGATAAGGTCTCTATTGTCCTCGTGCCTTCTCCGCGTTCCCTGCAAAGTCAATGAGATGTTATTTAAAAATTGATCGAGAGCTATGAAAAGCGAGGAATATCGATATCCGTGATTTCACGGCCCCATTACTGGCTCCATTATTTTTTCACGGAGATTTCGAGTAGACGGTATTTAAATATTTATATTTACAAGCGACCATAACGAACTGTCACTCACCAATTTTGATGACGGTTCGCAGAAATCTAGTTAAAAAAATATTCGACACGTTCATTGAGTCTTTGTATTTTAGGTTTGTGAATGGTCTCGTTTTTCTTGCATCGTGGTGCCAACTTGATATATTATTAAAGCGTTTCATCGCTTCGCTAACCAGCAATATTTCGTGCTACAAAATCTTAACGATTTTCAACGTATTAATAACAAGTTGCTTTCGAATAAAAATATCCTGTAAAAATGTAGCTACTGAGCTAGCAAACTCGATGTTTCTTGGAAAATGAACTTACGCCACTTTCAAAATGAACGTCTCGATTGGTCGATGTTTCCGATCAACCCTCGATCGGTAAGTATCGATATATAAAATGCCGAAATCATTCGCGCGGATAGTAACGAGTCGACGAATTCCGTCCGTTAATTAGGACAAGCAGTCCGGGCCTGTAAAGCCCCGACGCCATAAAAGGCAAGACGAAAATATTCGTTCAGGGAGAACTAATCCAAACTCCCGGGCAGAGAGCAGAGCGTTCGAGTTATCGCGAGTAAACGACGAACGAAATTAAATTCTGTGTACAACTGCAGAAAAGTTTCTTCTTTATACCTTAGGAGACCGGCATTTCGCGAGATTTCGTCGTCTTGGCGAACGATTCTTTTGCTGGGCAATGAATCGACCGATAAACAGACAGAAACAGCATTGACCACTTACAGATGCTTAAGTATAGGCAATTAGGCCTACCTTAAAGTCTGCAAGTTGACGATATTATACTTTTTAGCACGTGCCTAGCTACATACATAACCGATCCGTTGAATTACCATCGCGATGTCCATACGTTTGTTCACGACCACGGCCAACTCGAGTCCACACTCCCGCCTCCGAGCGCGCGCAATTCTCGCGCTCTGCTTGGGCAGTGTTTTTCATTAATAATTTAAAAGTGAAGCCTTATCCGATATTTTGACAAAGGAAAAAGTTGTTCAGTATAGCTCCACCTACCACCCCTTTCCGGCTGCTACAGTATTTGTGGGACACCCTGTGTGCAATTTCCAAATAAAAGGACCTAAGACCCAGTGTCCTAAGTCTTTGTCATTAGTTAGTATATCTCCCGCGCACTACCGTTATTTATTTAATAAAACTACATCGTCACAGTATTTCGTCTCACCACCATACCATCCGTCACAATCGCTCTTAATATCTCCAGGGCCGCGACTAAACAGACGTTTTCTCTCGGCGATGGTCTCGTCGTTCCTCACCGCGTCCCCTAACCGTCCCGTCTATCGTTGCCTCTCCATCTTTGATTTGATTACGAAGCAGAGTGCCGCGGATGCTCGTGTTATCGATAACCATCCTCGGCATGGCGGTCTGTTACGACGATCGAGGATCCTGGCAACCGATCGAGATCGAATAGCCGTTCGTGAACGGGCGTTATCGACTTGCCCGGAATCCGACGTACGCTCGTCGTAATTAAGCGGAAACCGACCGTTCTACAGGATACGATTCCGCGGCCATACACGTTGCGCGTTATCAACGAAACGTACGGAAAAATTAACCGCCGATAACGTTCGAACGACGTATTTTTACCACTATTTGTTTCGTTCCCTCGTTACGTTCCGCTCGCGGGATTTCGGATAAGTGGCGGGATTGCTTTGCTCGTTAGCGAATGACCGTACTCGAACGGGATGATTGGGAGAAGTTTTCTTTTATTTCTCGGTCGTGTTCTCGTTATATTGCCGCTTTCGTATGCGCCCTCGCGCACAACGGCGTCGTAGATCTACCGCGGTGACCATCGAAAACGGGGACCCTGTAACGAATCTTATCTTATAATTATATTGCTTTACGGTGAAATATCGCGATGCACATGTTGTATTGACACAAATTGTATCATCGTGTATTGAATCACGACGCTTCGCATCGTAACACCGTTTTATTGTCATTGGCTGTATTACCACGCGTTCCATCGCTGCTTGTTGTATTACGCGTTGTATTGTCACTTGTTGTATCACAGCGCGATACATCGTAACATTATTGTATCGTAATTTGTTGCATTACCAGCGCGTTCTGTCTCTGCTCGTTGTATTACACGTTGTATCATCGCTCGTTATGTCACAGCGCACTGCACGACCTTTGCATTACAACTCGTTGCTGCATCTACGTGTTGAATTATCGCGTGCTATGTTACACCGCGTTGTATCCGGCGATAGTACTATGCGTCACCGCGCGTTACACCGCGTGTTGCATTATTACGTATTCCATTAGGATTCGTTACAGTATTACGCGTTGCATTAGCATGCGATCCATTATACCGTGCATCGAATTCCCGTCCGTTGCATCAACCCACGCGTTGTATTACCATTTGTTACATCACCTCGTGCCGTATCGGTATTCGTTGCACAATCGCGCGTTACATTACCGTTGCATTGGCACGCGTATCATCATCCGTTACATTATCGCAATCCGTATTACGTACTATGCCGCTATTAGTTACACCGTCGCGGGTAATATCATCCCCGGCTGTATCGGCACGTAATAGATCGTCGCGGATCAAATCGCGTATAGCGGCACGCGGGTCGCAGAGTCGTGGATAATAGCACTGATCATACAATCTTCTTCATTCACACTGTTAATCTTCAGTCATCCTTCATTCGGTAGTACATTCGCCAACATATTTTGTCTCTCTACCCATTACGTCACAATCACTCTATCATCATAACTTCGGGACTAAACGCGTAACAGCTATCCCCCGTGACGTTTCGCAAGAATCGAGGAGAACTTCTCCCGCTTCGAAAAACAGTAACGAAAACGCGATCAAAACGCGCGGATAAGAAACAACGACAATTAGCGGTTGTTAGAGCGGGAAATAAATTGAAAGCGTCGTACAATCGCGCGATACAACGCCTCGAAGGTGGTCGCCGTTTGTTCGCGAGGAACGCGAGACACGCGGCGAGACGAAGCTGCCTTCTCCTCGAACGGTAACTGACTGGGCCACGCGAAACATATTTCACTCTCTAATGGCCGACTTAGCATAATGTATGCCCCCGACAGAGCCTCTAGGTTGCCTCGAGCCTCCCGGTATCCCACCGTTACCTATCCACCTTCTCTACCTGCGTTCGCCACCTCCCCGTTATTCCCCCGTCAAAATAGGCATCTGTGGCTGAGTTATCGTCACGGCACCTTTTATCGACGTGCCGAACCCGAACGACTATTTTCGCGAAGTACTTGGCCAGTCCCTCGGGAACTCTTTCGCTCGATAATTTTCGCCATCTTGTTCTACCAGTGTAACTTTGAAATGAGTTAATATAAATGTTTTTAGACGCTGGCAAAAATCACCTCCTCGGGTCGACGTTTGTGCGAGAAACGCCCGCGGCTTTCGCAAACACGAATTATCACGTATGAATAATACGGAAGTATTTCTTGGACAAATAAATATTTTCACATAATTTCAGCGGCCATGGATAAGCTGGGAGTTTTGCGCGGACGTTGTTCAAACTGAAATTAATCTCGGGTTTCAGGCTTAAGCGAGAATCGAGCAGTAAACGTTTTAATGCGACTGCCAGAAAGTTTACAAGAGATTTATGGTTTACTAGATACTTATAGTTTACGAGAGTCGTTGTATGTCTACGAAAGACGACAGTAATTAGGACAACTTCGATATGTGGACATCGTGTTTGTAATTGACTTAACCCGTTGCCATACTTTGACGAGTCTGACACTTGTCGCACTCATAGTTTAAATATTATAAATCTTACTATAATTTTGAATACGAGCGTATATGCATATAAGCATATATGTAAAGTACGTATCCAATTATAATGTACATGATCAGGGATGATTGAACGTATAATGCGTATAACATTTTAATTTATTTTATTTGGATGAATATCGTTACTGCGAATAGTATCTGCGACTGTTCACGTTTGCCACATCGGTATATAGCGTTTCGAGTTTAGCGTGACAGAGTAATACGGTAAATGGCACTACATCATCATTATACCTGTCTTCCTAATTCCCTATTTGCTTATTACAAAAGCCAATCGATTCCGCCTAATCGACGAGGCAATTATCCACGCATCAGTGTCAGCACAGATTATTGTTTCCGCCGTCATATAAAATTTAACGCGTAGTCTCCATATGCGTCCCTATGAGCTTATATTCGTATATGATTTATAATTATACTCAAATTGATCATTCAACCGAATTAAAAATGTAAACGATATTTACCATATGCGAACTGCGTGTGCGTCACGAGTGTACCTCGTCATTGTATCGCAAAGGGTTAATGTGTGGACATTAACTCTAATACTACTCTATTCTACACTGGTTTCCACGCAACTCCTTTCGTTCCGTTCTCGCTGAATTTTCTCTCCACTCTGCTCATTTTCTCTCGCTGTTTATTTCTCTCGCACTTGAATCTAAACAATGAACCTAACACTGACTTCGAGAGCCTGTGACCCGGTCCTGCAGGTCATTGCAGTCCACCTACAAAATATTATGCCCCGATCATGAAGAATTTTCTATCCTAAACACACCGAACCCGAATGACGATGCCTTAATTTATTCGAAGCCCACAATATTTTTTCCTTTCGGGATCGATAGAGTGCGCCAGCGTTTGTACACAGTCGGAAGAGTTTCCGATTCAGGGTGTCCGGTGGATCGATCGGGCAGTTGGCAGCGCGTTGCAGTTAATTGTACGAGATCGATTAAAAGTGAGGGGAAAATTTGGGTGGCCGGGAACAGCGTGGACCGGATATTCCGTTAAGGTCGATCCGATCGATCAGGCTCGGATATAGGTCAGCACGAGGCGAGGCAGAGAATCGTGGATCGTCGGGCCGGAATCCTCGGAATTGCCGTACCATCGGGGCCGATTAATTTGTCGACCAGCCAAGAGGGTAGTCGTACGGCGTTGCCGTCGGGATTTAAACGGGGGATGGATTCTCGCCGCAAAAGGGAAATACCGGAATGGCCGTTTCGACCGATCGAACGTCCTTCGGTGGCCGTTCTCGCGAGTATCTATCACGAACGGAACGTACCTTGCTGTTAGATGTCCACCTGAACTTCTGAACGGTTCGACACTCGACAACGTTCGGTGGCCGCCGGGCAAATTAATTAGCGACGATCTTTGCGGCGTGTCTACGATCTGCTGCCTCTTTCGCGACCGGTTCATCGTTTATCGCCCGAACGAACCTTCCCCGCTCGGTTTTCTGCCTTGCTCTGTGACAGGAAACGTTCGCGGCGTACAGAAAGGAGATTGAATTAGCACAAAAGATTATACATATCATTGACGAATACAAGGAAGAGTCATACGCACAATTAGAAAGCTATCAGGAATTTGTGTTCGACGACATAACTGACGATCCTCGTGAGTTTGATTCCAAAAATGGAGAACAAGCTGGACAAGCATGTTCTACGTATTTTTTCATTGAATTTCACTATTGTGACCAATATATGGAACAGTTTTGAAAAATAATTGCGTCAATTCGGATGTGCAACAGGATTTTAACCCAGCGAACTGTGTATGTAAATAATTCAATTATAATTATGATTATATATATACACGTCTACATAGTCAAACGTCACAGGGAGTGGCAATATTTTTGAGAAGAATTAATTTCAATACATTTAAGTACTTTAAATACTTTATGTAAAATCATGATATATATATTTTTCTCGTTAACATTCCGGCAGTCGTTCGTTCTCAGAGTTCAATTTGCTCTTTATGCATAAGGCATTATGTGGTTTGGCCGTGGAGCAGAAGGAATACTATCGCATCATGTTCGCGGAGAGCAAGATGCCGACTGCTCGCGAACGAACGTGCTTCGGGTTACCGCGTTCACCGAACACCACTAACTATATAGCCATCTTTCCACCCTTAGCTGGATTCGCGGCCAGAGCCACGCCGAACGAACGAAACGCGTCTCAGTTTTCTCGGGAAAATGCTTTCTCGCCGCGGCACGCCCGACGACGTCGGCGTCGCGGCGCAGGATGCACGCTTTGTATCGCCGTATCACGGAACGTGTCGAATAAAGAGCGCGATTCCGTTAAGGTGTTTACGACGTGGCGTTGCACGCTCTCTTCTTTGTGCCCGCTTTAGGAGGGCACACTCCAGAACGTGCCACGGTTTGCTGAAGAAAAACACCCCGCAGCGACGCTCTATTCATTAACACTTTAATGGCCGCACGTCTACGCAGTCAAACGTCGCTGGGATAGACAATATTTTTGAAGAATTAATTTAAATACGTTTAAGTGCTCTAAATACTTTATGTAAATTCATGAAATAATGCTACATGTGCGAACATACATATACGTATAAATCATATGTTATACATGTATATGTATATGTTTATAGCCGTATGTTCGCACATGTTGAATTATTTCATGAATAATTAAATTTAATATATATATATATATATATATCACATTCATACGTATACTTGATACATTCGAATCAATACGGGATCAATTATTCAACGAAATCTGTACACGCGTCTTTCGTACGGTATTAACCAGTTGTCATTATTGATTTACCGTTTAAATATTAACCCTGCTAACCATGATGATATACCGTTTCGTGAATTATTTTCCTTTCTTGTCAACACTTTCGTAGATGTTATGATTAACAATTTCAGGATCAGAACACATATTTAAAAAGTTATTCAGGTTGAACAATCTACATGGTCCCTGTATATGGACATTATTCGGTTTTGTTGTGTATTGTTAATACTGCAGTATCGTAGCGCTGTATTATTAATACCACATTATTGTACTACTGTATTATTAATACTTCATTATTATAGTTACATCGTTGCAATTCTTTTATTTATATCCTACATCATTTATTTTCCTAACCTCAAAATCATCGTAGAGCTTGAACGAACATTGCCGTTCGTAGTACGTTTGTAGCTAGAAACATAGTTTCGTAACCGTGACGAATAACGAAATCGCAGAGAATGTAGATATCGATCAGTTTCGCGGAAAATTGAATTCCGGAAATCGCCGGTCACGAGGCGGATCGATGGCACTTGTACGCAAATAACAGTCGGGGAACATGACTTACGTGGGGCGACGATCTCGCCGGTTTCATTAGGTTGCCTGCACGAAATCCACTGGCCGAAAATAAATCTCGAACACGAGGCCTGTAACGAAGTTAACCCGATTAATTTCGTGGCACGGTGCTATTCAATTTTTATGAAAGATATTTCCTTCGTTCCACGACTACGAAACATATTTCACGGATATCCCGATCGAACTTTCGTATGAAATTCCTTCGTCTTGTCACCCGTATCGAACTCATCCGTCCGTGAATATACAGAATATTTTTCAATATGCGAAACATCGCGTGTTTGCAGGATTCCAAGAAAAATATACGAGCTGATTCCAGAAAAGACTCCGGAATCTTATAATATTCATCGAAGGGAACGAAAAATGTCTTACGTAAAATGAATCCGTTACTGTAGATGAAAAAAAGAAAAGAACTAAAATAGTCGTGCTTCTTTGTATAATCCTCGAGTTCAGTGAACTTTGTTGTCATAGGTACGTATACACACCGTGGTACGAAATCCTGGTTCAAAAGAAACTGCAAGAAAAACGCACGTTCCAAAATAAATATTACGATAAAACAGAAAACCTTTTCTCCCGTTCGATTTATGGCACAATTTTTAATACCGAGCATGCACAGTGAATCGAGACTCTTCGAAGGCCTCGTATCTGATCCCTCGTTTATAAAAATACCAGCGCCCTATAAATTATTCATGCCTTAATCGGTCTCTTTGTCGACCGCGATAACGTGCGGACAACGAAGTTGGATTTTCATCGGCATATCCGACGAATATTTCCGTCGGAGGAGAACGGCGTACAATGAAGTTGCCGGACAAAAGAGGGCCGGCCTTCTAATACCGCGTCTTTTTCAGTAACCACCGCGAAAAGAACGTCTCTTTCTTTCGGCCGGGAACGGCCACATTGTTCAACGAGTACGTATCGCGTCCAGGATGATCGCCGTGACTCGACGATCGAGTTTCATGCGAGATACTTGCCGGTGACAAAAGATTACTCCGCGATCTGGTTCTCTTGCGGTACCAAGCTGCTTTTATCTGAAAATTTTCCGCCCGAATTCGAGCACACCGGAATCTCGCTGTTTGGTGCTGGGTTTTGTTTCTCTCGAATGTCGGGATTTCCAACTTCTCCAGTTTTCCGAACTTCCTATGTTCAAAATTCCTCTACTTTCTAATTTCTATATTTCCAACTTTTCAAGTTTTCCGAATTTCTCCTAATTTCAAATTTGGAAATTACCAATTTCTCAAGTTTGCCGAATACCCGAATTTCTTAATTCCGCTAATTTCAAATTCGAAATTCCCAAATTCTCGAGTTTTCCGCACTCTCCAATTTCGAAATTCTCCTAGATTCAAATTCGAAATTCCCAACTTTTCGAGTTTTCCGCACTCTTCAATTTCGAAATTCCCCTAGTTTCAAATTCGAAATACCCAACTTCTCCAATTTTCCGAACTCTGCAATTCCGAAATTCCCCTAGTTTAACAGTCAAAATTCCCAACTTCTCGAGTTTTCCGAACTCTACAATTTCGAAATCTCCCTAGTTTCAAATTCGAAATTCTCAACTTTTCGAATTTTCCGAACTCTACAATTTTGAAATTCCCCTAGTTTCAAATTCCGAAACTGCCAATTTCTCAAATTTTCTTAATTTCTTAATTTCGTCTGGGATTGAACCCGGCCCCTCAAGATTTGTAGTCCGCGACGTTATGCACTCAGCCACTGGTATCCGTCTCCTTATGTTACTTCCATGATTTTAACTTTCTATAAGTCTAATTTTTCGCCTTATGGACCCCAGCAATTCTTTGCCTGGCCTTGTCCAGGCAAAGTAAAAACCAAATGCATGGCCATGAAATGCCCAGAGCCGTATGTGTAGAGTAACGTATGTGCACAATATACATTCATGCAACACGTGACAGAATAGAATCGCTTTGTCGAACGTAATGTTAATGGATCGACCGGAGTTACATTTCACGAATCCGATCCTCGCAAAACGTTTCTGCAAAGCGTCAGGACGGTAAGATGTGACGAAAACAAAAAATTGAACATCGAGGAAATGTCTGTAAGCCAAGAAACAATTGAAACGAAAGTCGGAGGAAGATGGCGACGCGGTAAGAGAGGATCGAAGGCCCGGAGAGACAGCGAGAGAATCGAGGAACGTTCAATGTTAACTCGAAATTGGGAAGTTCACTCGATCGTGTGATTGCGTTGGGTGGGCAAGTTTGAAGGGAAGCAAGTCAAGGATGAGGTCGACGTCTTTCCTCTAGGCCAGAATGCTCGCGGGCAACTAAGGTCACGGAAAAGTAAGAGCTTGCACGCTTTCCGAGGCTCTCTTTCCCTGTTGAATCTTTTCTCGATCTAAAATATTTAACTTCTCCGCTTTTCGTTTAAATTTATAACAGGCTTCTTATGGCTGAATACATCGAACGTGTCTAAAATTCATCGTGTGTCGCTCGATAGTCAAATTACTTATACATAAACGCTTATCCTCTTGATTACTCTTTTCGATAAGTTCCTTTTACTTGAAAATGTACATAAAATATTTCAAAATATGTCAAAAAAAATATTTGACAATAAATTATGTAATGTAGTAAATATTTGACAAAAGACTCGATTAAAATGTTTACTCTCCCGACCATCGATTCACGTTCGAAATAGGTGAATATTCTATTGTCGGGATGTATGAAGTGGGCCGTTGATTTGTCGAATTAATGTAGGCTACTTAACAGTATATCAAGTGAGTATATCCTGAGTATGTCAAATGAGTATATCCTGAGTATGTCAAACGACTATATCCTGAGTATGTCAAATGAGTATATCCTGAGTATATCAAATGAGTATATGCTGTGTATATCAATCAAGTATGACCAGTGTCTATCAAACAAGAATATCCTGTGTACATCCAACAAGAACATCTTGCATATCAAGCGAGTCCAGCCACGTCGAATTAACTCGCGTGCATTTCAATTCCACCGAAACAACTCGAATCAAATACGATCGCGTCGAACGGAATTAACGGATCAGATCGGAGGCTGCAGAATTCCCGCGTCGAAGAATATAGCGATGTTTGTTCGCGCATAAATATGAAACAGTCGTTCGCCGATGTACGGAAAGGGAAACGAATACGTCGGTTGGATATATGCTCGCGAATGGGGGCACGCATGCACGAACAAAACGATCGGCAAAGAGGAGGAGACGCGACGAGCGAGCTGAGAAAAGGAGAAGGAAAAACTGTGGCACGTTCGTGCGAACAGTCGATGATAAATCCGACGAGTCGCATGGTTCGCGGCATTTTTGCATTTCCATGATTTCTCTGCCTTCGGGCGTGCCTATACTACCCTGCGGAAAATCATCGAGGCCGGAACTAGAACAGCGTGTACCGTGTGCAGGATTCATGAATTTGAAAAGGTCGTCTGTCACTCGAGCTTGTATCATACTTTTCTGTCGAAACTTTTTGGGCGTACGCTGGGAGCTTGAGGATCTAGAGGTATCCCGATTTAGGGTTATGGAGATTCACAGATATATGGATTTGAAGGTGTAGAGTTCTGGAAGTATAGGGATTGAAGGAAATAGGAGTTCTAGAGGATACAGGATTCTAGGGGTACAGAGATTTATGGATGCTGAGATCTAGAGGAATAGGAGTTTAGGACTATAGGGATATGGATGAGTATGGATTCGGGGGTATAGAGTTGTAGAAATATAAAGATCTGGAGATATAAGCCTTTGAAGGTATAGGGATCTAGAGGTATAGGAATTCTATAGGTACAGTGATCCAAGTGGTATATGGATTTAGGGGTACAGGGGTCTAGAAGTATAAAAAATCCAGTTATAGGAATACAGTTATAGGAGTACAGATATAATTAATCCATTCATACGGGAAACCCAAAGATCGTAAAACGTAAAATAATTCTCGAATACCGTTTGCGTCTTACGATGCGGAAGCTCGGTGCCGGAAAGACAAGAATAAAATTGTATCGGTACGTTAGACGCGAATAAATGATACAGAGGAAATGAACAACAAGTTTGCACAGTTTTCTACTCTCCGACGATAACAAGCAGCTGAATAAAGCGAACGAAGGAGATTCAGGTGTACTCGCAGGGTGAGGCTTTATCCGGGAACAGAAAGTTTTCAGGAGAAACACTTCGGGGAAGTTTTAATTTTGCGGATCGGAGTTCACCCGACGACATTTTTCATTCGCGTCGAGCGAATCGGGAACGAAAATTCGGGACTCCTGTTAGCGCACGGTGTACGTCTCAAGTCAAACGATGATCAATCTTCTCGTTATACTGAGTACTTATAAGTTAACTTAAGCAACTGCCCGGACTATTTCGTTCTGAACTAAAGAATTACTAACTGAAGCTCGAGTCCTAACCGAAGATGTACTAATTGTGACTGACTGATGTATTGAGTCTATCTAACCGATGTATTGATGCTAACTGATTGATGTGGTGGTTCTAACTAGCTGAAGAACATAATTTATTATGTACTGCTCCTGACTGATTCTAATTGATCTTCACATTACAAACCACCTTCGTCGACTTTAGGTGTCATCCCACTCCTATCACGTAACTAAAGATGATCTAATTGTGACTGACTGATGTATTGAGTCTATCTAACCGATGTATTGATGCTAACTGATTGATGTGGTGGTTCTAACTAACTGAAGAACATAATTTATTATGTGCTGCTCCTGACTGATTGATTCTAATTGATCTTCACATTACAAACCATCTTCGTCGACTTTAGGTGTCATCCCACTCCTATCACGTAACTAAAGATGATCTAATTGTGACTGACTGATGTACTAAGTCTAACTAACTGCTTGATACGTTGGTTCTAACTAACTGAAGTATGGCTTCTATAACTCAATGATGTGTTGCTTCTGACTGATTCTAACTGATCTCCACGACATTACGAACCACCCTCGTCAACTTTCGGTGTCATTCCAATCCTGCCACAAGCATAATGAGGGATCAGAAAACGTTCGTTAAAGAATAAGATAGAATAATCAGCGACCGAGGTAGTCTCATCCCTGTCACAACATGTAGCACATTGAGTTTGATTGGGTAGCAACATGGTCGCCTGTGAACATATGTCCGAAATATGGAAAAACCCCTTAGTCATAAACCATGTTTTTAAGGAACCTAACTATCAATAAGCTGCAAAGCTCAACAGGAAATTCGGCTGTAACTTGATGATGGTACCAATGTGGGTTAGAGTGGACAGTTAATTAGTGCTCACCCAAACCGGCTAATATTGACATCCGTTGACCTGGCTGCACGCCACATTGCAAACAACAAATTTCTATTACTTTATGGTGTATTGAACAACTCCTATCCTGCGTGGTATTTGTAAAACGTCGATCTGTGGTGCGACGTTCTCGATTTTTTAGCGGGACGTTATCGAGAACCGCCACCTTATATTCGCGCGATCGTTATCGGCACTCAACCGGCTACAAATGCTGATGTTCCCGTCGGAACGACTCTCTTTTCTGAAGACACGACAGTTGGATCGTTACCGAGCTATTTACACCGGTGACAAATCGCGATCGGCGTGGCCATGTACGCGAACAGGTAATTTCGCCGTGCTTCCACGGTGCCTGGGAAACAACTGCAATGTACCGTGGAGAACCGTGATATAAATCATCCCGTTTAGCCAGTTTCTTTCCGGAACAGTTGCGCGACAGAATGTACTTACTTCCTTAACGGCCGCGACAGTTTTTGCAACGACGCGTTTCCCTCTATTTCGTCCATCGCGATTTCGCTTCCGTCGAATATTCGCCTCGTTCGAGATACCGTTCCCGAGAATATTTTCTCGAATTCGTCACCGGAACACCTGGTCGGCCAAATAGAGGGTAAATTACACGGAAACGAAATTATTCGCAGCCTCGCGTTGATATCGCTGTACCAACTCCGTTATATATTTATCGCGCAGCTTTCGGCTATATCTATAAATAAATTTATCAACCGCGGAGCGAATTAAAGTTAAATGCACCGACTCTAAATTATACGAGCGCCGGAGAAACGAAGTCTCGTCATTTCTGGGGTAAAAGCTTAACAAGGCTCGATTATGGTGCCCGTCCATGAAGGATTAACGAAGGCAATCGATATTGATTGATTTTTTAATTCGTCGGCGTAGAAGCCGGCCGCGTTAGAATTCGCGTTCGTGATCGATCGGGGGGAGGAAAAAAAGAAGAGAAATTGGCCGTTCGACGTAACGATGACGAGGCCGTCAACGAGCGTGCCGTCAGAGAGACCGATGAGAGAAAAAACCGAAGGGAACGGTCGATCTTTTCGCTTATTTTGCCCGGCGGCCTGTTCCGCCGTCACTTTTACACCCCCTTTCTCTGTCGGCCTCTCGTTCAACCCGTCTGACGCGGCTTTTTCCAAGGATTAATAACTCCGCAACGCGCGCCCGGCATAAAACACGCTTTAATCTGGACCAGCGCGGAACGCGTCGCGTGTATATTACAGCCGCCGGCACGGATTTCGTATTCGACGAAAGATGTCGATCGGGGAACGTTGACATACCTTTCGCTGCATCGCACGTGCCATCCGATCGACGCGTCTCATTTTCGCAACGCGAAATTTTTTGTAAAGAATATGAAGAAGCATCAGCTGATGCAATAAAAAATATATGATTCCATTTAAAAAAACATTAATGACCTTCACATCTCCTTTACACGTTCACCTACAAAAAATATATACCATCAGACTGTGCCCCTCTCAAAACCATTCAACTTCATCTAAAACATAGTTTGCTATGAGTAATAATAATGACGTAAATCTAGATGGCAGAATGTGGTGAACCACCCTTTATATTATAGCCTCCGCGACAACTCGAATTCTAATTCTTCCATCGCCTAATTCCACGCCAGCCGCGTTCGAACGGCTCAGAACTGTTTGCTCCGTGTTTTGGCGATGTCACCGCGACAAAGGCGCACCGAAAAACCGTGCGGAGATCATCCCGATGATCGCTGTCCGAAAAATCTGTCGTCGATTGTTCGATCCGATCGCGTTCCATCTGCGGTCCTGGCCTGTGTCCTGGTCATTTTCATCGATTTCGGCTTTGCAGTCGGTGACCCCCGCCGTGTCCACAACCTTTGGTCCTTTTACACGGCGAAACGAACATCCCCGTGTCCTTGTGGTGGTTTCGAGCTATCGAGCGCGTCAGAACGGGTCAGAATGCGGCATCCTTCCTGAGCAGCATTGCCGAGGGAGGCCGGCTAGCTGGTTAGTGACGTTTCATTAAGACGACAAAGGACTTCCCGTTCTCCGTTGCGAGCGTTCATATCCCGGCGATGTCCTCGCGAACCGTGTCCTGACAGGTAGCCGTGCGGTTAGATGCGCAAGCCGGCCAACATTAATCTCAAAGGGTCTCGAGCAACTAATTAGCGTTTAATTGCTACACGGATATTACGTGATGTTTGCGCAGCGGCTTGTAATTTTGTAACACGGGCTAATGGATTAACCCTTGGTACGATGGGTGCTTGCTGACTCGACGTTATTATTTGCAGTTTCAATTTAATTTCAACACCTCACCGACAAATCGCCGCTCCACAGATACGAATTACCGCTGCGTGGATTTCTCGATCAATTATCTCTGTACGATATTCAAACAACGATTTGTATGATTCACGTACATTTTTACCCCGATGATTTCTGCCTATGGTACGTGTGTACCATACTATTAAATGTGTGTGCCATATCGATACTACGGACGACGGACGTTTATTTTTAATTTGAAGGATGTGGCTATTTATACATACAGCATCTGCACACAATTATTAAAATCGCTTAACAGACTAAACATGCTAACTTGTACATATCCTGTATGTAGGGACCTGTACAGACACACATAAATATATATTTTTGTACACGATTGGCTATTTATACATACAGTAAATGTACACGGCTATTAAAATGACACAATAAAAGATTCACTTGATAGATTATGACTCACTTAACAACTTGCTAACTTGCAAACATATGTACATCTGTTTATACTGTTTGCATAAATATCCAATTGTATACACATATTGTATGTATAAGTAACGAATTGTGTATATATGCTGTATGTATAAATTAAAACGTGTATGTATAAGTCGCCGATTGTGTACACATATTGTATATATAAATAACGAATTGTGTACATATGCTGTACGTATAAATATCCTCATCCTAATTCGAAATCGAAGGAGGAAAATGAATGAACATAAGATGAAACATGAAATAGAGCGATCATTCTTTGTCCTCGCAAATATATTTCGACAAAAACAATTTAAGAAAGCCATTTAGACAGCTGGGGTAGTTCCAACCTTAAATAATTCGATAAATATGTTGGATATTACTTTTCGATATGATATATTATGGTCATAAAGTGCGCATCCGGTGGGAGCCGCCCATCAGACGCCATGAAAATCAATCGTACTCAAACTGTAAATTGATTCGAAGATCAAAGGAGCAGGGAAGCCGGTGAAGGTCTACGTAGGCCGAGTAACGTTAACCAAGCTTTCCGGTCCGATGCCCGGACGTTTTGTGCTCCATCGTACATTCGATCGAATGGATTATCAAAGATCGACTTGACTGTTAATCCACGCTCGAATTTCGATCAAAGGTTACGTCGCTTATACTTTCATCGCGTTACACGTACACGAGCGCCGAAACAACGATGGATTCATTGAACCTGCCGTTTTAGATGAACCCGTGACGCGTTTGATCGCTTGAAATTTGATCGTCTCGGAAAAGTGTGCCGTACCGAAAATAACTCAAACGCGTTGAGGTTGTTTGATCGGTTCGATTCGCTGGTTAAAGATGGATACCGCTGTTATGAAGCTCGGCGAGAAATAATTCAATCGTTTGCATAAACGAAGTTACGCTTGCCAGATGTTCGAAACTGATTTTCGACCTGGAACGCTTATTAGATTTTTTTTATTTTTGGATACAGGATAGAAAATTGTATTCTCAACTGGCTGGGTTCTGAACTTCTCACTTTTCCAAATCTTCGGTAACTACGTTTCAAAATTTTTGCATTTTTAAGTTGCCCGTGTAATATCTCTATTGAAAAATTCATGCAAACTCTTTAAAAATACCATGTTCTCGAGTTCATACGTTTCCAAATTCGCCTATTCTCAAATCTCACCCTACTTCGGTTCTTACATTTCTGACTAACTTTATTTAACGATCTCGTCAAGACCACTTATTCGCTCACAATGGAGTCGAAAATAGTAAACCTTGAGCTCTGTATAATTCACCTTCCAATAAAGTAAACGCATACTCTGTTCTTGATCAATTTAATCCACAAACTTCGTATAATTTTACATTATCCGTGACAGAGGAAAAATATATATTTCCGTGAATGCGGCAGCAATGTAGATTCATTACATTTTCACGGTAAAAACTCCATACAATTTATAGCGTTGAAAGGAGCCAGCGTGAAAAGAACACCTCGACTGGGTGGGTTAATTATTCCTTTGGGATGAGGATATTCCGCGATTTTATCGGGAAACATACAGCGTCGCTGGCAATAGGAATCTCACGAACCCCGTTTCGCTGATTCGCAACGGTGCCGTAACAAAAGTCAGCCCCGATATCTTCCGCTCGAACGAGAAGCGTGTAAGAGCGTGTCGGAGCGTGTCGGAAACAATTTGTGATCACCGGCATAATACACGGGTCAATATTTTCCTGCTCGTCGATCGATCGAACGATCGATCCGCCAGTGACGATGACAAAACGACGCGCGAGACTTGACCCCGTTCCGTCCTATCACACATCCCCTGTCATATACCGGAAATGAATCGTCAATGATCCTAATAATGGGGCGCGTGCAGCCTCGCCGCTCCTCCAACACGAGCACCATTAAATCGAACCGTTGCCTCGATTCAGGTCAACGTTATTTTGCCCGAATAATAGCCGAGGCCGTTCGTTCGATTCTGACCCGGCAGCTGGTTTGTTAGAAACTTCTCTGGAAATCGGCGTCGCGCGATAACGCATTGATTTACCTGGATATCCAGCCTGGATGCCGTCGTCGTTATCTCCCGATACTGCTCCCTGCTACCCGCCTACGTCCTCGGGGTCAACGAGTATCGTTTTGCGATTACCTCCAGCACAGAGAATATCCCATCGAACTTTGCAACTATTTCGTTAGATAATTAGCTCAACTTTCCGGGTGGACCCGTTTCGAGCGAAGTTTTTACTCGTCGGGGTTGTTTTAATCCGTTCGCGAAACCGAGCGTTCTGAAAATCCGTAGATTGCCGACGTACTCGCATTTTTTATGTATCCGCATTTCCTGATTCTTCACATTTCCGGATTTTTGTTCCCACATTCTACATTTTCGAGTATATAGATTTCCTTGGTATTCGCATTCGCTGACTCTAGGTTCGCTAATTTTCGTATTGGCACATTTCTACATTCTCAAATATCTAAATTCCATAATTTCTTCATTCCTCAGTATCTATAACAAATTCCTTAACTTCCACACTCTCAGATTTCGACCATCTCGAACACCTAAATTCCTTAATCTCCACATTTGAAACCCCTACATCACTTACTCCACATTGTAACACAGTCTTGCAAAGGGGAATTCTCATAAATAATGCCTCGTTACATTTGCTTCAATAACACTTTACTCATTACATATACATATTGTTTACTATGTATCCTCAGACTGCGGTTTGTTCTACTCTGTTAGACTTCGTCAACATTGTGTTATACGTAGACACACATAATCACCCATACATTACTATACATTACTCACTGCTGCATTGATCGTCTCAACGTACTAACACACGTTCGCAAATGTCTACATGTTCACATACATTCCTTATACCTCACGTTTGTAAATATCTACATTTTCAAATATCTACATCCATTATACTTCACATTTTCAAATGTCTACATTTTCATATACCTACATCCCTTATACTTCACATTCTCAAATACCTTGATCTCTCATACTTCATACTTCCTAATATCTACATTTTCAAATTGTTACATCCCTGCTACTTCACATATCCGAATTGGTACGTTGTCAAATACCTACATTTCATGGTTCCTGCATTCTCGATCCTAACGATCCCAAAACCCTAAGTTCCGAACTCTCTGAACGATGAAATTTTCAAGTTCCCGCGTCGCGCATGATTAAACATTTAACACGTTTCTACACGAAAGCATTTCGAGTGCACCCGTCAACAACGATGCCGTTGTATCGCGAAAGATGTATGCCGGTTCGGTGTATCCGTAACGTGTAAGGATTTGCACGTACATTATTCTCTCTGGCCCGAACATTTTTCTTCCTTTCTGGTATCTGCATCCCCTCTGTTTTCTATCGCGTGCTCTCCGGGCAAAATTAAAAAATAAAGGGATCGTAGCTGGCGTTGACGGACGGAATTTTTATCCCCTATAAAGGAAGCCGTTTCCCGCCGGAGAAAGAACGTCGGGAGTGTATGTATGTGTGTTAATGGCAGCCCGGGCTTTTCGAGAGACAGAAGATGGAGCGTTTCCAAAATCCCTCGGGGTCGAGCCCTGGCCGATAAACAATTTTTCCCTCGGTCCACGGCCGCGGGTCCGTGGGTTTCGTACGCGCGAACCTCGTTCGTTCCGTTTCGCTCGGACCCTCGTCAAAAGCTTAGAAACGTCCGTCAGCCTTTGGCTTGTCGACCGACCGACGCTCGAGAAAGATAAAAAAGAGTAAAATATACCTTCGGACGTTAGAGCGGCCCTCGGAGCTCGTCGAGCTCCGGGCAAAAAGGACCATTACCTTTGACGCTGTTGCTCGCCGCGTCGGATCGACGATATGTAATGGAAAAATCGGTGACGGAAGTTAATTGAACGGTAGCCGTTATCGAGATAACGTGTAACCTCGATTATTTATTCTCTAATAATTGTGTTGGAAATTGCAATTATTTTACATACATCGTATGACACTTACACATCATATACATACATGTATACATATGTATACATATACATATATAGACTTCATTGAATACAGAGGTGGTCAGGAATGCCAAGTAGGACTACGGAAAACAGACTCTTCAGGGTGTCACTTTCATGACACTCCTCTCCAAACATTATGGATTGAATATGTAAATGAAATGCACCCTAACACTGCTATTATAAATGTTCATGTTTGAAGATGTAACGGGGAAAAAATACGAGTCACGAAGAAATTTTTATACATATTGAAAAAAGAATTGTTCAGCAATTTTGGAACAAAGAAGGAGTTAATATAGCCTAGGGAATTAATCATAATAAATTAAACCTTTTTATATTTTACATTATATGGCTTTCTATAGTATTCTGTTCGCTAAAGAACAGAATATTCGAACAAATTGGTAATTGAAAAATTCGCGTAATCCTCGTTAAACTGGAACACAGATAACAAGAAAACCAACATAAAAATTGTTTTAACCTGAAATAAGAAAGTGAATCGGTCATTTACAATGCGGTTCAATTAACGAACTATGAGGGATCATGAAATCAGTGAAATAAAGAGAATGAAATATTTATTAAAGTTCAATCATGATGTTGTTCAACAAAGTAATCAATAAACATAAGTTAACTCTTACCATGGCAGAATACTTGCAGAATTAATGTAATCAAACATCTAAATTCGAGGACGAGGTGTTCCGAACGCGATGTCCCGTCCATCATGCGATCGATTAGTTAAAGCATAATCGCAGGAAGAAGAAGCGTTTGCATGGCGAAGAGAACGGGGATTCCTTCGGTCACTACGTAATCCTCGTTAAACGGGAACGTTGCTTGGGCGTTAATTACGGACGTCGGCCGACGGGAAACGCGATCTAAAATATTTTCGAAGCGGCCGGGGGAAAAAAAGGGAGATTAATGGAAACACCGTGGCCGTAAGTTTCGTCCGGCGCGAGCAAAACTTTCTATCCGGTAGAACGGTGTACAAGGGATCGTTGAATAAATAAGAATCCTCCGGTCTGCGTACTTATCCGACTTGATCTCGCGGCGGAAGAAAAAGGACAGGCCGGGTGGGGTGAAAAAAAAAAAAATGAAAACGAAGCCGGGAAGAAATTTAATTTCTACCGAAGAAAAGAAAGGTCAAATATTTCAGGCGCGCGCGTAAAAAAAAAAGAAATAGGAGAAAAGGAAAGAACTTGAGTCGAGGCGGACGGCGAGAAGAGAGGAACAAAGAGCAAAAGAGAGCATCCGCAAGCCGCGAAACGAAAAAAAAAGTTAACCGGTTCTGTTTTACTTAAAAGCCGCGAATGTTCGTTGAACCTGGCTAATCCTGCGACGCCATAATTTTATTCCGAAGCCCCGCTTTAAAAGCGTTCCGTAATCCGTGGCTCGAAAGAGACGGCGGGATTCGATCCATATCGCCACGGCATCGATATTCTTGCACGGTATTTCCGTCGAATCACGCTGAATATAACGTTCTCTTGTATTGATACGTAAAATCGACGATTTCTTTGTAGCCGCATTTGCGGGAAACGAAATTGGACGAGCCGCTTCTCGTAACGATATCGCGAAACAGTTATAAATGTTATTAAATGTATCGGGTAAAATGTCAAACGCACGGGGGCTGTCGGGGACTATGATTTGTCGAGGGAGAACGTGACATTAAACGGAGCTGAAACCTTCGAGATAATGTCACGTGAAAGGTGTCAACGGTGGAGGGTACATTAAGATATAGCGAAGTTGCGGTGTACATTGATCTTTGGGATTCGGTTGCTCGAGGATTTGAAGATGTCTAAATACGACAATGATAGAGTTGCAAATTTGTACATTCCTATGTTCATAAATACCAACATTGATAAATTTTGATATTTCTAAATTTCTACATTCAAAAATTCCTACATTACTAAATTTCTATATTTCAAAATTCTTATATTGCTAAATTCCTACATTCCCAAATTCTTATATTGATAAATTGCTATATTCCCGAATTTCTACGTTCCCAAATTCCTTCGTTCCTAAATTCCTACATTGCTAAATCTCTACATTCCCAAATTTCTATATTGCTAAATTTCTATGTTCCCTAATTCCTATATTGCTAAATTTTTATATTCTCGACTTTCTACATCGTTAAATTCCAAAATTCTCAAATTCCCATATTATCAAATTCCAACATTCTCAAATTTCTGTATATCGTAATTTGCACACGGTGAAACCCTCACATTACCAAATCATTAAATTTCCGAACCCGATCGAAGCTACCTTAACTCACGGTATTTCGAACATACATCGAAGCGTCACAAATTAAAAATATTGAACGTGTCCGACGATAAGTGCAAAACAAAAGTGGTAGCCCACATTCGGAGCTACCACTAGGTACATTTGAGCCATTCACTGCACACATTCATTAGCTCCTCCGGTTATACAAAAATTATAACATTATGGACTATTATTGTTTGGCTATTGTTTCTTATTATTTTCATATACCATTAGATGAAAGATACATTTGTATTTATTCATTCTATATACATAACTTATAAATTCTATAGATGTAATGTATGCATTCTATGAACATAATTTATGCATTCTATAGGATTTATTTAAATTTATATTATAAAGGGAATTTTAAAGACGGTTTACATTATTTCATTTTTTTCCACAGTTTTTTTGTTTCGTGGTGTTGGTCGATGTGAACGGCTCATTTATCGTACCGATAGAATCGTGACGACGAATCGTAAGAGAGTCTGTCTAGTTTGAACGTGCAACGAACGCAGGATACAGGAGACAGGAAGAGGCCTCGTAACACGTCGAATCCATCCCCGGGGCCAATATCGTGAAGAAGGGAACGCGTCGTCTTTTGCCGCGCCACGTCTCCCGGTATTCCGGGATTTTTCGCGAAAACCCCGCACCAAGGGGTTTAGGCCTCGTTCACAGCCCGTCGAAGTTCGCGGCTTTTCCTCCGCATGAATCTTATCTACGTGCCGCAGGCGCAACCACCCCCGTCATCCCCCATCCGGAGCGCGGCTCCCTTATTTCCCCAGGAGCCAAGATCGACCTCGTTTTAGCCTGCCATCGCCACTATCGGCTTCCACGTTTCATTTCGTCAAGTCGATCCGTGCTTTTCGTCGACTATCCCGGTTTCACGCCGCCGCCCCACTACCACCACCGACACAGGAAGGCTGGGATATACCTACAGGAACGGGGCAAGGACTCGCGTGCCTCCATTCTTCCCTTTCCGTTTCACATTTATGCTCTTTGCTATTACCAATGACTCTTCATTTCCTTCTCTATTCTACGAACAAACTAACTTTACTCAAATTTTTAATACTCCTCAACTTGAAGTTTAGATCCGATTATAACTCGTATAGTCAAAAATCGCTGAATATGAAATACTCGTACCATTTAAATTCCCTTTGTTCGTTTTAATATCATAGCTATGGATAGTTAGTTCTGTCTGACGCATCTGACAAATAAATAGCACGTAAGGGGTTAATGCAGCGTGTATAACAAATATATTTTTTTGTAACCAGGATCGAGTACAACATTTATTGAAAGACTCTATAATAATTTATTTCACGGCAGAGGTGTATGTTCATAACATATGTAATGTGTCCATATGCTGCACATGGATGAGGATGCATGAATAGAGGTTCGAGGGTCAGTGAACGTGTAAAAGGTCATAGAGCAAGATATATAACGGGTACATATCTAGCCAGATATGTTACAGTTTGCTGCGATTAGGTTGTTTGCCACGGGATGATTCTTAGTCTCGAATATACCTACAGGAACGAGGCAAGGACTCGCGTGTCTCCATTCTTCCCTTTCCGTTTCACGTTTATGCTCTTTGCGCTTACCCACCACTCTTCATTTTCTTCTCTATTCCACGAACGATCGAACTCGCGACGTCTCCCGCTTTCCGAATGGATTCCCTTCGATCTTTTACCGCTCCCTGTTCCAGTCGATAGTTTCGAGACTCTTCGTTCACGATCGCAAAGGGAAACGGAGCACCGCTGTCTCGTAATTTCTTCGGGAAAACACGGACCGATCGTGGATAAAAGAACTGCTGTTTAAATCCGTGCATGTTAAACGCGACGCGACCGGAGTCGATGCTCGGTTAGGTTCGATGGCGACCCGATGCCAAATTTCCGGGGAGAGGAAAATGTGAATTCGGAGCGAACGGACGCTGAGGAATTGGAAATCCGGGAAATTGGGAATCGGGAGAATGGGTGGTCGGGAATCTGAGCGTTCATGGAATTAAGAATGTGAACATATGGGAACGCGGGGATCCAGGAATTTGAAAATATAAGAACACGTGAAATTTCAAATTTGGAATTATAACAATTTGGGGAATTAAGAATTTGAAAATCTGAAAAGTCGGGAATCGGAAATATGGAAATATGAGAATTCTTAAAATTGCAAATTTGAAAATGTGACAATTTGCAAAATTTGAAATTTCAAAATACGCAAACTTAGAAAAATGAAACATTCGTGAAACTGAAAAGTTGCCACGTTGAAAATTCGAAAGTCTGAGAATCATCACCATTCAAATTCAAAAAAACTTCGAAATTTGAATCTTCGAAATTTCAGTCAGTAAAAGTGTGAAAATGCACGAGTGTACCGATTCCAGGATAAATAAAAAATTTGTAAATTCGAAAACGCGCGGATCCGCAAATGTGAGGGTCCAAAAAAAAAAAGCGATCGCACGGAAGCGACGAACGTGTCCCCGTTTCTCGGATGCATCGGTAATTAAAGTCAGCACTTAGTGCCGTGGCTAATTCCGAATCCTGATCGCTTCCTAAATCCCTCTATCGGCGGATCCTCTTTCGCAAACCCCTCCTTTGTTCTCCGGCCGTACTCGTAGCCGCCTTCCAGAGTCGTTCATCCCCCCCTGCGCTTTCTGATCCCCCGTTTGCTCCGCTCGAGCTTTCCACTCGACAATGAAAGGTGGAATCGAGACTCGGCATCGAGCCTCAATCAACAATGCCCTACCTCGAGCCTTCGGGCTGCCGGATATATACGTTATATCCCGACGACCGACTCTATAGCGCTGCCAGGCTATAGAAAAGGCGGTGCTGGCATCATCGCCGATTCCTACCAGCAACCGCGATTACGCTTCCTCCTCCTCCTCCTCCTCCTCCTCGCTTTTCCTCGGCCTTCGCTGGCCTGGAAAAGAGGGAACGTCGACTCGTCGCTGGTGAAAAACGGCTGAACGAGTCGATCAGAAAAATGCCACAGAAAAGGATGATCACGAAATGAGAGTACGAAGAAGCTTTGAGCAATCATATGCGACGCTCGGCTACGATCTCGTTCGCAATTTAACCTTCTACCGTCGGAGAAATAGGATCCTCGCGATTTCTTTACCCGAACGATTCGCACGAGATTGCATCGGGATTGTCCCCTGTCTCGTGCTTGTCTGACTCGCGACCCACGATCACGGAAGGTCAATGTTTCGAAACTTTTCTTTGTCGTGGGTGCGCTCTCAGTCGGGCGGTTTCGGCAGTTTCCTGCAAGTTTCATGAACCGAATGAAATAATTTAAGAGGAACCTCGAGGTGCAACTTTTTTTTTAGGATGTGGCAATTTATACATCTAGTAAGGGTACACGATTGATTATTTATACATACAGTATATATATACAATTATTACAATTAATATTTTGTTAACAACTACGGAATTATGAATAATTACACTTTTATTTATTAACACTTAAACTACCATCGTATAATACATGCTTATTTATAAGTCTATAATGCACTGAATTAAGCTTTTAATCGTTATTGTCGATCCGATGTTCACCCTCGACTAATTTTGTACCGCTTACAAATAATTCTTCCTGTCGTTCTCCTCCTCATCCGGAGAGTTCCTCGAATTTATGAAAATGGGAATGCGATTGTTGAACGGATCAACCGCAGCTCCCGTTCCGCATTGAAACTCCCGCAGCTTCACCTTGGGGAGAATTTATTAGCGTCCCTCCCGTAGACATTCGGTCGACGTAAACACCGGTGAAAGTTGGTTGCACGAAATTCCTAGACAGAGAATTCCACCGAGCGTGTACACGTTGGATTCAATACTTTAGAACCCGTGGAGGGATGAGACGTAGCCGTGACGAGGGTGTAGGATTCTCCAGACATCTCGAGCAACCATAGGCGAAGGTCTTCGGGGTCTTAGATTGTTCCGGTAACCTGAGAGACCCGTTCGATGCTCGATAAATCACCGTTATTAACGCGACCGCGTAACGCGAAGGCCGCGTGACGTTAATCGAACCTTCGACGTTGCTGCGAGCAGCCGTTAACCCTCCGTTGGCTACGGAACATTCGTCATCGTCGCGACGTCGCAGAAATTCAGCGGGTCACGGAGCCGTGATGGCGGGACGGTGCCAGGTATTGCGCGCGCCATCATTTCGCGCGGATCCCCTTTGGCAGGAATCTGAAAAGCGTTTCTCAACGTCACCGTCGAACACGCCAAGCCTTTTCACGAAGAATGCGAAACTTGTGTACGGCTACACCGACGACACCGAACCCTTTATGTACCACTTTGCGCTATGGAGCTGACGATTTTTTTTTTTCAATGGGTATTCCTGTTTCGAGATATCGAGCTGCCTTCGCAACGATCGACTGTTTCTTTCCTGCCACGACGTTCCATTCGGTACCCTTCTGACTCGAAGGGATTCGATTCCTGGATGTGCTCATTCACAGTTGTAAATTTTATCTTTCGGTTAAAAAATTGTTGTTTTACCAAGGAGGAAAGATGTCAAGGTCAACAATAGAAGAAGCAAACGTATGTGTCATTGTACTTTTACCTTAGTTTGAGCCTTTATATTCATAACATATGTAACATGTCCATATGCTATATATGCATGAGGATGCATGATTAAAGGTTCGAGGGTCACTGAACATGAAAAGGACAGAGGGTAGGATGAATAATCGGTACAGGAGGTTAGACACGTTAAAGTATACTGCGATTAGGTTGTTTGTGACGAGATGATTCTTAGTTTATTCAATTAACGATCAGTTGATTATACAACAAATGAAAATATATTCAACCAATCTATTTATCCAAACTATTTACCATTTCAAAGAAATGCGATGTCGAACCACACTCGAGATAGTAGTGAAAAGGGTTAAATCAAGACTAAATAATTATACTATGTCAGAGACATGGCGGCCATACATCGGCACCAGTTATTCGGACCCGACGCGATTCATCACTCACCTCCTCAAATTTCGAGAACTCGTCATTCTCGCATCTTTCTATTTCCGTATCCTATCGCTCCAGTATCCCCGTGTGCTCGTATCCTATAATCCCGTGTTCCCAGTACGGCGTGAATATTCCAAGAAATCCGACAGTCTTGTTCGCCGAGCGATAAATCGATATAATTTCTGGGAACAAAGAAGCTTTTGCGGAGGATTACTCCGGTATGCAAGTAGTCCGGTGGTTAACTGTACGGCGCACGTAATCGCGGAAGGAAACGTCCCCAGGGAATCGATTTCGTATGCGGCGAATCCCGGAGGCCACGGTATCTCCGTGGTTCGGGGGGCGGGGGAGAGGCGGGAAGCGGTTTCCGCTCGGGCGTAGATCGCGCGAGCATTTTTCAACGTCACGCTCGAGAGCCGGCAGTCCATCGTCGTCGAATATAGGCGTCGTTGTTGCGGCAGACTCACGGATTCGACTGCAGCTGCGACTGCACTTCCCGCTCGGAAGAGAGGACCGATTGAATACAAAACGGAACGTGGTTGATTTGACAGCGAGGACCGAGCTTCGTTCGCGAGAACCGAGAGGAATGACATGTGGATCGGTGTAAAGAGAGAACGAGAGAGAATGAAAAGAGAGAGAGAGAGAGCACCCATTCCGTCGCAACCCCTCTTCATCCCTTGCATCGTCAGGTTGATGCTTCTCCTGTCGTTTCGCTTTTCTTCTCCCTGTTCGTCGTCCGTGCCTTTTGAAACGCCGGAGAACCGTATGAAAGACGAAAAAATGGGGCCGGATATTTTTCATCGGCCACGGTTGCGAGAGTGTTCTTTCGCCAGCGACGTGGAAACCCGCTTTCGAAAATTTTCCCCTCAGACAACGGATTATTCGCGGCAACGTAACTATTCGATGACCAACGTACACTTATCCCTTGCCATACTTTCACGTCTTTGACTCGTGACATCTTATTCCAAACATGGCCGACATACTACCAGGGTAATGAATTTATGTGGACAGTGAACAATTTTTTGATATTGGCATTCAACTTCGAGGAATTAATCGAATGAACTCTCGATACATCTATGTTTTTTTTTAGAAACGATTCCGTTATAAAGAATTAAAACTTTTATTATATTAATTTGTTGTCGATAAACGAATTTCATAATAATTCTTTTTGGTTGTTTAAAGGAATAAGTGTCTTGCTTAATTCTTTCAGAATGTACGATTGATTTAATACGAAGAGAAAGAAGATCAAGTGCACCCGCACCCATCTATAATTCGAAGACGACGTTCACGAAAACGAGTCTCGTATAACAAATTTTTATTCCACATTTTCGACTTACTTTTTCACGTAGAATCGGCCCCTTTTTCGCTTGTACCGCCAGTTACCGAACACCCTGTATAACAAATTGCCGACGTATTTATCATCTTCCCCACCAAATTTGACCCTCGAGAGTTATCCGGGCGCATAAAGGAGGCCCTTCAAAAATATCCGAGGATTCTCCACGTCCGCAGCATAAACCTGACCGCGTTTCCTTAACAAGATTCACCCATTCGTTTCTGTCAACCGCAAAAACTCGTGGTGTCCTCTTTCCCTCGCGTCGTTCGCATGCATGCACGCTCTTTGTCCCCGGAAACTCGTTTGGACGACGCGAACATCACCATCGGCACGCGATGGTGCCTCGATCGCAAGGTCAACCGAACATTCGCCACACCCCCGTTCCTTTTACCCCTGCCCCGCTAAATCACCGAAACATCGCGAAATATGACGCTGGACGAAATTACGTATAATTAGCAATTATCCGCGCGGCGTGTAATTTATACGCGCCAGCCTTAATGGTATCCGGCGAACGTCATTATGCGAACGGTTTCGCGTGTGTCGACGGATCAGAAATTTTATCAAAAACGTGACCCTGTACGGACCGCGGCCACGTCGGTGACATTCTGTTAATCATCGTTATTATTTCGGATTAATTTCCCCGCTCGTTTTGGTGGCCGTTCGTGTCTGTCTGACTATCGCCGCGACGCGTGCACGAAATTCAAACAACGTTATCCGCTTTGCTCGTTGCGCACCGCGTTTGCCGGCAATTACTCGCGTCGGGGATACAACCGAGACGATTAACTGGTTGTAATGAAGCCAAGGTCGACGAGAATCCCGAGGATCCCGTGGAGAACGTTCCTCCAGGATGTTCCGGTTTCCTTGATCGGTCCACCGGAAAAATTGCATCAAAGCCACGGTGAAATTCGTGGCTCGACGAAATTTTGCCGGAAAAACGAAGCATCGCTGGCCGGTGAACTTCCCGTCGAGTTTCCGGTGTCTGATCGACAATGAACTTCGATACTTTTCGATAATTATTTGCCGGGCGAATGGTCTCGAGGGTTTCGATGTCATCGAGACAAGTTGTCGAGTACGTTTTCAATAACTTTTAAATGCAAGGCGTCTCATTGACGTAAAAATCTCAAGGTCGCGTAATTTAATCCCTTTCTGCATGATTTTTAGAAAAAATGCACGACTTTTGTTCGATACATTTTGTTGTAAGTTCAATACCTTTTAAGATGTTTAGCGAAACATTTATTACAATTTATGCCGATATCACATCTGGTAGGTGTACATCTTCAAGTGTCGTTATTGCCTTAATCCCTTGCCATGTAATTTATTTATCTCAGAAACAACGTGTGTCAGTCAGAAATAACTATTAGCACCTACAATATTACATTATTGTAGGTATATGAAAGATATATAAATAGAGTATCTATTATTATAATTAAACTTTTTATTCACGTATTACAAACAATTTCGTACTCGTACTTCTTATCGACCAACAACGTGCGTGCTAGAATGATTCCGCATGTAATGCAAAACGTAAACAGAGTCGTTCGTTCCGGTTTAAAATTTCATCCGGAAATCGATATTCGTTCAAGGGTTGTTCACAGAGTGCGTGCATGTCGGAATCCTGTAATTGTGGACCGACGGAAAAAGCGACAAACAGATCAGAATAAAGAGTGTATGCGCTTTGGCCTGAGATTGAGATAATGCCTCGATCTCAAGTGCTTCAGCGAGCTCCGAAAAAAATCAATGATTGAAATTCAATTTGAAAAAGTTCATGATATATGAAATAAGTAGACACTTTTTAATAAATGCTATATAATTTAGTTATAAATATAATTAAAAAGTAATTTAAAGTCCTGCACCCGACCTTCTACAAATTACCGTAACAGTAATAAACCCGAGGATCGCCTCAACTTTTTCAAACTACATGTGGAACCGGAAAAAAGTACAACTACGCCAGGCTCGGGTTCAACGTGCATACCAGCTGAGTAAAAATGGTCAAGTAATGGTTCCTTGGTCTTTTATTGCTGCTATGTTGAACCTTCAATATCCTAAACTTTCTACAGGGTGTCCCAGAAGTCGACGTCAAGCCGAAATCGGGTAACAGGCTAAGTCATAATAGCTATCAGAAAAACATAAAAAAATCTAAATTACGTATTTTAAAAATTATAGACGTTTCAAAAAAATCAAATAAATAATGTCTACAGAAGCAACTTATGGTAGACCCTAATAATAAAAATTGACCGCGTCGTGGTTCATGATAGGTGGCAAATGTTCTGGGCCTATGTTCTGATTGTTCTCGCCGGAAGTGTCTACGAGGCAACAAAGAAGATTCGTGAAAAAGATGAGATATCGCGAGGGTGTCTCGACGAAGTAGACACGAAGACAACGGATGACGCGTAACGCGGTCGTGCGCCCGAACAGAAGCCGAACGAGGGATAGTTATTCAAACTATTCGAGTAGCAAGGAATTTCCTGCAGCCGACTACCCTTGTCCCTCACGCTGGCAGGATAATGGTGAACCGGCGTGCGCGTCTATACCGTTCGTTCGTGCCATAGTTTCCGTTGCAACCGCGATCGAACGTCCGCCGCCTCCGTCCGCCTTTCCGCCGCCTCCGGCCCTCCATCTCGAGGGTGCATTGTGGCCCGTGCAATTTGTCTTCGCGTCGATGAATGGAATTACGTGTCCTCGAATCGCCGACGAGGCGATTAAATATAGCAGGGAAAATCGGCCGAGGAAAGTAACGGGCAACGAGTATTTTTGTGTTCGGCCAGCGAAAGACAATACGCGGAGGTCCGGTCGAATAAAGGGGACCGTTATTGCCCGTTCGAGCGGGATCGGTCCCTAATGAAAAATTAAGGGAGCCCGCGAGCCGTTTACACCGGCCTCGGATCGTCCATTGGTTTTTACGAGCACCTGGAATTGCCGGTATTTATCCGGATCGTTGCTGTTGCGCGCAAGTCTTCGAATGCCGCGCACTAAACGTTTACGGAATTCGCTGCCTCTGTCTGTTCCGCTGCACTCTTTTTTCGCCTCTCGCTCCATCGACGTGCTTCCGCTATAAAAAAAAGCGAGCATTCGAAAGTCGCGTCGTCCGTGAACGACCCAGGTACCATCAGCGACGCCATCTTCTTGTAGGATCCTCCTCCGAGCGGGTGTTCTCGACACTTTTATCGCTGGCGTAACTCGGTAGTCGATTATTTACCGCTTTCCGAAGAATCAACAGTAGATTGGTTACAAGATTCGTTTATTACTTCGAACAAATGTTTGTTGATAAAATAAACCCGCACTGAAGACATTCACGCGTGCATTTCTCAATTTTGATTGGAAAGGTCATAATTGAAAATAATAAATCTAGGATCCGTCATTTTGACGGGTTCCGTAAACCTAGTGTTAACCGATATTTGCGAAGGAAAAACAGCGACGCAAGGCGTCGTTAGATGCCAAAGTGCGCCGCGTCAACGCGACAGCGGGACGTCGTAAAATTATTTTGCGAACACGCGAGATGTTTGTGTTCGTGCCGAACGATAAACGGTCGGACGGAGCGGATACCGGGGTGCTTTGCAGCGACAGGTAAATCCCGGTGGCACACGGTCTCCCCGTCGTCGCGACATTATACAGGCAAAGTACGTAGTCGTCGTCGATATCGACGACACGAACGTCCGTCGTAAAAGATTCTCTCGTGCGAGCGTCGGAGCGAAATCCTCTGTCGTGATCGGAATAACGAGTCTCGTCTGAGTACGGCCGATCGAGCGTGCGTAAATGGGACCCGCGAGGGTGAAGAAAAGTTTCAAGCGTCGGGGGTGGGACGGAGGCGGCAAGGGGACGATCGGGGTACGAGTTTCAAGTGGCGATCGAGAAGAAGCGTCGTGTCTGATTTTCGAGCGACGCTATGAATTTTATTATCAGCCCCCGATCCGCGCCGACCCTCTTTCTTCATCTCCGCGCGACTTTGCGCCACCCTCCGACGGCGACTAATCAAATTCGGGCAAACGGGCCTTCGGGGACGACTCTGTTCACGGTTCTCGCGTTTTCAGCGTGGAATCTTGCCGGTCTACAGTCGTTCGGGGTACTCTAATAATTGGTAAATAAAGGAGTTTTGTTCGTTAATCGCGTTACGGTCATTAGGGGATTGCATGGTTTTCGGGATAACAAATTATTTGCACGAGAACGCTCCAAGTTTGTTAACCGTTTAACCCAGCCAACATACGGCCTGTCTAATGAATTTATGTGGCACGGGAACAATTTTTGAATGTTGAAAATTGTTCTAGAGGGATTTTTCGTGATAAATAAATCCTATCAAATATGTTCACAATATTTTCCTGTATTTATCATTCATAGGTACATGTAATTACCACTAGTGTTTCCACTTAGATAAATGAACAAATTCTTACTAAATAGATAATTGATTCATATGGAAATTTAAGCGTCACCCGTATGTGAATGGCGTGGCGATCAAAATGTTATTGTAGCAATTCATAGTTCATTATGCGTATCACACTAGCCAAATATATCGACGTGGATGGGGTTAAAGGTGTCTGCCTCGAGAACCCCGCGTTTCGATGCCACGATAAAATAAAACGTGATCGATCAACTTCGAAAAATAATATTTCCGTAATAAAGTTTAGTGCAATTCGATGTTAACGGACGTTCAAGAATTTTTCGGTAGCGCAGTCTCGCTATATGGCTCTCGACACTTCACTGTCCATTACTCCCGACTATTTTTGACGAATGCAACAATTTTTTATAGCCTGTCACTCGTCCGTGATGCCTTTTAAGGGTACTCTTCGCGAATACCCGCGTACCGAAACGTACACACGGATATTGTCACGGTTTTATTGTGAAAACAAAAAAAAACAGCGCCGGTCTCACAGAATCCCCTTTCACGCGCAATTTCATCGCGCGGACCGCGACGAATCGGGCGTTAGTTATTTATTTAAATCGGACGAATTTGGACGCCAAGTCGGAATAATTGGTAAAGTCGACCCTTTTTTTCCCGGCGCGAACGGCCGATCGCTGAAAAATGTACGATATACCGCCGATTCGACGATTATTGTTGACAGAAAGAACAATGTCGGGTCTGGGCGTGGATGAATTTTTAACGAAGAGCCACGCGGGATTCAATATTTGCGATGGTTCTTCAAACGAAGCGTCAAGCAAAAGACTAGCTTAAATCTCGATTAAAATTTTAATCAGCCACGCCGGCGCTCTAGTTTGATGAATATTTTCCGTGGATCCGATGAGCTGATATCCGGCTCGCAGCTAGCCATCGTGCAACCCTTTGACCGATCCTTTGTTTCTAGATCATCTCGATTAATTAGATTAGCCCGTTAATTTTCAACGGCTGCTTTTAATCTCTTCATGGTACGCGGTTTAACACGCTCCCTTTCGCTTCTGCAATCAGAATCGGTTATTATTCATCGATTAAACGCGCGAAACCGAATCGAGATAGATTTTACGCGATCGTTCGTTATATTGTTACCGTCCAAAAATTGCCGCATCCTGTCAAGTGCCATTCTCGTCGAGTGCTATTTTGTACATTTTCAAGCCGATACGCGAATAATGGCTCGTAAATTGGATATATGTGGTCGACGACTCCATGAAGAGGTCCGTGGGGTTAGGGTGACACTCCGAACAAATATCGGGGGCGATTTTGCATGCGCGTGTGCAGACATTTTTCGATTCTCATATTTCTCGATCCTCGTGTTCATCAATTTCCATATTTCACGATATTTCGTACCGTAAATAATTACATTTCTGGATCCCTGTATTTTCAAATATGTACATTCCCGAATTCTTATAAATTCGAGTTCTCGCATTTCCAAATCTCTATAATTTGAAATTTGTGTATTTCAACATCTCTTCAACCTCTAAATTTTTGCATATCAATGTCTCTACACCCCAAGTTCTTGTATGTCAAAACGCGAACGTTCCCAAACTCCTGCATCCCCGAATCGCTATAACTCTAAATTTCCTCGTTCCCAAGTCGATAAAATTCGAAATTCTCGCATCAGCGAATCTTCACGTTCCCGAATCCCTGTATTGTCAAATTCTCACGTTCTAATGTCCCCACATTCTCGAGTCCCCGCACTTCCGAATCCCCACGCTCCCCAATCTAACGTTCAGCCGCGAAAATTCGGTCTACCGAATCCACGGCTATCGGGAGATCAGAGATTCGTGATATCAAACGTTTCGGTATCTATTTGGCCCGGCGGAGTCTCGATTATGTTCCAATTGTATGATCAAAGTCGGCCCACCCCCTTCTGTTCGGGGTCGTTCGTAGCGCTTTATTTCGCGTGGAGAATGGCCTGCAGCCAGTGTCGTTTCAGGGATAGCCCATGGACTGGTGTCCCCATAGGTTCTCGCGTATCCAAGGTATTCTCCCTTTTATCCGTGCACCCTCTGGCAGGCTGCCATCGTCGTAGACGACGACAACGTCGAGGACCAGCCGTTTCTATTTTCCCTGCTGCTCCCCCCCCACCCACCCGGTTCGATAATAAAGGTATTCTCGGATTCCTACGTATCTCTCTGTCCGTTCGCTCGTTTTCACTGTTTCCCGGTCCCTTCTGTCGACCAAACGAGCGTCCATTTGCGCCCGTTAACGACAGACGACGTTGTCGCTCGATTCTACTCTCTTCCTTTTTCCTGCCTCTTTATTATCGACTCCATAAGGCGCGACATTACGTGAAAAGAGCTGCGATTTCTCCGCTGTTTGCCTCCACGACCTTCTCCGCCGACAAATGGATGCTTTATTAATACGTTCGCTGTCGCTCGCTCCACGATCACGCTTCGACATCTGTAGCGATCCGTCACTCGCGTTATATGAAATTCTTTCGTTGACGTGATCTAAAATGTTCGCGTTGGCTACGTGAAATTATGAACAATCGAGGATGCAGGGTAATCTGAGGATTTAGGAATCTGGGGTGTACGTGTCTCTCTTATGTATCTGTATATATCAATCACCACATGTTACGGTGTAGGGATGGAAAGCTAGATGTATCGAAAAGTAGAGAGATTGGGTGTCTACGAATACTGGGGGACTAAGAATGTCGGAAATTAGTCATATAGGATTTCAGGGGATACTGAGAGGTTTAGGTATATTGGGAAGTAGACGTATTGAGTTTCTAGAAACACCGAGGGCTTAGGTAGATTGAAAATTAATCATGTCGAGTTTTTAGATATATTAGTTGTCCCAGTATAGCGAAAATTAGAGACGTTGGTGGTGTAAATATGTATATCAAAAATAAATATGTATAAAAATAAAAGACATTGGCAGTGTAAATATATTATACAAAAAATTCAAGACATTGGCGATGACCACATTCGTGGTGTAAATGAGAGACATTGGTGGTTTAGATATATTAAAACTAGTACTACCCAGAATACAAACATGCCGGAATTCGGAAGATGTTTATGAACAATGAAATTTACGGACTTGATAATTTGAACATTTAAATAACATTTGTGAATTTGGAAATTTGAAGTTTTGGTAATTGAAAATTTGTGATCCCATAAATGAAAGAGATAAAACCGAGGAGTACCCTAAGATCGGTTACCACGAGTTTTCTTTGCGTAACTGCGTCGCACCCCCCATGCTAGGGGTAGCGTTCCAGAAAATAAGATCCGCCAGTAAACGATGGACGTTTAACCCAGATAACGCAGCTTCCCCTAGCCCCTCGCCCGTTGCATATCGAGCGTGCATACATTGACGGGATAATAAGGTCAGAATCTCCCCCGGAGGACATTTTGGTGTAAATGTTAGGTTAGGATCATAAATAGACGGGCCGTCGGCAAATATTTATAAACATTGGAGGTTAGGCTGGAGACGTTAGTTCGGTTATTCATAGGCATGCATGGGAATCATTCGGAGTTCGAAAACGAGAGAAATAAAGGGGATGATAAAGTTTATTATTTAGTACTAACGATATTTGTTCATTGCACCGCGGCGTGTCATTCGATTTCAACGGGGCGTCACGCGGAAACAGTGATCGACAATTCGTGATTCGTATTTCCGAGTTTGTCGCCATACCACGCTATTTCTGTCGTTCGAGGTTCGCGAATTTAGAAATACGTCACTTGTGGATTCTGTCATTTGCGGATTCAACGAAATTCGATCGAAATTGTTCATACATTGCGCACCGGTAGGATAGAACGATCTCGGAACAAGAAATTTCCGAAACAACCAGATATAAACCACCCGGGTACCCCAGAGTCAGAAACTCGCTTTACAATCTGATTATTCTAAGACGAGGCCGGTTTAACCGGATGAATTCTATGGAACGATAGAACTATTACCAAAGCCCCCATTAATTTCGTAAGGGAAGATAGTACTTCTAATATAATTACGAGCAAAGTTATCGCATTAAACTTCTTTGAATAGGTCGCATTCACGTGACAGCTGTTCATCCACGCGACAGCGAGCCGTTAAACATTCCCAAACGATTTTCCTTCGGTGAACGCTTCCTTTCAAACCCGCTCCATTTACTAGAGTAAGGAGATAAAAGGCGAGATCCCGTTGGAAAAATGATCGTTCTCTCCCGCAGCGCGCGATTCGGGAATCGGCGCGGTGTCTCATCGAAAATCAATGTCCAGGCAAGTTTCGTCCTCTCGTAGTCGGCCAAGTAATCAAAGAGTCGATTAACTAAAGCAGAACGAGGACAAGCCGAGCAAGAAACCGCATTAAACTCGGAGGATCGGGCTGGTTCGTGTACTTCGATTCGAGTCTCCTTTACGCGGTCGACATACTGTTTTTTTTCTTTCTCGCACAACGACGGTGTTAGATGCTCGTGGTTTCACGAAAATGGAATTCCAGATTCGTAGGAGTTTAATAACTCGGGAACTTATTTTGCAATTTGCTATGGTGCGTCGAACAGTATTTATTCACTATACTCGTGGTAGATTTTGCTTATCTAACTATCTAGCCATTATATTTGCTTCTATTTTATTTCTATGTTGATGTTAACTATGTGTTTCTATCTTCTTCGATTAACTGTTACTTTCGGTTTGACTAAGTATTTTTTTCTGTTACTATTTGTCTGGCTGAGTTTAAAGATTTATTTGGCTAACGATGACTGTCTGCTTGACTCGCGATTTTTACTTCCTGATCTATCTACTGCGTTCCAATGCCGCTATCTTTAGGTTTCCTCGACATGATCGCCTTGACGGGGATGAACCTTTCTGATAGGTTCTGTTCGATGTACAAATCTACACATTTTGCTATCTAACTATTTAGTCACGCGCTACTATTTTCTTTCTCTGTTGCTGCTAGCTACGTGTTCCTATCTTCTTCGACCAACTATTACTTTCTGTCTCTACTATTTCCTATCTCGTTGCTATCTCGGCGTGGATGTCTTGGCGAGGGTGAAATATTCCGACAGTCTACGCAAACTAAACAAAATTGTGAAAGGGGGACGAAAGTTTCCGGCCATCTTATCTTCTTCCGCCCGTAACTGTTACAACGTTAGGTGCTTGACCGTGGCAGATAATAAAATCAGGAAGCTCGCTGACAAAACGTGCCAGAAATAACGGGGTAGAAAGTTAAGGATACTAAATCTGGTAACCAAATGCGAATAATGCGAAGGTCTCGTTACTAATTTCGATCTAGAAATTCTAACGATACACGAGACCCAAAGACACCGGTAAGCCTCGACAGAGGGAAAATGTCGCAGCTTGGTGCGAAAATCAACGAGCGTGAATTGAGCCGGCTCGAGGGGTGTGGGTGGACCTAGTCCTCCTCGAGGGTGGCGACGCGTGAAGGGAACAAGAACGAAAGGGAGAAAAGGGACGAAGAAAGAACGATGCCTGGACTATATACCTTTTATGCTCCAGAATCCGAGAACGTCGTAATAGAAAGCTCTGACAGGGGTCAATCTCCTAACGGTCGATCCCGAAAGCCAACCCGGGCTAGCATTCATCGATCAACCTCATCCTTCAATCCCAGCTTCGATCTAGACCTACTATTTCATTCCTGAGTAAGCTCGCTACCGAGTCATCCGATTCTCTATTTCTGCATACCAGTCGTTCTACGATCGTCCCAGCTATCTCTTTCTCTACCCACCTCCACACCCCCGCCCCTACCGCTTCTTCTACTCTTAAATCGACCCGGAAATACCTTCCGAGTAATAACTGATTTCGCTTCGATTGCCCGATAGAAACTTCTCTTCGTGCTGAAAACTTGTTCGACAACTGTTTTTGCATCGTTCATCTGCCGATCACTTTTTCCGACTACATAGGATACTTCGGTTACTTTCATCTTGTTTGAGCGATCGCGCGAATTGTTGGAACGTATTCGAGAATCGGCATTCGGAGAATTCGGGGAACTGCAATGTTTGCAAATTTGCGCGGATCTTAGAAATTCGGGGAGGACGGTAGGTTGGGTGAGGGGGGTGATGGAAACTCTGGGAGCGGGGATTTGGAAGTGTGTGGATTACGAATTTGGTGAGTTGGGAGGTTGAGTATTTGGGAAGGTAGGATTTGGGGTTTCGGGAGGTTGGAAATTTGAGAATTTGGGGAGGTTGAAAGTTAGGTAACGGGATTTTAGATATTCGGGAAGTTGGTAATTTAGGAATTTGGATATTTAGAAATTCGAAAATTGAAGAATTTGAAAATTTAGAAATTTGAAATTTTTAAAGTTTAGAATTTTAGATATTTGGAAATGTGGAAATTGGGAAATTTGAGAATTGAGAAATTCGAAAATTTAGAAATATAGAAGTTTAAAAGTTTGGAAATTTGGAAATGTAGTAATTTGGAAATTGGGAAATTTAGATTTTCAGAAATCGAAAATATCGAAAGTACAAATTTGTAAATCCTAAAATGTGGACATGGTAAAACTTGTGCATAAGGAAAATTTCTAAATTTCTAATATGAAATGTCGAACGTTCGTTCTCGTCATCAAAGGGTAGGTCCACGGTGGTCCTTACACAGTTACGTCAATGGTCATGAATCCAAGAGTATGTAATAGCGAAATCTAAACGTGTAAGGAACTTCTGACGACTAACATTGGTTTAGCTTCCTGATGAATACGAGATCTATACCCAGTCTGTGGACTTTATTCGGTCATCGGTTTTGCCAGAGAACCAGCGAAGTTTACCATCAGTCAATAGGCTATTCAGCGATTCACATAAAGTTTGCGACTTGAATCGCAACTTTAATGTAAACCTGTTTCAATGAGAAGGTTGTCAACTAATTAGAAATTATATTCCAACGCTATTAACCGGTCCACCAAAATGAACGCGATGAAAGCACATATTAGCGCTATTATGTTGGACGCATTTAATACAAGAAATAATCTGTACCGCTGAATACCGTGTTTCAGGTGTAATTTAGCGTTAATAATGGTTTCGAAATACTAAATTTTAATAGCTAATGGTTGACATTTTTATTTCATTTTTTAAGTCAACTTCTAGGTTTTCAATTCCTGAACTTCTACATTTCTAATTTTTTATGGTTCTCACTTCCTCAGTTCCTACATTTCTAAATTTCCACGTTTCCCGATTTGTTAATTTTTCAATTTTCGAATTTGTAAATTTGTAAATTTCCAAATTTCTCATTTTCAAAATTAATAAATTTCCCACATTACTATATTTCCGAATTTTCCAATTTCCCAACTTCCCAATTACCAAATTGTCAAATTTCTAAATTTTCAAATAATTAAATTTCTCAATTTTGAAATTTCCCCAATTTTCAAATTTTCGAACTTCTAAATTTCTAAACTTTCAAATTTTCAAATTCGTAAATTTCGAAATTACCAAATTCCTCAACTTCGTGTTCCCCGAAATCACAAACGATCGAATCTTGAAATTCCAAAATTCTCAAACTCGAGCAATCGAATATCCGAAGTTGCAAATTTGAAAAGTTGCTCATTGAAAATCGCCCGTATGTGGAATCTCCGCAAATAAGCCCGACGCGCTTACCGTCGAGCACGATATATCGTTCGATTGGCAGATTCTCACAACTTTCAGCGCGAATGGGGACGCGGCACGAGCCCGAAACGAACGTTGGCAATCTTCGTTGGCCAGATTCGCCAACTTCTCGTGGCGCGAAGCGTGCACGATTCACGAAGCTACTCGATATGCATCATCGACCACGATAAGACCCACGGACTTTCGCGTAGACCACGGAATAACGGAAGTTATCCAATCTCGGCGAGAGGAGGACCGCGAAGTTGATAAAGGGAAATATACCCTTCCACGACGGCCTGAACGGCGTGTGCATCGAGAATAATATTCCTCGTACGGAACGAGCCACGAGTAAATCATCCCTCCTTCGCTGCTGTTTTATTCGCCACGGAAATAAAGTTCCGATTCCGTATCGGAATTTATTAGACCGCAAACTTTTGTGGCACGCGTATCTCCTCCGCTGGAAACGGGATCCTCGAGACAATGCCGCGAACGATTAAATCCACCGTACATTTTCTTGGATCCCAATGAAACTTTCTGCTAGATAATTAACCCTTTTGTTTGTGTCGCGGAACGGGAACAATGGCTCGTTTTCGAAAGTTCGAACTTCGAGGGTTCCAGGATTTGATAGTTCTCCGTTCGAGAATTGGAAATTTTTTATATCGCAAGTGGAACATGTGAAAAATTTAGGATTTTACTATTTTTATTTGCTTGTACTTTCATTGCCACGTCTGCCATATATATGACACTTAAGCGGGGAGTAAATGTTTGTTCAACTTCTTTTTCGCAAAAGTACACAAGTCGTCAACGACATGATGAAATACAACCACGTTAGAATTGAAGAGATAAGAACTATACATAAAGCGTAACACGTTTAACATATTGCGGTTTATATGATGAATCAATTTGCATGACGAAAATTGTCCAGCTGAAATATTTCGTCATATCCACTTAACGGGTTACATTTCTATACAGATCTAACATCTATATTATTACAAATTTGTCCACATTCTTAGCCGAAAATAGTTGCATCTATTTCACAGAACCGTGAAAAAGAATTATTACATACCAAAGTATAGTTGAAATATCTGATCATATCTGTCAAAAACGAAAGTATCTCCTAATGTAATAATCGGTTGCCTTCGTGTGTCAGTCAACGCGTTAATCCAGCATGTATAACTTACCGAGTAAATATAAGTGCCTCGAATTAATTAGCATACCTAATAGCGCCGGTGTACCAGCGTTTACAACGCGTCCCCCAACGACGACAAACACGCTTTATCGCCTTGTGTCTGGAGCGATCGCGAAGCAATAAAACGCGGATCAACTTGAGCCCTTGATATTCCAATACGAAGGAAAACAGATTGTCGAAAGCCGATAATCTGCATAAACAACAGAAAGCTATTTTTCTGTCGGCGTTGTCTGTCGCCGGCGATCGATAAATCAATGCTCAGTCACTGCACGGCGAACGCTACAGGTAATAGAAAACGTGGATCAACATTTCGAACTATCTTCGGTTCGATATCATCGCGGATTAGCTACAAAGCCGGACTGTTGCAGCCATCAAACGAACGGCCAACGCCTGTATCCGAGAATGGCCTTGTTCCAAGCTGAAAGCACGCTGGCTAACGCGAAAACGATAATGGCATAATGCGCGTAATCGAACGGCCGAACCGAAACCGTAAAATCGTTACACGGGGTAATCTTGCTTATTGAATATTTGACGAACACCTGGAACATCTTGAGCACGGGACTTCCCAGTAGCATAACCGCGTAATGGGTCGGACACGGTAATCAGAGAGCCGGCCAACTTCGGTAACGACCGGAGCCTTGACACGTTCACTGCCATGTCACCCATACGTGGGTGACGCTCAAATTTCTATACAGATTTAATTAGTTTTATTATTCAAAATTTTTTCACTTTTCTAACTGTACATAGTAGCACTAGCTACTTGAAGCTCTGAAGAAAAAATGTAACAAAGTATCGCCCTCTTTCACCCCTCAGTAAATATCATTTACACCTTGATTACACCTTAATATGTAAAAAAGTATTGTCATTATATGTATGATCCTAAGGGTGCAAATGCTTTATCGAGTAACAAAGCTATTAACACTGAAACAACCAAAACGATCAAATGACCGCTTCACAAGTTTTTTATTTCAGATTAAAACAATTTTTATGGTGATTTTTTTGTAATGTGTGTCAATTTTCATGAAAATAAAGAGTCACTATATACATTAATTTATGTTTCATTGTTTGTCCATTTATTTTTCAAGACTCACAGAGAGTGAAGGCAGTTTAACAAGGCGAATAATACGAGCGTCGATTAAAGTGATTTTTGCTCTTCGTATTATTATATTCAATGAACAATATGTATCTTTTGTTTTTTTATTCTTTTTCAATATATAACTGTAACAGAATCGATCAACGATATACGAATTTTGTGTTTGATAATTTCGACTAAAATTCAAACGCGACAAAGGTGATATATCGTTCGAGCAGCCTTACGGTCGTGAACGCTAAATTAATTTGTCTCGTATAGCGATCGCGTCGATTAATGTCTCTAATATTACAACAAAGCGATCGCGTGGCGTGGGCCATCTAGAAAAGTATTTAGCCGGTGTTAATTCCGTGCTTTGAGTTCGTTTCGAAAGACTGGTGTCCTTTTTGCGAGCGTTGAACGTCGCGTTGGTCCGTCCCGCTTTGTCAGCGGCGATGGTTGCTGATTTAAAAGGTTCGACCAACGGCTAGCCATAAATATTCATGCGTAATTTCGCGACAGATGACAATTTAATTTCGCGAAACGGCATATTTAATCTCGAATCGACAAGAATTATTTATCGAACGGGGCGTTGGACGGCGAGAGATCGGGCGCGTTAAATTCCTCGGGCAACGGTCGTCGCAACGGTTCGTTTATCTTCTCGTAAAATAATATTTCGCGCGTACGAAATTCGATAACGTTCCGCGCGTTGAAAATTTTTGCCCGTGGGGCAGCGTCGTGCTCGTCCGCCGAAATTTCATCGGCATCCGTGGACAAGGAACGGGGAAATCCGATCGCGCTGGGTTCTCCGCCATGTAAAGAGCCTCGGAAAAATTGGCCGTTTTTGGAGCCCTCGAAATTAAATCTGAAACATGGTCCAAATGATACTTCATGATACACTGATTCTCAGAAAAAAATTCAGCTTGCGTATACGAACAGATTCAGAGATACAGGGGGTCAAAGTTGAAAAAATGTTGCACTTTTTGCCTATTTTTGCGAATATAGACTTCACTTGCGAATTTTTTTCTCAGGAACTACTCGTCCGATAGACCTAAATTTTTTTCCATTTACTTATAAAGGATTGGGCTACTATAAAATATTTTTTCTGACTGCGTCAGTTTGTTATATAATATGAAAAAATTTAAACAAATTCTTTTTTCACGTTTTTCAATGAAAAGCATGCCGGATTAAAATTAAGAAAAAAAAATATTCCCATATTCCCTGAAGCTTCCCCTTTAAAATGAGTCCTTCAGAACGTTGAAACTTCGAAAATTGACGTTACAATAAGCTGTCAAACGATTTGGACTATGTTACACATTTAATTTCGAGGGCCCCAAAAACGGCCAAAAAACCCGTATTTTGCGGAGGCTCTTTTCGCGTTACGATCGACCGCTTCCGAGTGTCGGTGAACGTGATTCGTCTCGGTGGTAAACAGAAATTCACGTGGCACGAAGCGTTTCGTCGTGGAGAAGCCGGAGATCCCCGGGGCAAACGGGGAGCCCGGCAATTTGCACGGCGTCCCCGCTCGTCGACGGCCGCCATCTTGTCTCCCACGCAGCGTACTCCCATTTCGCGACAACGAACGACCAAACGGAAGGGCATGAGGGACTCGTGGAACAATAAAAGGGGGCAGCACGGTTCGGTGAACGGGGAACGAGCGCACGCGAACCTCGACGACGCTATATTACGTCGGGTATTTCCCAGAAGATGGTCCCCGAACCGAGAACCGCGAAGATGTTGGCGAGGGAAGAGCAAATAAATACCTGGCTAAATCGTCCGGAAAACTCATTCCATCCCCGGGACACACCGGGTCTTTGGTAGCATTCTCGGCCGCGGCCGACTCGTTCGAGCGGCACACCGCACGCCCATCGATGCTTTCTGCTCGCCTATTCTCCCTCCTGCAATTTCCAAAGTAAAGCTTAAGTCATGGTCGGTAGGTGTGACTTCGTTCGTGAAGAACACGCACACCGTCTCGCGAGATCGACCGCTTATAAACTAGCGGGAAACGGTTTTTTTCTTCCGGAAACTTTCGGGAAACGTCCTTCGGATCTTACGAGCCTCCGCAACGTCGTCGAACCTCTGGTAAGAGGAAGCTCTCTAATTGGCTTCGAGTTAACGACCCGAGTCGGAACCGCTTTTTCGCGGTATCGATAGTCCTTGACACACATGTGCACCGAAGTTGCGTATATATAAATTCTCTCTGCATCGGCTAATGCACCGTCCCTTGCTAAAGGACATCGAGAGAAACGAGACTGTATTCGGTTAAAACATATCTGTTGAGCATGTACAGTTAATGTATTAGGGTGTCCGTAAATTTAATAAATTAAATTTGTCCCGTTTAATAGAAATTAATATTTATTGTTTACGATTTGTTGCATTTAATACGAAGTGTTCTACTGTATCGCCCTCGTTCGTCCCTCTATTCCGGTAAACTGGATCAAATCGATGGTGGCACAATTTATTAAATTCGTCTTGACGCGAGATGCAGGGTCAATATTTCTAATTGTGGCGGTCGCTAAGCGGTTTTCGATTCTGGCAAAAGCCACGGAAAATTGAATGGACGTCCCTGGACTTACGTAAGTCGACCGACGAGATGGCTTAAAGGGGTTGGTACGGTATTAGCCTCGGCTCGAGATGCTGCAAGAACCCTCCGCCCTTTCCAGCCTGAACCCACCACGTGCAGTCACGTTCCGTGTTGCTCCGTTAGACCTACGACCAACTTTCATTAACGTCACGTGTACTGTCAGAAATAGTCCCGTGGGAATACCGCGAGAACGTGTACACATACCGACACGGAGACGAGGAGAGTATCTCGGTTTCGTGACAGTTCTGACAGACACTTAATATCACCGATGCCTACCGCTAATACCATGAATTACGCTGCCTCGAATGGTGGACCAATTTGTTCGGAAAAACGATATGCTCCTCTCCCTCCCTCTCTCTTTCTCTCTCTCTCTCTTTCTCTTGTCTCTTCGAGAGCACTCACGCGGACGTTTGGTTTATCCGGAAATTCATCGAATACGGGTCACGTTTGCAGATATTATCATTGTTTTCATATGAATACGTATAACACACCTATGGATATGAATATGTACATTATACCGCCTTCCAAGATTTATTTTGTAGAGTTTCTGAATCGAAACTAACTTCGTGGTTGTCGGGATTAAATATATTTACTATATGAAAACTATGTTACCAATGAAGAACGGCAATTTACTAAACTAACTCCGTGGTTGTTAGAATTATATGTATATATTTACTGTACACAGGATATGTTACAAAGGAGGAACAGCAACTGAGTGATTTTTACAAAGGAATGCTCCTCGGTTGTGAACGTATGTGACCCAAGTCAGAGTGGTCTCTTAGTCACGCTAATAAAATTGTCAGCACTTCTATTAAGCTCTAATAATAAGTATAATTGCTAGCAGAAGAGCCATACGCTTTCAATTTATGTTTATATATATATTCACATATGTAGAGTATATTTACATGAATGTATATGTATAAGTACATTTATATATGCATATAAAATATAATTACATATACATATATTTGCTTATACAGACATATGGGATATAAGTACATGTATATTTACACATGTGGGATATATTTAAACTTGTATTTGTAAATATAGGATCATTGTACGTTACAGATTCCAAACGAGTCCACTATAATCGCATCAAGAAGCGAATAAATTTCTTACCCTAACCACAAAAATCATTCCCAAAAAGGTACAGTACGCGTGTACAAAGCGTTCCGTCTGAAATTCCGGGAACGATTATGACTAAACTAGGACGTCCTACGCAATTTTCAATGTTGCGTCGCAGTCGCCAGGAAGCAAAAATGTTCCAAAATGGCGGAGATATTCGGTAGTCGCGAACTCGTGGGCCGCGCAAGCTCGCTTTGACTCGTTCGTTCGCGAGAATCGCGAGCTCGCGACAATTAGCGGCGCAACAACATCGAAATTACTCGCGATCAGAGAGCGATTTTGGAATGTTATTGCAACACGTGTTCGCGTGACTGTTTATTTCCCCCGCTGGGGGTGGGGAATTTTCATTAAACATTCATGATTCCGTGTTGAGCAACGCCGCTAACGTTGCGCGCGCGAGCGAATCGATTAACGATAAATAAGCGACGATTTTGTGCAAAAATTCGATCGTCTTCGCGTGCCGCGAAGTTATGCGAATGCCGTTACACCCTGTACGACTTGGGAACCGATACGTTCGCGGCATATGTTACATCCCCGTACGTAATTCACCGAATAATTTCTTTTCCGATATAAAGGAAAGTCTGAAATTGCGAGAGACACTCGATTTACGGGACACACGCTCGAAAATGGTAAATTTCTTTGCGAAATTTCACCCGAGCTCGTCTCGTCGGGCAAGTCGAAACAAACAGCGAGGGGAGAAGTTTACGGTGCCATCCGGCTGCTCATATTTATACGTAGAGACACCTCGACCCCGTGGAAAACGAGGGAGAACCGTCGAACGCGGAATCGCGGCGAATTCTAATGAAATTTTGCGACATCGTAAATCGCGTTGACTTTCGCGATTCGTTCGAAAAACGTGCAATAACTAACAAGCGGCCGGACGCTCGAAGTTGCTATTATATGACCGGAAGAGAATTAAAAGTACGGGGAAAAGCGTTAACGAAGGTTTTTCCCCCCGGGAATCTATTAACCTCGCGAGATTGACCCCCGTTAGTCGCAGGTGTTCCATATTGTCGAACCCTTATTTTCTGAAATATGTAAAAAATTTTCAACTTCCGCAACTACGGTATTTTCGATGAAAACGGTAATCCGAGAAAGTTCGATTTACGATCCCTGCTGGAAGTTTTCGTACATTTTATAAAAGACGAGATTCTTGTCGGAGAAACGGAACATTACAATTGGAGTAGTAATTTACTCGAGAATGGAACATTCGCTTGGGAGCATGGTAAATGGAAATGACGAATTACCTCGTCGTTCGATTAGGGAATTGTCGATATAAATTGGAAACCATCATTTTTCTAATCCCTTTTCCTCAATGCCTAATTAGGAATAAAATACATTGCCAAATCAAATTCTCAAATTCTTAACTTCTTCAATTTACAAATATCCAAATTCTCAGATTCTCAGATTCTCAAGTTTTCAAGTTCACAAATATCCATATTCTCACATTCTCAAATTCACAAATTCACAAATTCTCAAATCTTCAAATTTCTCCAAATCCGAGATCTCCATATCCCAAAAAATCCCCAGATTCCAAGGAAAAAAATGCCTAGATTCCAAGTTTCAAAAATCTTGATCTCCCAACGTCGTCAACTCCCCAAATCTCTCGGTCCCCAAAATCCGCGAAAGTCAAGAAATCTCGACGTTCCAACCACGTCGCACTCACTAGTGTACGAGTTTCAGAAATGTCGAAAGTCCCGAAGTACAAAAATGGCGAAGTCCACGAACCCCGAAAGTTCCTCCGGTCCGTTCAAACGGACACAGAAAATTGGAGAGGGCTTTATCGAGCGATCGAGAGTGAAATACTCGAAACCCTGCGACGGGCAGCGAATGAAGATTAATCGTTAGTCTTTTCGTAGCAATTTTGCAAGTTTTTATTATCCGCGGTGGGCGAGCAACGTCGTTTCGACGGGCCGACGTAACAGGGACGAAAAGGGGAACAAAAATTCCCGCGTACCACGAAGGCATCGTAATTCATTCGCACGCGACCGCCACCGTTTTCAAAGCCAGCTTAATCGATTACCGAAGTTAATCGATGGCCGAATAGCATACGCTGGAAGTGTTCGCAAAAGACGGACCTGCCGGAATTAAACTAAAGCACATCATGATTCTATATACACTATAAGATTGCCTCATAAATCAGCTAATTGCTGAGGGATCCAAGTTTAATTACCTTCGTTAGTTTGTCAGTGGTTTCTCGAGCTTCCTTCCATATCTTCTTTCCATCCCTTCCGTCAACTGTTCCCCGTTTTAATTGCGTTGAAACTGTTTAATAGCGTTTAATAAATCACCCATCTTCGAATACGCGAAAATTCGCGCGTACGTCATGTCGCTATAAACTGCACCGTGTTAAATATTCCAGGACATGGTCAACGTAAAGACATTATTTCAGATAGACTAAACGATATACCATAAAACTCTTGAATAAATTAAAACACTTTATGAGACGGTATAAAACTTGGTTAACGGGTGAATTTAATATTAAATTGTTCGTCTCGATCAATATAGTAATCAACATCGTTTGTGGTGTTGCACACGATACAACTATACAATCCTTGATTAAATTAGAATGTTCTACAATATCGTGCAAGGCTCGGGGCGGTTAAAGAACAAACTCGGTTATAAATTATTAACTTTAATTAATTATTCGTACCGTGCGTAGCCGTTGGGCCTGCCGATGGTACGATGTCGAATTAAAACTAAAAATTGGCGAATTAATTAACCGTAACTTTGTCGAACGTTCCGATAACTCGTCTCGGTGCACATCGGGGATTTTTATCGTGATTCTATGATTATACGTAACTATGATTATACAAGCGCGATATGTTTTCCACGCGAGTCAGTTGTTTTCTGCTGGATTTTCCAAACTCTCTCTACCCGTTGGAAAAAATACACGTGACATGAAAAGCGACCCTAACTGACAAAGCAAGGGTCTACGCGCAAGACGTCAGAACAAGCCTGGATCCTCAAGGACCTCCAAAACTTTCCACCTAAATTTACGACTTAACCGTTACATGGTGTTAAATCCAGCTCGCAAAAAGAATCCGGTGGCCGTTGTTTCCGTGGTCGAATCGTTGTGTAACGCGGGATCTCACGTAGAAAATGCAACACGATTCTGGGCGAAGCGAGGGTGGCTTATTTGGAGGAACACGGAATTCGAAATTATTGGCCCGGTGTTCAACGAGCCCCGGTTCCATTTCCACGACGACGATGGCACAGGTGCGTCGCCCGCGGTATCGAAGTCTCGAGACGAACCGAAACATCGGGGACGAGGCACCATATCGATGCTCATGAATATCGATCACGCATAGTCGATTAAAATGCCGCGGGCCCAGGCGTTCGGTTGCTTGCGGGTCGCAACAACACCGCCCGTATTTCCACGGATGCCGCATTCCATGTTTATACTTGTGCCCGTGATTAATGACCGAAATTCCATTTAAACCGAATTCCATTAATACCATTAATTCGGCCGTATTGCGAGATCTCGTTTGATTGGATTTCACTAATCTTCTGTTTAATCGGATTTTCGATATTAGCGGTTGAGCCGCTGCCCGGTAAACGGGCAGCTTCGCGAACAGCCCAGGGAGAGTATGTTGCTGGAGACAGAGATCGAGGGAATCTGGTAATCGTGGAGATTTGGGGATCGATCCAGTCCGAAGCGGAGCTTCGAAGATTCGGGCTAACGTAGAATTCGAGAGAGTCGAAAACAACGATCTCGGGATCGAGGAAGCGCAGAAATCGGTAAAAAATAGGTATTGAGAGAGTCCAAAATCGGGATATAGGGATCGGAATAGCTCAAAACTCGGCAAAGTCCAAAATCTGGATCTAGGATTCGGAAAAAACTAAAAATCCGGGGAATCTAGGAATTAGTACAGCTCAACATCAAGATATAGGGTTCGAGAGAGTCCAAAATCGGTCGAGTTCAGAATCCAGAGTCCAGAATTGGTAGAGTCCATAATTAGGATATGGAAATCGAGAACACCTAGAAATCGGGGAAGTCCAAAATAAAAATCTAGGATCTTGGGAGGTCTAGAATTTGGAAAACCTACGATTTATGGGTAAACTCAATGAATCAGACCTCAAGCGTAAAAATCAGAAGAGTTGAAAATCCGAATGTAGAGATCCAGAGATCCAGATCCAAGAATCTATAATAGTAATCGATAGCGCCTAAAACCATTCCCCTAAACATCTTCCCTGATCAATTACTGTAAAAACGATACCGACTACCGCCAACCATGTCGAATATCTCCTTCAACATTTAACAAAGACCCCATTTTATGTTGCAGAAGGGCCATCCTGACGAATCCAGACCTTCTATCCAGTACACCGTGGTCCCGGTTGCTGGAGAACGACTTCTGGGGCACGCCCTTGCACGACAAAGGTTCCCACGGAAGTTACAGGCCACTCTGCGTGGCGACCTTTCGATTGAACCATCTTCTGGGTGGATTGGAACCGTGGGGTTACCATTTGGTGAACGTCGCGTTGCACGCCGCGTGCACCGTGCTCGTGGTGAAGGTCGCGAGAAAGGTAAATTACGATTAACGAAACGGACACTGTGGTCGGAACTGATTGGTTATTCAAACAAGAGATTCGACGAAGGAGCGCGGATCCGTTCCGGGTCGGTTTTCGATTAACGGTGTCGCCCGGTTCGTTGCCGGGATTTTACGTCAGAACGGTACAAAACGAGATAATAGTGACACCTGTAGAACGTATGTCAGCCGGACTTGATAATACCGGACGTTATTCAGCGGCGTTGGAAATAAAATTTTACCGGTCCATTTAATCCCGGAATATTACCGTTCATAATTGAACGACGCGTGTTTCTTCTTTTGACGGCGCGGCGGCGCGTGTCACCTGTCACCGTTATCGTAATGAAAATGGGATTAACGGAGGAAATCCGATGTTCCGTTCTGTTCGTGCTTTCAACCTGTGTCACGTTGAATCTACGCCGACAACGCGGTCCAGGTATCCTTTTCTCCGGCAACGCGAAATTACTTCCGTTCCGTTCCGTCACCGCTGCATTACCATCTATGTATGCGTAGAACGTAATCAAATTCGAAAGTAGAAAATTCGACGACACGGTAACTTCGTGTCCTCTACAGCCATAATTTTTCATTGATCCTCCTTTTTACGTCCGAGCGAATTTCATCGACGGTAATATATTTTAGGGCTCTCGCGGATTATGGTCGTGCAACTTGATACGCGTCAATTTAGGAATTGTTCGGTTATGATAACAAAATTGGGGCACGATGTATCGCGTGAATGAACATATCAATTAAAATGAACACAGCAATTAGAGTGAACATATGAATTGGACACACACATCAATTAGATTGAACATATGAATTAGACGCACACATCAATTAGATTGAACATATGAATTAGACACACACATCAATTAGATTGAACATATGAATTAGACACACACATCAATTAGATTGAACATATGAATTCGACGCACACATCAATTAGATTGAACATATGAATTAGATGGAACACATCAATTAGATTGAACATATGAATTAGATGGAACACATCAATCAGAATAAACATATCTAAAAAAAATCACGTCAATTAAAATAAACATATCAATTAGGAGGAAAACATCAACTAAAACGTAACAATGTGGAAGACACACGTGGTATATGGCATAAATTCCTCCAACACGTTTTCGAATCACAACCAATCAAGTTACAATCACAGTGTCGAAAAAATGATGCACTTGATTCGTAATTGATAAATAAATGTTCTTACGATTTGGAAATTGCGTTACAGATTCTGCCAGGAAGAAACAACCTCGGACACGCGATCACCGGCTTCCTATTCGCGGTTCATCCGATTCATAGCGAGGCCGTGGCCGGTATAGTCGGTCGTGCCGATCTGCTCGCCTGCTTATTAACCTTGTCGGCGTTCTTGGCGTATTGCGCCCATTGCGAACATACAAGATCGCCGTTTCCTCTGTTGCTGGCCATCGTTTCGTCGACCCTGGCCACGCTCGCCAAAGAAACCGGGATATCCTCGCTGGCTTTGTGCCTCCTCTGGGAATTGTGTCGCGGCGAGTCGAATCGAAAGGTAAGAGAACCTCTATAGTCTCCAGATAATTCCGCGTTATTTATTTCCCCGGTTATAGATGTTCGAATAGCGAAATTGTCACATACACGCTTTATGAATCACCACATTCTTACTGAAAACGTGCGAGTCTATGCGTCCATATTTTATTCTGAATAATTAGAGCCATAGCACTCTAAAAGTTTAGGTCAACCTCCTAGCTAAACTTCTAGGATCCAAAATATCTACACCCCTAAACTCCTAGGTCCCCAAATATATAAACCCCTAAACTCCCAGGTCCCAAAATATCTACACCCCCAAAGTTCCACGGCCCAGAATCCCAAATCCTCAAATTCCTCGAATCTCCGAATCTCTGCACTTCAAGCTATCCGAATCCCAAAATTCTCGAGCATCCCCAGTATCCCTAAGTTCTGTCCCGGTGTTTCCCAGCGCGCACACGAAATAAACGTAGCTGCCCGAACAAGAAAATTTATTTCTATCGTCCGCTAAAACTTGGCTATCGTCGCCAGTCAAGTTTTCCTTCCGTAACGGCGTTTCGTCGGCCGGATTTAATCAAGAAAATAAGAAAAGAAGCGGTGTTCCGCGCCGGCTCTATAAACAGATAGGAGCGCTCTTTGGGAAAAGTTTCGCGATATAAAGTTTCGTTAGTAATTAGTTGTTCGTTATTCTTTATCGTTTGCGCGCACGAGACACGGCCAGAACGTGCTAAGTATCTCGTTAACCAACTACCAACGGCTAAATATTCTCGACTAGGACGCGGACAGAGAGAATATCGAGCGTGTGCCTTCTACCGCCTGGTCCTGGGATACGCTTCCGGATTTACCGGGCTGTTTCTCATCTGCTGGCTACACATTTTACAACTCTATCTCGACCGGCTTACAAACTTTCGTTTTAACCGTGCTTTGAAAGTGCCAGCTGGAAACATATTCGACCCATCAGCTTGCTGCTTTTGAATCATTTCGCTCGGCTCCTCTGATCGTTAAACTCTTCCGAGTATCTTCTCGATCTACCGTGATTCACCCTCGTTTCACGACGATTTTTCCGCTGAAATTCGGACATTTTCAACGTTGGCCTCGAGGATGGCCTGATGCAGCACTCCTCAGGGGACAGTCATCTTTAAAAATTTATTATGAAATCAGTTATGGGCATTTTAGTACTTTAATAACTACTCACACAACATGTAGACACATAGGTAGATTGTTCATTTTCGCCGACACACTGGTTGCGTGAACTATGATTAAAATATTGAGACTACTTCTACTGCAAGTTTTTGATAGTCAAAGGTATACGCCCCACACGGCCTGTACAGAAAGTCTTAAAAAAATTGCAAGTTTTGCATTATCCAGGAATACGCATCCCCGCTTGGTGGTCCATAGAATAATGGTCTATAAAAACCTGTAACAACCACTGACCATACCATTTATTCGCTGTCGAGTGTCAGAGAGAACACGTAATCATTTCAACCCCTGTGCGTGGCAAACAATTCAGAAGTAAATAAGTTATCAGAAGTCCTGAGTATTTAAACATCAACCTACCTATCCTGTTCCTTGCTGCAGCATAATAGCAAATTATAGAATGATAGAATGATCAAAGGAGTAACCAAAAATAAGTGTATGAACCCGATTCGCTCGTATGGTGAATCTTCTTACGTGTATATTTAGCTAAACCTTTGTGTCCAGTATATTTATTGGAATAATTGAGATATTGGAGTCCTAGAAATACGCTGTCATATCGAGTTCGTTCATACGTTCTTTCAGAACGTTCACCGCATATTTCCCGACACAATATGTCAATCAATCATGCTTGTATCGTCAAAGCATTAAGGTGTTCTTGAGAGCAACCCTCTTACGTCGTGCGTTCATCGGCTGCTACGTTATCAGAACCGAAGTTACCGAAACCGTTGCTCGGCTCACGTGCCCTGCCAGCATTACCGTAAATTAACGTTCCGAGAGTAGCATTACGGTGGATTGCGTCGGCTGCGCTTCCGCCTGCCATTACGAATATTAACAACTGAAAATGGACCACGCCGGTAATCAAATTACCGCTGACGAGCGAAAGTAGACGAACGGCCGAACCGAATGCAGAGATTACACCGCAGTCGGAAGACCGAGCTGATAGCGACGGCCAATTAGGTGACGCGATACAATTATCCGTAAGTGCAGCATAGTAGACGTCGTTGCAGATAATTGTAAGCAACCGGCGTGACGTTATGTTCGTACCGTCTCCTGTACGATGTCTTTCATGCGCGATTCGTGCAACGCGCGTATTGTATTTGTGATTTCATACCTTATTACTTCGAATAAATCTGTATCGAAATACACATTCGATCGTATGTGCACTTGGACTTTTTCAAAATACAAATATGGGAAGAAATTTGCGTCATTTGCATTTTTGTTTGAATTTTTCTTGTTGAGATTGTAGGTTTATATTTTCTATGGTTATAGGTTTTTTTTTGGATCTAGGTCTACGCGCTGTAATTATATGAGTACTTACGCGTGTGGTGCTTTGAAACGTTGTAGATACATGTGTGGACCCTTTACACGTGGCAATTCCTTTTACACGTTGTAAGTCTATGCGCGGTCCCTTTACACGTTGCAATTGAACTTGCCGTGATTCCATGCGTCGTAACTCCATGCATGACATCTTCACGCGTCGTAACTCCACGCGCGGTAATTCACTCGTCGTAACTCCATGTGCCATAATTCGCTTGTTGTAACTCCCCGTGTCGCAATGCACTCGTTGTAACTCCATTCGTGGAACTTCACGTATCGAAATTCTATGTACCGTAGATGCACATATCGAAATTCTGTGCGTCATAACTCGACGCGTTGTAACTCCACGTGTTGTACCTTCACCACATCAAAATGTTATATGCCGTAATTCTGCGCGTTGTAACTCTACGCCGTAATTCGACACGTGATACCTTCGCAAGTCGCAACTCAATAACTCCATGCGTCATGATATCGCGCGGCGAAACTCCATGTGCCATAATTTCACGTACGGTACCTACACACGACCTAACAGTAGTTAGTTCTTTTAATTATTAATTTTATATTTGTGGTGCGTTTATATTCCTCGCTTCATAAATCTACACCTGGTACCTTCGCTCGATGTAACTTCCCCGGATCCATGATTTACTTTCCACTTACATTTACCTTTTCCTATATTCACTTTTGCCTGGGTTCAAAATCTGCTTAAATATACTTTTCCCGTAATTCTACCTTTCTCTCTATGTTTAACTGTCACCTTCTACCTTTACCTTTCCATTCCATTATGGATTCCATCCATACACTTTCAGGTTTAACTTCAATCTCCAGATTTTTTCTGTATCTTACCACTGTTTCTACACATTCTTAAATCTACTCTTCCCTCGCAACTACCTGTTCCGCAAACCCATCCGGTACGTCTAAGTTATCGCCAGATACAGCACGAGGCTACGTCCATCGTGGAACTTGGAGAATGCGAGGCGCTGATACTTGCAGCAAAGCTTAGAGAACTTGGCTAACCCTAGACAGGGATCGTAGTTGCCGGAATGCAAACAAGTCGTGTAACCGATAACGCGATGGTGGCTGCATCGTGCGCGAACGCGAGTCAGCTCGACGATCTGCCGGAGACAGCGAGCTGATGCACTGTAAGCCATCTCCAGCCACGAGTTGAACCGGCTTTAACGGCTTTAACCAACCTTCAGCCACCTCCTAGACAACGTACTCGCTCCTGGAACCTTCGACTGGAACCTCCAGGCCTTTTCCCGGCGTGTCGCATCCGCGATGCGCTGGATGCATCGGACGTCCCGGGTGATGCATGTCTCAAGGGTTGGAGGGGTGCCAAGGGTCGTTCACGTTTCCAAGACACCGTGGCTGAACGCGGGAAACTCGTTCTCTCCGGGATTCTTCTATTCTGTCTCGCCCACTCCTTCCTTTTTTTCCTTACCGTTGTCGTCTACAGGGTGTCCCGACAACAGGCTTTAAAGATCATTCGGAACAAAAAATGTTGTATACCACAGGTCGATTGGTATTCGTTTTGGAAATGAGCGTGGAAATACTGTAGACAATCCGGTAAAACATAGTGTTGAAACTGTAAAAATGAACATGTTATAAATGGAAAAATGAACATGGTCTCGTGTATGAATAAGGAAGTACAAATTGCTGAATCCGATTGGATAGGTCCTATGACATGCAAAAAAATTTAAATTGCCTTATTAATGTGTGATTTTTTCAGATTTTTTAAAAAGTGCATCGTAGTTAAAAAATTATTATTCATATTAAAGGTTGAAAGAAACATTAAAATAAAAATTGTCAAGCAAATGAATAAAAAAAAATAAAAAAGAAAATAAATAAATAAAAAAAGAAAATTATTATGAATAACTCGATACAACAAATGAAGTGCCGTGGAAGTTCCAAACACCTGGGTCAGCTACCCCGCGCGTCAACTCCTGGGTTGCGTACAGCATTTCCATTTAGAAAACGAAAACAAATCGACCTACGGTGTAACATACATAACATATTTCGTTCAGAGCGATCTCTCGAGCGAGTTGACGATGCGTGTTCGATCTCGGACACCCAGTATATATATATTTTTTCGCTGTTCCTTTTGTCATTGTACCGCCGGTGGGTTAACCTCCGGCGTTTTTCGCGTACGCCAAAAGCGTGGTCTCTGGTGGCCGGGGAACGGAAACCTCGCGGGGGTTGCTACGGAATCTCTCCTTGCTCGTTTTCCGCTCGCTTTGTCTACGGTGAGAAAATATGCGCACCGCGGACGGGATACGGTCGCCGGAACCCGGGGAGTCGAAGAAAGAGGGAGACTGCGAAAGAGGGTGAGAATATATACGTGGTCGAGTGGCAATTCGAGGAAACGAACTGCAAATGGTTCGCTTGTCGCGTTTAAAGGATCTACGGCCTGAATTAATACGGGCTGACGTGGAAGTACGTAACCCTATCGTTTCTACTCCCTCGGGATAGTAGCTACTATAAATATACAATAATCCCTGAAACGCTACCTTTCCGAAATATACGCGCTTTTTGTTTACACGGAATATTTCATCGTATTCATGAGTAGCTGACGCGTCAAAAGTAGGTGCGTGATATTCGTGCAAATCAATAATGTCGCGAAGCATGATTTTGATACAGAATTTAATTCTCAATTTTTATACATACTAAGACAATCAATATTTTATTTACTCTAAGAGCTAAATGAATCTACGATACGTTTGATCACAGGAAAAAGAAACATTGAATGAATTTTTAAATCGATTGACGTTCTACCTGAAAGCATCGCATTTCTCCGATCAAAAGGACACCTCTTGTTTCAGAGAGGTAGCTGAAAATTAACCAAAGAAATTTAAGTTTAAATTCGTGTTTTCAACTTGAAGAAAATATAACGCCTTTGATGTTGACCCGGTCAAATTAGTTCGCTTGGCGCTGTTGAATCCAGAATGTCTCGTTTAAATTAAGGTAAGGGTCGCGAACGGGGGTGCAGCGCTCTTTGACACAAACGTGTGCAATTATTATCGAGATTCTGTTTAATTACGACCATTCAGATTGGACGAGGTTTTATTAATACTTGCCTGTCTGCGATCCGTTATTCCTAATTAATAACCGTCACATATTTTGCAACACACTATAAGTACGTCTACTCGTTAGTTGAATGGCAAATGTGGTCTTGTCGTGATCTCATTTATAAAACATTTATGATGGTCTTCGCGATTCACCATTTTTACGATGTATGTTTTAAAATGTCACCGATACTGAGTATGTCGGAGATACATCTTTGTAATGAAAATTTTATTTGTGATCTTTGTAACATACATGTTATTCATGATGTTTTGTTCATTATCTTCGTACATGTCTTCAAAATGTAATTGATACCCAATATGTTGGAGATTTGTGATGTTTATAAGATATATAATATTCATGACGTTCATAGCATATTCATGATGTTTATAGCATAAGATATTCATGGCATTCATAATATAAAATATTCAGATAAGTTTTGAAAATGCTATTGGTACTGAAGTTTTATACACATCTTTGTAATGTATATATTTATAATATACACATATTTATTTATCACGTTTATAACATACATGACATTCATGACCTTAATAATATGCATAAGTAATATATGTTAATATGTTGACATGTTAATATTACAACATACGTGTCAGTGTGCTCCACACTCACACACATGTTTCGCTTTTCTAGCATAAATGTTATTACCCTGCACACTCACTCTGCAACAACATTGTCAATTAATTCTCACACATAATAGAAGGAGATCACGTTAATCGTGTCAAACGTAATAGTTCCAATGATGGGATTACTTTCGCGCATCTGGTTAGTCGACATCCGATAGGGACATGAATCCCACCGACTCGTATGTGAACTTACCGTACACGCACCGTACAAATATCTGGATGATCCCAGTAATTAATCGATTTTGACCAGAATTAGCTCCAGACAAGTATCCAATAATTGAATCTTGTCACATTGATAACCGGAGTCGTTAACCAATAACTCTCAAAGTATAGCCGACAACCTAGGAATTGGCGCGTAAGAAGAAGATTGTTTTGCATTTAGCTATCCTCAACTATGCAAATTACAATTAGACTCAAATTGATCACTCAGTCGTATCAAAAATATCCTATGTTTGCAAAGGAAAAAGTTACTTAGAATCACCTCCCCTATAACTCCTTTTCGGGTCTTACGCGAGTTACGCGACACCCTGTATGTACCAATCATTCTAACGATTCGGTTTGATTTTGTTGCAGTCGAATTGCGGACTGACCCGTAGCCGCAGCATCGGCATCCTCTCCGGAAGTCTGGCCCTGCTGGTCCTCGGCAGGCTGAGGATAACCGGGACGAGGCCAGAGTTCGCCAGCGCGGACAATCCGACAGCGAGACACCCGTCGCGTCTGACGCGTGGTCTGACGTTCCTCTATCTGCCCGCGGCGAGCGCGAGGATGCTGCTGTGCCCCAGCACGTTGAGCTTCGACTGGTCGATGGACGCGGTGCCGCGGATAACGAGTCTCGTGGACGCCAGGAACCTGGAGTCGGTGTGTCTGTACGCTGCGTTGATCGCGAGCTCCGCGTGGGCCCTCAGGACCCTGCGTCGACCCATCAGGGAGACCTCGTTGAGCCTCGTTCAGGCTTATCATCGCTCGGTGTCGTCCAGGTGTCCCGTTTGCGCTGGCAGACGAACGGGCGGATGTCACACGGACGGTTGTCGGGCCGCGAACAACAACAACAACAGTCCTTTCGGCGATTGTCATTGCGCTAAGAGGGGCTCGTCGACCGGTTGGAGCACTTGTTTCGTCGGCAGACGAACTGCGGCCGTCAGCGTCGCGGCATCGCTCGGTTTTCTCGTGCTTCCTTTCCTACCGGCTAGCAACATCTTCTTCTACGTGGGATTCGTGATAGCCGAGAGGATCCTCTATTTACCGAGCGTGGGCGCATGTTTGATCATGGGCGCCGCCGTCTCGGGATGCTACCGTCTCGCCAGGAGACACGGGTCCAGAAGAAGAGGAAGGGCGGTGTTGTTGGCTACCGTTGTGCTGCTTTGTCTGATGTCCGCGAAGACCTTGCTGAGGAACGCCGACTGGTACGACGAGGAGAGCCTATATAGATCTGCTCTGCATGTGAATCCGCCGAAGGGTGAGCAACTTTGATGTTATTCTATCAGGATGCCCCATAAGTTTCTTCCTTTTTGAGATGACGTAAAACTTCGAGAAATATTTCGCAAGGTATCCTTAATAATTTTAGAAACAGATAATGATCTTCCTGATGAAAGAGAGTGATACAACAAAACAGTTTATATTTAATGTAACAAATCGATCTCAAACAATAAATATTTTGTACTTGTGTCTACCAAAAGAAAGGAAGAAACTTATGAAACACCCATAAGGACATAATACAACGCCCTCTACCTCGGATCAAACTGACGGCCACTATCTTCGTTCGATACTTGTGGGGTTAGGTTGTAACATGTAACAGTCTGGGCTTGAAGTTATTGAACTTCAAGACGCGGGAGATAGTACAGAGAAAAAGAGTCGCCATATAAGTGCAAATCTGTTGAACGTCGAGCGTTATGTCACTACATGTTGCATAACAGCTCATTGTGTAAGACGAGTTAGATCACTGTGTCGTGTTCGTGCACGTATGAGATCTTCATGCGTGGTACGACTGATGGTAGTATATTAATCCGTATGTGTCGTAACTTAACGCATGATACCACCATGCGTGGGATGGTGTGCATAATAGCACCACGAGTTGCATCCCTGTTCGTGAGATATCCACGTGATGTACCTCCACGTGTAGGGATTACAAGTACAGTATCTCCATGCACGGTATCTCTGCGTGTGTTATCTGCACGCATCGTAATTCTACGCTTGATACTTCCACGCGTTATAATTCCATACCCGGTAACTCCATGCCACTTTATTTCTCCACGTACTTTAACACGCTACGACACTACGTGCCATAACTCTGTGCCCGATATTTCCATGCGCTGTAATTCCGCGCACCGTATCTCCACGCCGTAACTCCATGCACCGTAATTCTACGTGTAGTAACTTCACATGCTGTACGTCTACGCGTCATAACTCCACGCGTCGTACTTCCATTCGCTATAATACTACGCGTAGTACTTTCACACGCCCAAACTCCATGGGCCATAATTCTGCGCGTTGTAACTCCACGTTCTGTAATTCCACGCACCGTAGCTCCACCCATGGTACTTACACGCGTGGTATTTTCACACCCCGTAAGTCTATGCTTCATAATTCTACGTGTGATACTTCTATGCGTCGTAACTCAACAATTTCATGCGCCGCAAGTCAACACGTGATACCTCCACGTGTTAAAGCTCGCGGTGTTTCCATACACGAAACTTCATCCTCGATATTACGCTCAATATTTCCACGCGTCGTGATTCTCAATATCGTAATTGGACCCTGTACTTCCACATGTTATATCTTCATATATACATATCTTGCACATCGTTCATCCACGGCATGATACTTTCAGGCACCGGAGCTTCACGTGTAAGTCCGCGCGTCACAACCGAACGCGCGATACCTTAGCGTCCCGTAACGTATTGTATTTCCGTTCATCGTATCTCCCCACCGTGCGCTAGCCCGTATTATATAACCGCATGAAAAGTCTCTCGCGAAAGAAAGCACCGAAGCATTTCCGCAATTTTTCTTAAAGTACACGCCGACGAGAGATGAAAAGCGAGAAGATGGATAACGATAAAAATTACGTCGCGGCCCGCGTTGAAAGACGAGCAACAAACGAGGAATAGAGTAAAGTGACTATGGCGGGTGGTAGTCGTTTGCAAAGGGGCTACAGACGCGTCTACCGGTGACAGATAAAAACCCGGGACGAAGACGGATCAGAGGGACGATAAAAAGCGGACAGGTCGGTGGAAAAAGGAACGGGCAAGCGTGTCCCTACTATTGCATGTCGCGTATCCACCTTCCGAGCAATTTCATATACACGGTAGGCGGATCGTTGACCAGCCTGCTGGCCCGAGATGAGTGACGGGATAGCAAAAGCCAGCCACTGGCTGAACGGGCTGCCCTATAACGAGCAAACTGCCACTGCGATATCCGTCGGGCAGGTGGAATTTCATTTTTACCACGGGTCGTATATTTTCACCGCGTAGAACGTATCTGCTCTTGATCATCTCCCTGCGTCGTTTGTTATTAACACGCGACTTTTTTGTTATCTCTGTTAACGCAGCTATTAGACATTCAGTATAGGTTATGAGACAACAGGGACTTCGATCTAAGTTTTTTATCTGGACAATGTGTACCGTTTTCGTATCCTTCGGACACCATTTTGAAGTTAGCGATTGGCGGTAAATCGACCTGCTATTGTACTACCATTTCAAATAACATTCGTTCTTGAAATATTTATCTCCTTGCTGTGCAACTCATGTGGATCTATTTTTGGACCGTAATTGAACAGGAAAGCGGTGAATGGTACTAAGTGTACCATTACGTGTGTTATATGCGATCGGAATAGCGGTAGCTTTAGAATTGTAAGGTTCAATAGTAATCCCCTGTACTTCTAAGTAATATCCCTTCGAGTATCGGTAAATATAGATCGATCAAGAATTGACGCTGTTAAACGAAGTTTCGCATTGATCTATCTCGCCACTTCCGTTCAATGATTCGATAATACGGGCAAGAAAAGAGTGCATCGGTTTCCCAGCTGCTTTCTTCCCTCCTCAAGGTTTTATCCCGTCCCTTATCCGTCTCTGTCCATTTTTTCCACGTCGCTCTTCGTTTTTATCTGCTCGATCCTAGCTTCCGCTCTTTCCCCGGGTTCATACAGTTCTCAAGCCTTCCTAATTACTCGAAAGTGCGCAAAGAAGTCGTATATCGCGCTCATCAACGTTACATCTTCACGCAAGGTATTTGCACAGTGTGTATCGTCGTTGTACGACAACATTCGGTATCGTGTACCGCATTTCCACGTGTTGTATCTCCGTGCGTTATATCCCCATGTGGGGTATTTGCACAATTCATTTCTTCTTGCAAGGTATAATAACACTTTACATCTCCGCGTACTGAGTTTTTAGGTATGATATCTCCGTGTATCATTGTGCATTGTATATTCACGCGTGCTATCTCTACGCGTTGTATCCCCATGCGTGGTATCTCCATGCTCTGTATCTCCGCACTTCGTATCTTCACTTCCTGTTTCATTATGATAGTTGTCTCTGCACGTTGTACATTCGCATGTTGCATTTTTACGCGTAGTATCTCTACACTTCCGATTCAAAGATTCTGTAGTATGATATTCCGTGTTCTGTAGTATCATATTCTCGCGTCCCATATTCACATGGCCCGTTCTCTCGTGTCTCGTAATTTCACGCATCGTACTCTCACGTCCCATAATCTCACGTCTTATATTCCCACGCACCGTATTTTCACGTCCCGACTTCACACATCCCGTTCTCTCGTGTCTCGTAATTTCACGCATCGTACTCTCACGTCCCGTAATCTCACGTCTTATATTCCCACGCACCGTATTCTCACGTCCCGACTTCACACATCCCGTAATTCACACATCCCGTACTCTCATGTTCCGTAATTTCACGCGCAGTATTTTCACGTCCCGTATTCTCACGTCTCATATTCTCACGTCCCGAATTCACACATCCCGTACTCTCATGTCCTGTAATTTCACGCACCGTATTCTCACATCCCGAATTCTCTCGCACCGTATTCTCACGTCCCGAATTCACACATCCCGTACTCTCATCTCCACATGTTCGCGCATCGTATCTCCGCGCTCCGTATTTCCTCACTTCGTATTCTCCGTCGCTGTATCTCCACACTCCGTAACTCCACGATCCGTATCATCGCCCATAGCCTTCTCGTACATAGTATCCCCACTCCCTCGTATTCACAGGTGCCGTATCTCTACGTTGATAATCTCCATGTGTCGTAACCGCACGCGCAGTATCTCCCTCCGCTTGTGACTCTTCTCAAGCTTCCCAAATTGCCCGTAGCGGATAAAAATAGTGGTGTATCGTTGGCATCAGAGGATCCCACGATCTCGTTCCCCAAACTATTATCGCGGTCGCTTATTCACCGAGTTCCGGCAACTTCATTTGGCAAATGACGAACACACGGTAATATTCTTTGTGACGGTTCGCTCATCTAGCAACGCCTCGTGTTGATGCTCCTCGCTTTGTCGCGTTCCCTTCTCGCGTCCCGTTCCACCTTTGTTTCCCTTTTAATCTTCGCGGCAAAAGGGTGGTGGCGGGCAGCGACGAGAGGGTGGTCACGCGAAGCGAAGCCGGGAACACGTTGCATCCACGAACAATCCTTTTGGCGGTGTTACAGCGGACCCGTTGCCAACGTCGACTAGCCACCGGTCACGGACCGTTTTAATTGCGTCAACAGAAATTGCAAATTACTGTCGCTCTTGGGACGGGTTTGTTTGCCTTGGCGATCAAACTCGTCGACTGCGCTCGTTCGCGTGTGCTTTCCGCTCGTCTTTGACGCTATAAACCCCGAGACTTCCTCCGCTAGCTTTTCTTTCGGAATTTTGTTACTGTCGGCCGATGTCGAGCTCGTGAAACGCTTTTGGAATTTCGTTCGTCCAAGAAAATTCCATTTTTGTTGTACGTTAAATGTTTGCAATCGCGGTACGTGTATATATTATACAACGATCCTTTATCTTAACAAAAGTTAACATTCATTTTAACAATAGCTTATTGAAAGTTAATTATAAACGTAATCATTGTTTTAAAGCCTGTGTTTAATTTTATACGATCACTTTAATCATTAATGTACAAAGGAACAGTATTAAACTCGTGCTTAATGTGTCGTTGTTATTGCTGATTTTGTATACATATGTATGTTTTATGTGTATTTTATTTGTATGTTTATTTATATATACATACCTTTATAATTACATCTTAATAAGCTCTTATTATATGTATATTAACTTTTGTCAAGATAAAGGATAATTGTATAATCCAGTTTATGTATCATACTATATTCATTTTCTTGTCTAATTTAGCTTTAATTTAAAAATAAGCGCTTGTTACACGTCGGTATATCTAGTGTTAATAATGACGTGAGATATCTTTGCTGCAGTTAATTTCGGAACGTGCATCTGTATAAAGAGACACAGTCATATACGGCTCGAAAGATCATGCGTATTCATGGTCAAATTTGGAACTACATTATCCAACTAAATTTTATATTCGTAGAGCTAATATAAATTTATATTCGTTAACCCAATATAAATTTAATTCATCGACCTAATATAAATTTATATTCGTAGATCTAATATAATCTTACATTAGTAGATCTAATATAAAATTCGACGGTGTATCAATTGCACGAAACTTCGTCTGGCCGAAGCGTAAAGGTGAACCGAAAACACGATTCTCCTTCCTTCAGCGATTCCTCGTTCTCGTTTTTCTGTGCTGTACAGTCTATTTGAACCATCAGATTCACCCTCGATGGAACGTGACGTCGTCCCGACTCGCTAAAGCTCGCCGACTCGCTGAAGCTCGAGCGTAATCGACCATCGGGGCTGATTCGAGCGGGTTTTTCCCGTGGTTTTAGCGGCGCTAGTTTTCGACCGATCGTTCGGCGAGGATGATTAGGCACGCGCCAGCCATCCTGAACGAGCAAAAAATCGGCGTCGAGAGCCGCAAGAACCGTGGCGGGTCGTTAAATCTTCAACGCGGAGAGTTCGCGATCGCGTTACAAGCGGGAAATCGAGCCACGAAGAACAGCACGAAGCGTGGCGCGCCATCTCGATAGAATCGCGCGACGATGAAATATGCTCCGCGGCGATTTATCGCGACTGATTTAGTAAAACGCCAGCCTCCGTGCCGTTCCACGGATTATCGTCGAGTTACAGCCACGCGGATCGTGTTTTCGCCGGAACATAAGAGCGGGATTAATTGTGGTTTCTAACCGTGAGTTTAACTTTCCTGCGCGAATTTATTCTCCGGATTCTCGGCCGTGTAATTGAAATTAATTTTTAAACGTTCCCGTGCTAACCTCGCCGCGATAACAGCGAACGATATTCCGTGGGCGGTAGATCGATCGGTTAATAAAGAAAGGATTTTCACCTCGAATCGCTCCGAATCAATTAACGGAATGCACGGTTTCTTTAATTCGTGCGCGAATCTCGACGCAGCGCGTTTAATATTTAAATCGAAATCAATAGACGAAAATCAATATACAATTATACGTTGCGGGTTTGTAATAATGGCTTACCTGATTCGCTATTCGAATGCAAAACAATCGCAAAATTATGGCAGCCAACAGTTCCACGTACTTCTGCATTATTAATGACAACTCGAATAATAACGATTATTTGCAGAAAAAGTACTCCAACATTGACGGAACGTGGAAAATCGTAAAGTTGTATTAAAACCCGAAACGGTCTTACTTTGAATTGTTAGTAAGAGAAAGGATATTCTCTTATTTTAATTGATTGAAATGTTCTCTTATTAAATATCCCCTTATTTTAACTGATTAAAATATTCTGTTATTAAATATCCCTTTATTTTAACCGATTGAAATATTCTCTTATTAAATATTCCCTCGTTCTAACTGATTAAAATATTTTCTTATTAAATACTCCCTTATTTTAGCTGACTAAAACATTCTCTTAATAAATATTCCCTTATTTTGACTGATTAAAATATTTTCTTATTAAATATTTCCTTATTTTAATTGATTACAATATTCTCTTATTTTAAATGATTAAAAGAAGAAGAAGAATATTCTCTTACACTAATAATATATAACAACTCTTACACAAATTTCCCTATATTAATACCGCATTTTACGAAATGCAGGTACTCACCTTCTATTTATCAAATTTGAATTATTAATGTTAAGAATTAAACAATGTTACGTGCAACATCAATTTCGAAGATACGCCGTAATCGATAACGTAAATTCATAAAAGGAAAGCGATAACCATTTATCGAGGTGGTATTACGCCCTTCGACTTTCTTTTTGCGACGGTTTGATCTTTCCATTATTTTCCCCGGCCGTCGAAAGAGTCAAGCAGCTTTTGTTCGTCGCAGCGGGGCACAATCTATCATTCCCTTCATTTACATCGCAGTCGGCGCTCTCTAATTCGCATTTGGTCGCGTTACGTTCTATTTTCCCGTTCGCCGCGGCGAAATTGAAAAGAACCGGCTAACCGTATCGGCACGGTCGTTCTTACGTCGGAATATTCGATCGAATAAAATCTAGAACGCGGAACGCGGCTGTGTTCGCCCTCGGGGATTTCTTTTTTCGTTTCGCGATGAAATTCTCGCCGTGTTCGCGCGATCGTGAAACACTCGAGCCCGGCTCCGGTACTTTCGCATCGCGTTCTAAATGCCTCGCTTAATTCATCGCCACGGAATCGCTGCGAAACGCCAAGGAAACGTACCTCGAACACCTCGAGGATTGTGGTTTTTTAAATGTGCCTTTGAGCGCTCGAAAAATTTCCTTCCCGCAGGTTCGACGTCGCTCGGCGAACTACACCCCCATTCGGCCATTTTGGAATCGGCGAATTATAAAATTCTCGTATTTTCGAATTTCCGAGCGTCGAACTCTCTGCATACCCTTGGAAAGAATATTTCCACTTCCAAATCTCAATTTCAATTTCAATTTCAATTTCAAATCTCCGAACCCTTATATCGTGTTGTGAACCCGCAGGATGGCAATTGTATGGAATTAAACAAAGTCTTTTAAAAAACGTTTTTTATTAGGTTTTAACGTAAAGTAGACTGTTTGAAGGTTGAACTCTGCGCTACCCCTTGCGAGGGTGAGACGTCGAAGAAAAATGATGCGGCGAAAACTGTGTAGGGAGAAGGGGTGCTAGGATTTAGATTGTTTACTGATAGGGTGGTAGAAGTGCAAAAGGAGAAGGTCGGGACTTAGGAAGAAGATTCAAAGGATCCAGGTACATGTTTCAAGGTCTATTCATTTTTTTGTCAGTTCAAGATCAAGTTTTAAATTTCACGTTTTGAAGAGGAAAAGGTTGGGAAAAGATTAGATGCTTTATTTCTAAGGATAAAATGTGTCACTTTTGTAAACGTGCAAACGTGCTACGACGAAACTAAAGTTTTTGAAGGTACACATATCTGACAATAGTCTAAGAAACTTGATTGCGCACGCGTACTTCGAGGTAATAATGTCTAGAAGAACCAATGGAAAAAACGAACGTAGCGAACCAAGAATACGGAATTAAATCAAAATGGATTACCCGTTAATTGAAATTCTTCTGTACTTATGTTTTACGCTGGCATGGCGCGTAATTATATTATCGTAATATCGGAGGCGCACGATGCAGCGGGGTTGCGAGCGCTAATGAAAAACAATTTGAAGGTTTCAACGGGAAGAGTTTATAGAATAATCGTGGCGGATTTCGCCGAAGCGAGAGTGCACGTTCTTCCCTCGCATTCTTCGCAACAATAAAATCTTGTTTAAGACGGTGCTTCGTAATCCGCTTGTCTCTGGAGTTATTCATCGCAAACATTCCAGCCGGTGGCACCCGGAGAACGGTTCCCGTGTAAAACTCGGTAGTTTCACGAGGATAGTTATCTCTAGAACTACCAACCGGGTCAGAATGACCAGTTTCGGGTTCATTTTTGTATTAAAAAATTTTGTTACTCCCCTTTGTCAAAATGTTTGTCATGTTTATACCGAGCTAATGAATGGTTATACATGTTAGGCGATGCTGCAGTATTTATTTATTTATTTTTCTTCTTTATTTTCAATTTTTAAATATGTATGCATTTAATTCCGGTACTGAAACAACGACCGGTGGATCGACGGAATTTGAACAAATTCATTGCTTTGTTACTAGAGCCAGAAAAAATGTATAATATCGCTGTTGGATTTCATGGAGATTTTCAGTATTAATAGATAGTATGTTGGACGGATATGTTCATACAACAAGATATCAAAATGAAAATTGCAGAAAAATAATGGGAGTTGAAATAAACGAATAGATATATGTATGAAGTATACAAATTTGTATACATTTATTTTTGTTTATAGATTTTCAATGTATTTATACCAAATAAAAAATGTAAAGAAAAAAGTAAACAATTACTTATTGTATTATTTTTTTATTTCTTCAAATCACGTTACGTTGCCTGTATGGCAGCATTCGATTTTTTTGGAATATTTATTATGCCACGAATATGGCGGTATTCGTTTTTTAAGAGTTAGTCAAAAATTATTTATTAAAAATTCTTGTATTAACACTACAAATATTAATCTATCCAAATAACCATCTCCGGGTTCGAGATTTTTGTCACAAAATTTTGTTGCCATCCCTTTGTCAAAATGTCGGTCATGTTTTATCGAGCTAATGAATGGTTGTACATGTTAGGCGATGCTGCAGTATTTATTTCATTTTCTACTTTATTTTCAATTTTAAAGTAAGTATGCACGTAATGCCGGTACTTCTGGCGATAAACATCGTCGAACGTTCAATGTTTCGAGACAAACGCGCAAAGGTCGACGATCGATTCCAGCAATCTTTCGACGATCAGTCGTATCGAGCAACTTGACGAAATCGAAAGGGGAATTCGAGACGGTTCTCCACGCTCGCCAGGCAATTTTACGAGCATGGATTCATTTATTACTCTTTGCTCGAGTAGCCATCGGTCTGCACCGGGGGAGCCTGGGAAAATGTGTTTTATCGGCGATATTGTTCGTCGAAGATAAAGCGGAAGCGAGCCAGAGATAGCCGCGATATTCGCGCACTCGACGTAATATAACGTCGATCCGTGGAGTCGCGTGTGCGCGCGGCTTTATTGCTCGTAAATACAAAGAACCGAAGAAAAATAGAAGGGTAAAGAAACGGAAGCGGCGTACCAAGCCGAGTCTTATTGCCTTTCGAGGAGGATCCGTGTGCCGCGTGTAAAAATCTACCCGATACAACGACGATCAAACGCGTGCGAACATTTTATACCGAATCGAATTCTCATCGATACTACTCTCCACCGGATAAACTCGATCGATACATATAATTTCCTGCAGTATAGTTTCGCGGACTCGTATCAATATATAATAATAATTTAGAAATGAAGCCTCATCCGATATTTTGGCAAAGGAAAAAGTTGTTCAGAATAGCCCCGCCTATCACCCCTTTTTTGGCTCCTACAGTATTTGTGAGGCACCCTGTATAAACACATAGATAGTACTTTTATGATCAATAAATCTGGCCAAATATATTCGCAGCATTTTGTTTTATTTATCATGCGTCGAAGTAATAGATAGGAGTATTCTCAATTAGATAAGTCATCAAATTCAAACTGGTATACCATGTATATCACAAATTCCTCGAACATGGTAGGTGTTTCACGTACTTTTATACTTACATCGGATATCGCTGTTTTTTTCGTGAAAAAACGAATCCTGAAAATTTCTCCACGCTCCTTTAACTCCCGTTTCCCTTGTCCGTCGGTTTTCTCGCGATCATCCAATTGTAACGAACGTCCCGGTTGTGATTGTTGCAGCTTATGGTAATTTGGGCAGCGTCCTGAGCGCCCAGGGACGCGTCGCCGAGGCGGAGGAGGCGTACGTCCAGGCGCTACGCTATCGACCGAACATGGCGGACGTGCACTACAATCTGTAAGTACAGTCACGTACAGACTCAATAATCCACTTTGTTGCCTGTCGACTTTTTTCATTTTCTCTCGTCTCGATAATGGAATCGACGGAGGACGCCACCCCGGTGACGCGTATCACCCCGTTAAACGAACGATTAGGCGAGATAGGCTGGCTATCAAATTCGCCCTGCTTCGAGCTTCCGGTGGCCGTCGTCTATGGCGACTCTCTCGGGGCTTGATGAGTTTCGCTACTTGTCGCGAGACAGAGTTTTATCACCGGTAAAAGGGAACGGCGCCCTAATTTCGTGTCTTTTTGTCGTTCGCGACGCGCGTACGATACTCACAGTTTCGGGCTCGGCTACTTATCACTGATTTAATTACGTGCTTTGCGCGACGTTGGGAAAATTTGGGAATTCGGAAGCTTGGAAATTTGGGAATACACGGAGTTGAAAGAGTGAGGGTCAGTGGAGCGACAATTTAGGAGTATTGAAGCTTTGGGGCTGGAGAATTTGGAGGAGTGGAAATTTCGAGGTTGGGTGGTTTGGAAATTTGAGATTTGAGAATTTCAGAATTCAAGATTTGAGATTTGTGAATTCAGGATTTGAGAATTCGAGATTTGAGAATTCGAGATTTGAGAATTCGGGATTTGAGAATTCGAGATTTGAGAATTCGGGATTTAAGAATTCGAAATTTGTGAATTCGGGATTTGAGAATTCGAGATTTGGGAATTCGAGATTTCGAATGTCAAGATTTGTGAATTCGGGATTTGAGAATCCAAGATTTGAAAATTCCAGAATTGAGAATTTGTAATCGGAAAAACGTGGAAATTTCAAAATTTTAGATTTTGGAACAGCATCCAGTTTGAAAAATTTCAAATTTCTGAATTCGAAAATCTTAAAGTATGAAAATTTGAAGAACAACTTGTCGGCTCAAACCCCAATGAATCTCGATGTAACACAATATCTCACACAATCCACTCATTGAATCTCGTCACATCATAAACTCGAAACCAGACCTAAATTCAGCAAATACTCTACACCGTAGAAACTTCCGGTGCATACCTTTTTCGTGCATACAGTATCGCGAAAAACGGGAAAATATTGTTACGCGTCTCCGTGTCACGAACCTTATTCTGATCGCACAAGATCCCAACACGGTGGCGCCTCGCCGAATCTTCCATTTACCCTTTCGACTTCTCCCGTTTCCGGGTTTCTTCGCGAGCAGGAAAGATCTCGTTCGTCCGCCTTCTCGCGGGAAACGAACACGCTGGACAGCGAGCCGAAATCCCGTAGACGGCTGTCGAATTTGCGTAATCCGCGAGCAAAGCGCTGCCACTCCGCAAATCTCGCGCGCAATGAACTCGCTGCTGATTTAAGCAGCCTGTAGTCCGGGAACGGCGTCCAGAAATCCCGTGAAGACCAACGTGGAACGTGACTGGTTCCGGCAAAATAAGAGGACGAACGAAACCGCTGATCCGTGGCGGAAAATCGGTACACGCCGACGAACGAGGAATTTTCTCGATCGTGATACACTGTCTCGCATACACACACAACGACCCTTTGCGTTCCTCGTAAAATCGGTGTATCGATACTTTGGTAAAAAGACGAGGTGGAAAATTTAACCCTTCGACTACGTTGCATCTTTGTGCATCATCGATGCATGCATCGTGAGACGATCGCGATCACTGTATATTGAAACTTGTCGATATTCGGCTATTTGCTGTTGACAGATTATGCGAAACGATAGACTATATCGAATCAGTTTAACAGAGCGGTAAATATGCTGTAGTATAATAAATTTAGAGGGAGTATATACACGTTCTGTGAGCAAAGGGTTAATGCAAAGCTGAAATATATGTATGTTGTGCTAGAGGTGTATGTGGATAGAGTGAAAGGGTGTCTCAGTTTAAAATTATGTTGTACAAAGAATTGTCTGAATGACGAATTAATTGAAATCATTGTGGAGATAAATTTAAAGGTTGTGGCTATTTATACACAAGGATGTTCATTTATAAGGATGTGGCATGTATAAAATAGCCTCATCCAAATGTTAATCCAAATTCATACAAGCAACTCGTCATACAGAAAGATTATTTTGGAATTTATATTACTTAGTAGCTGACTGGTAGTTTCGCTCGCAGTTACAACGTGGTTAAATTAGTGGTTGCATCGTGGTTACTTTATGTTACAAAAGCGTTGGCTCTTTATTACGTGGAACGGCAAGAAAATTCACGGAAGTTTATCTCTATTACACCCCGTTGATAAAATCCAAGGAACGAACACACAGTTCACACGGTCGGCGATAAGGTGTTAAAGGTTGATTCCTTATCTACGCCGAGTATAAATCGTGGACTTCCCCTCGTAGAGGCCCCCGAAAAGTCTCCAAGGACTTTCGATCAACGCTCATCATCTCTGGACGATCTTCTACAAGCGTTCCGGAGAGAACGTGGAAAGCTGTCAAGGCTGATAAGCCGCCCCTGGGCATCCTTCTGCGAGCTTGCGATAAGCCGCTCTAGGTACCGCATGCTCGATACAACCAGGTTATCCATTATCCTCGTCCGTAAGAGCACATCCGTAAGAAAATGGTACGAGTATAAGGGAATTGTTTCCAATCCGACGTTTTCCCGGAAAAACGTTACGAAAGTACAGGCTGAAGAACGACATCCACGTATCGTTACGTCCTCTGGGCATAGCTGTGACTGATACCGAGTTTCTTTGGTCACGGTTGACTCTCGTTGTATCGCCGTAGGTGGAACTAATGGAGAGGACAATATTCCAAGTTGGAAACGTAGGAAGATGTTTTACGTTTCTATAGGGTGACGTCGGGTTTGGAAAACGATGATTTTGGAGTTTGGCAGTTTTCGAATTTGGGGAGTCGAGAATTTGTGGAGTTCGGTGTTCGAGGTTTAGAAATTTGAGGACTCTGAAATTTGCTGGGTTAAGAGTGGAACAATTTGGAGATTTGAAGATTTAGAAATTTGCAGGGGTTCTGGAACTTGAGGAGTTGGAATTTTTGAGTTTTGGATCTTGGAGATTCAGAAATTGGGAGATTTACAAATTTCGAGGTTTGAGAATTTACGGAGGTAGGAGTTTGCGAATTTGAAGATTTGGAGATTTAAGAATTTCGAGGTATGAAAATTTGTGGAGTTAGGAGTTTGCGAATTTGAAGATTTAGAGATTTAGAAATTTGACGATTTAAGAATTTCGAGGTTTGAGAATTTGAAGAGTTAGAATCTTTGGAGTTATGGAACTTGGAGATTAAAAAATTTGAATATTTAAGAATTTTGAGATTTGAGATTTTGAACTTAAAACCGTACAAATTTTGAGACTTTGGAATTCGAAGAGAGAAGAAATACAAAAATTTCGAAATTTGTGAATCCAGCTACCTAAGCTCAGAGGTGTCATACATCGCCAATTTGGGAACTTACGTGTTCACAGAATGAAAATTGAAAAATTGTAAATACAGGAATTTGCACTTTCTTCCAATACGCGAACAGGTCAGCACGAAGAGAAAGTCAATCGATAGTCTAAATGTTGGTAATATAATAAGAGTGTGCTGTATCTGTAGGTACTCTCGCGATTAATAAAGCTCCCTGGAGATAGTCGTGGAGCGTTCCGCTGGTAACTTCGTAAAATTTCACGCCAGGAAAGGGTCTAGGTAACGTTATTACGATCTATTTCAGCGGTAGAATTTCTCGCAGCGGCCACCGGTTTCACGTACCGGGAGAAAAATTACACGGGCCAGTTGGATAACCTGGATTCATTCTTTCGAGGCTATCGGATGCCAGGATGCAACGAGGCGAGTCATATGTGGCTATTATCACCGTCTTCCGTATTACAGGCCGCTACCTTTTCCCGGACGACCAACGGGCCCGAACGTAAAGCCAACGGATATGAGCATTCATATGCCGGGATTTACAACTCCTCGTTTATAGTCGTGCACCGTAAACGCGTCTAATCGGACAGCATATTACTCGCGGGTCTTATGAAACACGCTAGGTTTACAAAAGCAGATGCACGATGTATGCAGTGTGTACAGATGCGAAATACCCGAATCATTTTCCGTAGTTTCGTGTCTTCGTGTAGACAGATTTCTCTATCTTTGAATCGATGTCATCCTAGATATTTAGATCCGTTGATCTACGGATCTCTAGGTTCCTGCTGTTGCGGTATGTTCTTATTTTCTAAATTCCTACGTTCGCAGATTTCTAGATTGGTGGATTCCCGCTTTTGTAGATTCCAAGATTGGTAAATTCCTAGATTGGTAGATTTCTGGATTGGTAGATTTCTAGATTGTTGGATTCCTATTTTAGTAAATTCCAAGATTGGTAGATTCCCAGATTGGTAGATTCCTATATTCTCAGATACCGAGATTCTTAGATTCCTGAATTCTTGAATTCTTAGATTTGTAGATTCGTTGATTCTTATATTCCTACATTTGTGTACAGTCAAAACTCATAGTCCCAGGCTCCTGAGTGGACAGATCACCAGATTCTTATACCTTCGGATCTCCACATACATCATCCACTCTTGCATCTTCAGATTGTTACATCCCCACATTCCTATAGCCCTGTATACGTAACATCTATAATTCCTATAATCCCACAACCCTATACCATTGCATCCCTTTAACCTCGCATCCGTGTAACCCCACCTCCCCGCACTCGAATCCCTATATTCTGGATGCTTAGATCCGGAGATTCCAATAGCCCGGATGTTCGAGCCGTTTCAAGGACCAGAATCCACCCGTGAGATCCTCTCGCGAAGGTATTTCACCGAAGGTAAAATTCGCAACGCGGAATATCCTGCGGGGTGAACGGTGCGGGAACTCGAGGGATCTTTTACAAGGAACCGTGACGTACGTGTCCCGTCAGGGAGATCGATCGTCCGGATACGATGGAACGACACCGAACCTCTTGTTCTCGGCGACAGGACAACGGGACTTTTACGCCTACCGGAATTTTCTCCGGTTGGGTCCCTCGCCCTTCGTAGGAAGACCGATGGCCAACTTTCGGATGGTGCGACGCGATGTTGATTTATTAAAAGGCCGTGGGGCGGGGATCGCGAGTCATCCGTCAGTGGACGACGGTGAATGGAAAATTGATTAGTCGCCGTTCCGGGCAAAACGAGGAAAAACTTGCCCGGTTTCTGTTCTGCCGAGCCCCGGGCCGCCGCCTCTCGCCAGATTACGCCGCTGTACCGCTTAGGTAACGATGTCGTCGGATCGATAGGTAATTAACGGATGCCCGGCTCGTGACGAGGGATGTTTTAAACGCGACGCGGCAGCCACGAGATTAAAAAATAATTGGCCGTGCGAGCTAACTACGGGTGCCCGGGGTAAGGGTAGATCGCTCGAACCCGAGAATAATTAACGCCCCGGCCGTGCAGCTACCGGAAGCTTCGTTGCAAAGAAACCAGAAGAAACCGGGAATGGCGGAGGAAACAGGAAACGGTGAACGCCGTGAACAGGATACGTGTGCCCGCATGCTGTTTAACGGACGAGTATATACGTATACCCAGGAATTGGCACATCGACTCGTATTGGGAGTACAAATTAGTTCGATCCGTTTTCAAGGGGGGACCTTCATGTAGAAAGCCGAAATTAAGCCGATTTGCAATAATTTTTTTGAAGGATAAGGAGCGAATAAATATTTTGACGGTTTTGAGGACTATTTAAGTAATACTTCGACTTCATTTTTGAATTTCTTTTCAAAAAATGACTTTTTTTATTCCATCTACATGGATGTCCCTCCTTAAAGGATGTCGGAGTTTATTATGAACATATCAAGAATAATAAATGTACAGCTATACACGTTGAAAAATAATTAATAATATAGAAAATGTTTTTACTCCTACATTCCAAGTGTACGAATACTCTTGTCTCTCACTGTACTGTGTTAAGTACTTGTTGCTACTATGAAATCTTCCACTCGCGTCTCTAAATCGTACAATACTTTCACGGGAAGTTTAAACAACGCATACACTCGAAAGTACTTTCATTGATGGAAAATAGTATGTACTTTTACAAGGACTAAAATTAGTGTTGAGTGTTCGTTTGAATTTTTTTGTTTAATTTGATCCTTGGCCTAGGGAAGCGCTGTCTTTCTACCAGGACCACAGTGTTCCCTGACACGTTAATTAAGCGACGAACGGGAATTATTGGTCGTTTCACAGGCGGCGCGGCACGACGGATCCGCCACTGGCGGTAATTACTCGTCGGTAAATAGAATCAGTTGATTCGACGACGAAATTGACACCGAGTTCAAAGGAGAGCCGCGCACCGCTTAATTGTCGTCGCGACGCTGGAGGTGCGAGCTACCGGTTACACGGTTGTCGTAAAGCAAGCACCCGTCGTTGCGACATACTGACACGCGAGACTGCGATATGTCCCGACAAGAAGCAATAGAAATAGATGCATATCTAACGGAACTAGATTAAACCGTGATGCAGCCTAAGCGCGGTCCTTTATGCGTTAAAGGAGCAGGGATACCGCAGCGATACTACTCGATACACGGCAATGTTGCTGCATATTTTGCTAAACCCAATTACGCGGTCTCGGAATTCTACGGTATCGAAGTCCCGAAGTAAATTTCGAAGTCTCTAAAGTTTCGAGATCTCAAAACTACAAAGTCTCCAAAGCCTCTTGACTCAAAATCTCAAACCTCTGAAATGTTGAAGTTTCCAGAGTTCTGAGGTTCTGCAGTGCCAAACCTTAAACGTCTCCATAGTGCTCAAAGTCATAAAGCCCCAAAATTGAAAAATCGTCAAACCATCTAAAAACTCAAAATCCCGAATTTCTGAAATTCTGAAATCTCCAAAGTTCTGAGGTAGCGCAGTATCAAGTTTTGAACGTCTTCAAAATATTCAAAGTTCCAAAAATCTCGAAGCCCTAAAATTAAAAAATCCTCGAAGTCTCTAAGGTCCCGAAATCCAAAATTTCTGAAACCCTGAAGTTTCCAAGGTTTTCAGGTAGCGTAGCACCAGGTTTTGAACGTCGTCAAAGTGTTTGAAGTCTTGAAAAAAATCTGAAGATCCCAAAATCGAAAAATTTCCAAAGTCTCCGAGGTCTTAGATCATAATATGCAATTTGTATCAATAAGTTACGAAACACAGGGTGTAACCCTATACATAATATGTAACCCTAAACCTATTATAATTGATAGCGTCGATTACAAAATCACGAATTCGAGGAATATTTCCGCGCACAGGTAAACGGGTTGAAACGACTATCGTTGCAAATTAATTCGCTTATTGTCGGGGAGAAATCGAGGCGAAACGGGGAGGCCCGCTAATTTCCCCGACGGCATACAAACGTTTTGTCGCACCAGCGATCCCGTTTCCCGCCCTTTGAGCATCCCGCCGGCAACGTTTCGATCGCGATAAACGTCGTTAAACGCGTGCAAATATTTACGTCGTTTGTCGACCCTGTCTTTGAACCGTTTGAAGTTTGTTCTTTTCTTCAAAATTCGCGGTATGCTCGCGAGAGAGGGTTGGCGCATCGGTTCAGCGAGCGAACGAGTTACCAAGTTGATGAACAAACCCTGAAACGAGACGATACAGCCTCGAATTTTAGTTCGACGTCCTGAAATCTCTTCATCGACGTCGCTGCACCAGTGGCGCATCCATAATTTTGTTAACACTAGATTTATGAGCGACGAATGACCATTTATACTGGAATCAAGAAGAAGGTATAAAAATAAGTGAGTAATGATTCTTTATTTCGATGAAGGATAAGATAAATTTTGACGAAAGCTTGTTACCAATTTTTCAAATTTAAAATTAGAAATCTGTGGTCCATCGTTCTGACGGGTTCCGTAAATCTGGTGTTAAGGAAACTTACACGTGTAATGATATTCAGTCTGTATTTACATTTGTCGTGTACAATTCACGCATAAGGATGTTACCATTTTTGTACATTATACATCTTTCATTTATAATTACAGGTTTAATTTCTTATCGAAATCTAAAAATAAATTAATTTCTTCTTTCGACCTTAAAGGAGTCATCCACGAAGAGGTAAACCGCGCGAATACCCATTCTTGTTCGTTTCGTGAAAGAAGTTTCGTTATACGGACTCGAAGTTCGTCCGAACGCGTTGCATAACTATGCGCGACTGGCAAATCCTCGATTTCGCAAAAGTAGCATCGCCCTCTAATTGCAAGTTCGAAAGTTTCTGGAAAGAAAATTTCGTTCGCCCTTCGAGCCACGGATTCCAAGTTTCCCGACGTCGACGCGTTCCCCGATCGACCATCGAATACGCAATTTTTTCCCAAGGAAAAATCCCGTTTGTTACCTCGAACGTCGTAGAAATGAACGTAATAAAACGATTCGGAATCGCGCAGGACGTACGGTCCGAACGGGAGTTTTAATCGAGAAAAGGAATACGCTCGAGCGGAGGTCGAGAAACATCGAGGGAGATGCTTCTTTTTTCGGGGCAACGAGCAGGAACGTTAATGGAGATTCCACGGGAAGGTCAATATTGAGGATGTCATTTATTGGTCGGCGAAATCGTGGCCGGGAATGGAAGCTCCGAACGTTTAAGGAACGACTCGACGTCGGAGTCTAACAAACGAGCGACTTAATGAAGGTAATGATCATAACGGCGGAAAATGAAGGACTCGTAAACTCGATGAAACGGTTCGTGGGGGCCGCGACAACGCGTGTAACGAACACGGTAAACGATTAATTAACGACAGACATGGAACGATCGTCGCGATCGTACGTGACAATGCATAATTGACGCGTAATAACGGAGATGAAGCAATTAAGGAATATCGTCGCCCGGGAAACGCTTCGAATCGCGTAAACCGTGCGAGCTTGTTCCTCCCCGGATTTCTGAAAACATTATTGTAACATTGCGAACATAAAAACATTAACCTATCGTACTTTCGGCAGGTGCGTCACCCAGGGATAATTAATTATTGCTGCAAGGCTGAGACAAGTAGTACAAGTTAAAATGTATAACAAAGTATACTTTGTTGTTGAAGATGCCTGAGTATGCAAATTATAATTAGTATTAAACTCCAAAGTTAATCACGATGCAAATACGATTTAGGTTTGTTGTATCCGAACTGTTACGTGTGTCACGAGTGTGTTACGATGTTACAAGTCAAAGGATTAATAGATATAGAATACAAGGTTGTCCCTTTAACACGTTCACGCTAACGTAGTTGAAAATATTATTAGATAGTATTTTTATGATTAATAAATCCTACCAAATATGTTCACAATATCTGCTTTATTTATTATTCTTAGGTCAAAGTAATTACTACTAGTGTTTCCAATTAGATACATGAACAAATTCTTACTAAATGGATGATTCATATGGAAAAGAGTCACCCAAATGTGGATGACGTGGCAATCAAAGTGTTAACACTAGAACAACCAACCAATTAAAATGACTGGTTTCAGATTTGGCATTTTTTATTACAAAATTTTATTGCCGTCCTTTTGTCCAAATATCTATCATGTTTTATTGAGCTAATGAATGGTTGTATATGTTAAGAGATGCTGCAATATTTATTTATTTATTTTTCTACTTTCTTTTCAGTTTTGAAATAAGCATACCGGTACTTCTAGTGTTAACCTAGAGCACTCAAACATCTCTTCAGGGTTATTGTAATTCAAAAAATATTTGTTACAGAATGTGCATGGTATCAATGGACCAATATCTTTGTATCTCAATATCTCAAGAATATTTTTATCCAAAGGTCATTTCTTTCCGAAATTATCAAAGTCGTTCTATTTTTTGATACATAGCATTTTTTTTTATTGCATCGTGTAGCTAAACAAAAATACAATAACATGGTCTTGAAACGTGCTCGATCATCGAAAATCAATGTTTCGCATAAAACTCTTATGAGTTTCACAAAATTACGATTGCAGCGTCGTCCGAAGGAATATATGAATTTATCTGCTTCTATTTACGAGTCGTTTATTTCATTCCTCCCGATAAAGAACATTACAGATCCAAGTACCAAGGCAGTAAACCTCGAAACGATTCACGGTTAAATCGTTGCCGCGAGATTACCCATTTCCTCGGTGATTCTAACCTAACTTCGATATCCGTTTACTTCAGCATCCCGACGTTCGGTTACGCGCGACGCAAATTAAACTGGCCCGTTAATAGAAAACGCTCGACGCATCGAGAAAGGTGACGCGAATCGGATGCACGCAAATACGATCGAGTTTTCTCGATACTTTATCGAATCACCTACCGTGTTTGCAACGGATCCTATTACCTGTCTGTCTCTTAACACGTTCCTCACCGCGTCAATTATGGGTTTTTTCTTCAATGTTAAATATGATGTTTCTCCAAGTTAAATATAATTTTTATTAAGATTAAATATAATTTTGATTCAAGTTAAATAAGATTTTTCTTCAAATTAAATATGATTTTTCTTCTAGTTAAATGAAGATTTCCAATGAATTTAACACTAGATTTACAGGCAACCATTTATATTTGAATTGAGACTAAAGCATAAGACTAAGTAAACAATGAACGACATATAAAATAACTCATGCAATGATTCTTTATTTCGATGAAAGATAAAATAGGTTTTGTCAAAAGCTTCTTACTAATTTATTCATTAAAAACATGAAATATAAAATTCGTCATTTTTATCATTTTCCGTAAATCTAGCGTTAATGGAACAAGCACTGAAGTCTGAATTGTAAAATATATAAAATAAAAACATTAAAATATAAATATTGGTTTGACTACTCCAAGGATACAGGAGCAGACGAACGATTTTTGTGTTCGATACGGGAATCATTTTTAACTCTTTGCAGTCGAAAGCATTTACAGTCGTGGACAAAATTAAGTGGACAGGTATCATAAATAACAAAAGATTAATTTAATTTAACTAACAATGCCTATAAATCAAAACTTTATTGCACAATTATATACATTAAATAAATGTTTTTCAAGTCTGCAAAAGCATTTCACGTTCTACATTTTAAATTTATTTAAAACATTGAAACAAAACAAAAAATTTTTTACATTTCTGCAATGTCCATTTAATTTTGTCCATGACTATATATTGTTGATAAATAGCTACTGTAAACCTTTCTAGTTGAATAGTTTCATGAATTTTTATCAAACTAATATTTGTTTATTGTTAATTGCCGATATTGTCTGTTTCACTATGTTCAAACGTCGGATGTACGATACTATAAATGCAGTCAAAAATTGTTTATTTGAAATTGTTGCAATAAATCGGCGCATAGGGTTAATACTTTGTTCAATTCGGTGACGGACAATTGTGCTCGTCGAGAGACACGGAGGGAAATTTGGTTATATCGCCACGGACTGAGCTGCCGCGGCAGAAAATTCTTAAAATTGGCATGGTGGAAAGAGGTTTCACTATGCAACGCGCGGATATTTGTGAACTTCGGAACGTCCCTGTTCGAAATTTTTTATTAAATTTAAGAATTTCAAAGTTTGCAAGGTTAAGAGTTTCGAAGTTTGCAAATTTCTGAGTTCGAAACTTTGAATGATCGCGAGTTTTAAAATAACGGAAGTTTCTAAACTTGATAATATGAAAATTTGCGAATACCGGAGGTCCTCGCGTTATACGCGAGAAGCACAGAATTGGAACAATGTAGCGATATGCTGGACGTAATTAACGAGGATAGTTAACGTACGCGATTGTCAATCCCGACAAATGTTTCCATTTTCAATTCTTTTTATTTTTATTTAACGATCAAGAATTAACGCGAGCGAAACACGCATGCACATATAACTTTTCGTTCGTGTTCAAATACCTAAGCAATACATTATTAACCTATAATTTCCCCGATTTTAGTATCCGTTTATGCTAAAATACGGGATAACATTTAATAACTGAATGTATGAATTAATGAATGGCTATAATACGATTAGCTTTAAATGCGTATATGAATTAATCGTCCATAAATGGTTAAAGTAAACAATCAAATGACAACGATTTAGCGATTAAATTAGTTGATTATTTGATTGAAATGAATATTTCGGTACGTTATTATTAAATGTGTCTTTCATTTTCGATGCTTTTGAAATTAAACTCGAGGCTCATTAATGTGATCCTATATGTATATACACATGGTCAGGGATTGAATACAACGTTGACACATTTCAACTTTCTTTATCTGCTTTTTTAAATTAGCTATGATTAGCCTTGGCTTACGCATCTGACAAATTAATCATAATTCACTATAATTAGCAAGGGGTGCTCATTACAAAGGGTTAAACAAGAGTGATAAATTAGGATGTAGAGGGAAGTAATTTCTTACGTCGTCGAGAAATTCTCAGCATAACGAAAACTCTAAGAGGGATACGTTTAGTGCGACAGGAAACAAGAAGGTACAGTTCGAACCAGTGTACAATAGAATTCAGCGGAGCGTATAAATTTAATAAGAACAAAATGTAATACTGTATCGAATGGAAAACTTCTGTATTACAATGCCTGCGACAATGCATAATAACCCACGCCCGAAAAGTACAGTGTCACATATTTGCACAGACGGTTACCTCGGTAGCAACGACGCACATGTACACCCAACAGCCCCGACTTACATAAAACATCAGAAAGAACTGCACGTCAGACAAAAACAACGTGTGTTGGTATTTCCAACAGTCGTACGAAGTATTATACAGCGATGTGACAGCATTTAGCCGGCATTAAGCAACGTGACTTGTCAGGCCGAAGTGAGATGGCTGGAATCAACACTCCAAATGGGGCACGCTTAGACCACATAAAACAGAAGGAACAGTTGGAACCAGTGCATAATAGAATTCAGCGGAGCGTATAAATTTAATAGTGTATTAAATGGAAAACTTCTGTATTACAATGCCCGCGACAATGCATAATAACCCTCCCCAGAAAAGTACAGTGTCATATATGTATGTGGGGAGCGAGATAAGGATATTCGAGCAAGGTGTGGATGTAGAGTGTTTGGACCGAGAGAAGTGCGAATAAAGAGTGTTTGGATCAGGTAACAGTTCTTTGCAATGAGAATGCGTGTGGTACGATTTGATCAGCGGGTGTGACTGTGTATAGCTGGATTTGGGAGAAGAAGAGTGTTGTAAGAGTGGAAGGAAAATCAGTTGAGCGCGAGAGTTAAAAGAGAGAAGTCGTGCGAGCGTGTATTGTATTTTGTTTTCTATATATTAAATATTTTTTTTGTTTAAAACGAGTCATTGAGTCACTAAGACCGCTACATATATTTGCAAGGACCTCGATAGCCACGACACACATCTGCACCAAACAGCTCCGACTTGCATAAAACATTAGGAAGAACTGCACCTCAGAGAAAAATAGCGTGTGCTGGTATTTCGAACAGTCATACGGAGTATTACACAGCGATGCGACAGCATTTAGCCGGCATTAAGCAACGTGACTTGTCAGGCCGAAGTGGGATGGCTGGAATCGACAGTCCGGCCGTATGCAGGACGATCCCGTTTCAAGATGGAATGCGAGATGGGTTCGCAGGAGTCGCGTCGGGACTAGAATTCGCAAGGACGAGAGGCGAGGCTGCGAATTGAATGGGAAATTGATGGGCTTCGGGCTGTCGGTGGTGTACATCCGCCATAGAACCCCCTACCAGAGATTCCGTTGTGTCTCGGTTCCGTATACAGCCGGCGCTGTACCTTCGGGCGTCCCGACGCTTCCATCCACCTCCATTCGGGTGACGTTACACACGTCGCATACGGAACGTGAACGTCGTGGAACGTGGACGTCGGTTTGTGTGCGTCGGTACAGCTGCAGGTAAACCATGCTTGGTCCGTTTGCCCCGGTGTTTACCCATGCTGACCGCTTGAATATGTATCGTTCCGGTAGCGCTTTGATTGTACCCACTCGCATTTGCATCCGGAAGTGTCCCGAAACCCGACAGACTACGTTCTGTCCGAGTTCAAGACGCAACAGTCGTCGCCGGACAACGGCGCAGCTTCCCACCACTTCCGTCGTCTGCACGATATCGAGACGATGGAACCGAACTAGGAATATCGATACCCGACGAAACCTCCCTAAATATTTACGTCGCTGTAAATGGATCTGCGGAAATTCCCGAAATATCGGGGTCGAGAAACTGGGAATCGTATTTGGGGACGTTGCTGGTGTCAGATCTCGATTTAGGTTAATCCTTTGTCCTAAGATATCGTGTCACGCTCATGACCTACACTACAGTTCGAATGTGATTAATCAAAGTCATTTTTTCGCTGCGATTAAATTTCGGGTTCAATTGTAACTGCAATCTGCATAATCAATGATCGTCGTATGCAAAATGTGCTTAACATTTTAACTTTATGTACTTAACAAACTGCAATACACCGAACTTGTCCTTTAACTTTCCCAAATAATTTTCTAAATTTTACAAAATCATTTTCTGAATACCCAAATAATTTCCCGAGCACTCGAATAATTTTCCGAATACCTAAATTATTTCCCGAATACCGCAAATTATCTGCTGCGGAATCCATCTTTAACTTTGTGTTGACCCGACAGCAAAAGCGTCGTCGCCATTTTCGCAGAAACCTCTAAGCACAGTAAGCCTTTTTTCGCTCCTTCGTCGCAACACTTTATTTCCCGTACGCGTTGAACATACCCGGACAACGTTCAAACTTAAACCACTCGTGTCGGTGGTTTGTATGTTAGAGTATTATCTTAGGTTTACGTCTGCGTTATCAGGTAGCCCGTCGTTGTGAGACCGAGTAAGCCGTGTGTAGAACAGCGTGACGTTTTACCGGCGCGAAAACCGGCGTCCTGGAGAGCACTGGAACAACCTATTTTCCAGACGATCCTTCTATGTCCTCCGCTCTTCCTATTATTCCATCCAGTAGGAGTTTACCTTCGCGATGATGCAAGTAAAAACAGAAATCTGCACAATGTTTGTGCGAGTCAGAGCCGGGCACCGTTGTCATCCAAAATAATTAGTTAAATCTTTTTCGATCTTTATAGACACAAAGTCGTTCATAATCAATCTATTTACGAAACAATAAATATTCTTCGATGCAAACAATTAAATACGTTCCCCGTAACCTTTGTAACATATTAATGATTAATAAAGACATTCCTACAAATATGATTGCACCGTGGATTTATTAACATCTTGGACCCAGTCGTTGAAATGTTAATTTATTACCCGAAAACGTTAACACTAAAACTACCAAAGGACCCTTTCACAAATTTCCTACTTCAAACGACAAAATTTGTTAAGATGGTTTTCTTGACATCTGTGCCGATTGTTAACATGATGTAGAATCGATAAGTGTATTCATTTATGTTTCATCGTTCGTTCATTTATTTTTCACCTTCATTTTTAACTTCAAAATAGTTGTGCATTATACGTCGAGTGTTTTAGTTTTAATATGTTGCCCGAAAACGTATCCACTGTGATCACGCTATAAAATCATAGTTGCGACTCCTGTCTTCCGCTCGCTATACAGTTCGAATTAATTTAGTCACCGCTTATTGAAACCGGAAGCAGTCGTAGGAAACCGTGCACCGCGTAGACACGCTCAAACGGATACGTAACATCTGCTCTGTTCAATCGTTTCTTTAATACTATAATGTATGTGTAGAATGTGCTCGAATGTATGATTCCGAATGAAACTTTGTTCTCCACTTGTTGCGCACAACGTCACTCCGTTCCCAGCCATATTGCACGGCGAAGTTACGAGACTTTGTCGCAACTGTTCATGCACGCGGTACAAAATGACTAAAGCTACTTTATACCGTCGTCCGCGACGAATCATACTGTTTCATCTCGCGGAGACCAGAAACTCTAAGTTTCCAGATTTCTTTATGAGTATGTATTACCGTTTCCTCGAATTAGGACATTTCTGCTGAACGCTCTCAGCGTAGGAATTTTACTGAAAATCATATACTGCAATAATCTTATTGTACGCAACTTATTGTTCTCATTCTTCATAATTTTTTATTCTGAATTTATTATTCGATATTCAGATATTTCTGCTACTTTACATACCGTATACTTATATGTATATAAATATGTATAAGTACATATATACTAATTAGACACATGTGTTCTTGAATATATATATATATTGTATACATATACTTGTATTGTATATACTACTTATACATATCCACATTTGAAGATATAAAACTTTGAATGCATTTATTCACATATTAATATGTGTTAGATGTACATTCAAATATACCATATATTCAATGAATTCAATTTATATATTCAAGTATTAAGATACAATCCTCGAGTATTTTATAAAATTATTTATCATTGTAATAATCTCGTAGAATCGAGTGTTAGATGTATAACGTGTCAAACGTCGAATTAAAATAATATATTTAAACCTCGAAACGAATGTAAAATTCGATCGAAATTATTAATTGTTACCACGTGACGATAGACTTCGAACCACGTTCGATAGTTCTCGACACGAACAGTTCACAATACAGAATTTACAATTTGTCAGAATTACGAGACTATTAATCGACTGGTTCGCACTGGATTTCGCTTTCGCGCGATCGCGGATATACTCTGGGTATTTTCGTTAATTTTTAAATACGTCAGATCGGAACACGATTTGTATTGTAATATAAGTCTGATCGGCGTGACTGCGTTTGACGGCAATGGTTGTCTTTCAATTTGTACGAGTGGCCACGATTAAAGCGACCCAAGCACGGTTTACCTCAATGGGAATAATTGGAATCGGTCGAATGAAATATTTGCGCTATGGACAGACGGTCAACGATATTCCCTCTCAAAGAGTTATTGATGTAATTCGCGATATAATATCGTTTCGTCGCGATACGTCGGTGTCGAGTGATAAGAACCGCTGTGGAAGTCAAATTGAGAGGAAATAAGAGATACCTGTGGTTCGATTACCCCTTTGCACTCCAGAGCATTTTTAATCTTGACAAATAGCAATTGTAAAAATTTCCAGTTAAGAAGTTTGATGAATTTTGTTGAACTATTACTAATGTTGAAATAGCGAAAATGTTCTAGGTATATATATATTTTTTACAAATATGTAAAATATATGAAAGATATATAAATAACTAATACAGACACATAATGTACATATATACAATATATTTAATGTACATATATGTATATCGAGCGAGCCGATATATTTGGATTGCGTTTTAACCGACTATGGGAGGGTTATATTTTTTTATACAACGTATATTTATATATAAAATATTTTATTGTATCACCTGTTATTTCATCACCCATTTCCAATAAATTTTTGTGAAATTATTGTTTATTTGCGATTGTAGTACCGTATAAAATTAAAAGTGAATTCAATACTATAACTTACTTAAAAGTAATTTATTCAAAATTGTTGTATCAAACCAAATGGCGTGTCGCCTCTCGAGTACATTGAATCTCAACCACGTGTGCCCCTCGATTTTTCTTCTGCAAGGCCAGTAGAAAAACGACGTGACGAATCGAAAAAAGAGAACGGTCCACGGAGAAGAACCCTCGAACGTAAGTCCAAGATTTTCTTTCTCGACGACGAAAGTGATTTCCCGCCTCCAGCGATTCCAACCGAAGGACGTCTGGCGACTTTACTCGTTATGTTCTTCGCGGTGCCACGAACGATTCGGTGCAGCTCGCGGCCATTGTACCGGTGGCCGTATTCATGAGCGCCTATCGTTTATCGTGACGCAGAATCGTTGCGAAAACCTTGCGCTAATTCGGAAGTTGAACAGAAGACGAGGCGAATCCGAATAGCCCGGGTCCTGGACAATCGGAGTGTCGCAGTGAAAGGCGAGAACTTTCGAGTCCGAGCATAGTTTGACGCGTTTCCCTCTGCCCCGTCGCCACCCCACGGTATAGAATCTTTAGAATAGAACACGACAGGGCATCCCACTCTGCCCTCGAGAGTTTCACCGGTTGCTGGAAATACCTTCGTCGACGGAGAGGAACTTCGGACGGTGTTTCGTCCCGGTATAGTATGGCCAGATAGCGAACCGTTCCCGGCAACACCTAAATGCCGTTCCTTGCTACGTCGGACTTCAAATCGATTGTATCCATCTCGAGAGATACAGTTTATGTATTCGTGGTGTCAGCGATATTTATGCGACGATTAAACAACGCGTGGTACCAGTAGATTTCCAATAAGGGAAAAAGTAGACCGTATCGAAATGAACGGATCAGACATCGGATGACTTGATTTTGTTTCGATGTGTAATAAAAAACTCAATAGGAATCAATAAAACACTTGTTAGAATATATTTCATGTATTTAAAAATGTAATTAATGTGTGTATTACAACTAGAATGCATTTAATGATTAAAAAACTGAAACTATCGTAAACTTAGATCAAGAGAAACAAGGTTCAATCCTGTCGCTGCAATATGTGTTCTAAAACCACACAGTTTAAGATGTTCATAAATTCCAACCTGCAAAAACGGCAAAATTATTCTTAACGTCGACATTTGTCCCTTTTTACGCTCACATTGCACAGCGGCGTTACACGAACGATCCTGTCTCTCCGCTGTAGAATCAATGGACAGCCAAAATTGTTCGAGTTTACACGAAAACAGCGCATCCATCACGCGAAACGACGGATACAACGTCCGTATCGGACAATAACCCGGCCACGCTCGGTTAAAATGTAATCCAAATATATCGGGCTGTACGAATTAAAACGAATCAAGGGATTTGTCTGGCTCCGTGTTCCGCGTATAATTCTCGAGGACGCAAAGGGCGGGAATTAAAGCGAGCTCGAAGCTCGGAAACTTGGCCCTGTCCCTTGGATCGTCGTCGAGTCAAGGGATAGTTCGATAAGTTAATCCGTTAAGTTGGGGAATTTATCGAGTTGAAACTTGGTTTAATCTGGGGCCCGATGTAGTCTGGAGAGCTAGTGCCTCGTGTATCCAGCACTGTAATGTACACCCGGGAAGACGGATACGAAGCCCGGCGGCTGCTAAAGGAGAACGCGAACGGTGAGAGGATGCTGGTAAGATGTAAAAGGTCTTGACAACGAGAGAGATGGAATAAGAGTGGGAGAGGGTCGGTACATTTGGGGACCTTAAAAGCGACAAGACACGAGCTGCTGCGGAGTTATCTCCGACGTCTTGCCGCACTCGAGGCCCGTCAAGGTAAACCAACTCCATGAATTAATTAGTCGGCAAACGACGAAACGACCGTGCTGGCTACTTGGAGGCATGAAAGGGTTCAGCTCTTAAGTTAGTCGCGGGTAGACGCAATGCCCCGGGTTGACGGCCGTCGGTGCGACGGAGACCAGACGAGAAGAGATCTCGGCGGGAGTCATCGCCGACGAAACTGCCTCGGTGTTTTCGAACTAAGTAAACGAGACAAGTAACTGACGACCGAACCAGAGAACCAGTTTCCCGATTTACGAGAGCGTGTGCCTCTTAACTACGAAATACCGTGAATACGCGACGATCTCCTTCAGCTAATTTACGCTCGGATTATCGACGAACGGTTCGCGAGATCTGTTTGAACATTTTGATAGCTGTTACTTAACACTGAACCTACCGAAAGGAGTCAAATGACCTTTCTACAAATTTCGTACTTCAAATGACAAAATTTGTTAAGTTGATCCTCTTGACATTTATGCTGATTGTCATCAAGATAAAGAATATATAAGCGTATTCATTCATGTTTCGTCGTTTGTTCATTTATTTTACAACTTCATTCTCAACATCGAAATAATTGTGCATTATACATCAGTAACTTTAGTGGTAACTCCTGCGCAACTTCGATGACCGAAGAGTAGTCATTCTGTCTTAGGTAGAGTACTGTTATACCGTTGGATGACCGGGTAATCTTGTACAAATTAAATATTTATACCATCGAGTTATCCTAGCAGTAGCCACATATGCCAAAAACACATTACGCGCGTTACTTAGTCATGAGCATTAAGGTCACGCTGCACCATTAGACCAAGGATACACAGGGTGTCCCTGTTAAGTTATGTCATCATATTTTAGTCGTTTCCGGTAGCGCAATTAACACGTTGCCATGTGGGTCACCAACGAAACTACTCGATTCGGAAGAATGAAATTTTTGGGAACGAGGTAGAGTCGAATAAGCGGAATAACCCTCGCCGATATGTATATTTTCGAGCACACACGAGAGGTTCTCGAAAGGAGTACAAGTTCAATGAAGCGGAAGAAGAAGCAGAAGGGCGGGATAGCAATAATGGCAGGCGGAGAAAGTCGAGAGCATAAACGTCGGAGAAACAGACGCCGACGGAACTCGAGGGACCAAAAAGTAGTAACGTTTATTGGAAGCCGGAGTTACGTAGTCCCTCAGGATCAAATAGCGGTGAATAATACAGTTCGATATGTATTCCAGTTTCCCCGTTGCGCATCGATAGCGTCCGATCCAGCGACATGGCGGGGCGAAAAAATAGAGGGCGAAACAGAGAATATACATAAATATAAATCTCGAAAATGAGGGAGAACGTTACGATACGCGGGGCGGCCGAAGATAAAAGAAGTTCCGTGTGTGTTGTTTCGCGTGGGAGGCGCATGAAAGTTTTCCAGGAGCTTTCGTACGGCACCCGGGGGAACCACGCATACCCGGTTGACTCTCTTTCTTTCGCCGGCTCCTCATAATATTTCTGGATATCCCTCGAAATACCGCGAAACGAAAATTTCCCACGGCGCACGGGAGTCAGGATCCTCCGGGCTGGACGAACTATTCGGGAAATCCCTCGTTCGCGGTTTACAATTACCGGAAACGAATCGAGTCTCGCGGAAAAATAATTGCCGTTTTATCGCCCGGCCTGACGGTACGCGAAAATTGACGAGGTGGCCTCGATGCAGTTTCGCCGGCCAATTCCTTCCCGCGGGATCCGAATCGAAAAGCCACCGACCGCACCAAGATGGTATCGGATGGACCGACACCGACGGAAAAATTCATTACTTCTGTTCCAATCTAACCGGCCCGTGGTAGCTTTAACCACTTGCACTAGGATTCATTCGGCAAATGCGTCACACACAACGAACTATTCACTGCTACAACATTAAGATGGTTAAAGAAAGTTCGAATGTCGAGGCTTTTTTGACCCCATCCACATACAGGTCTCCCCTTAATACCTTTCTGTATACTAGTCGATCAGCAACGATTATACCCACTGTCGCCAGACATCCCTAACAATTTATCCAATGAACACATCCCGTTATCTTGTCCGCATTCTACCGGACTTCCTCCGAGCGAGCCAACTAACCGAATAATGGCCGTATCAACTTGGCAGCATCGTCGGCACGTATTGGTGTCGGTGATGATCCAAATGCGTAATTTCGTTTCTTTTTATAAAAACGAGAGACGATTTACATCGAATACTTTTTTTCTTGCTTGGGCAGCATTTTTAAGGAAGCAAAATATTCCGAAAATGCTGATTTTCACTTTTTGCATTTGATAGGCTACCAACCAGGAACTACTCTGTAGAATCAATCGAACTTTTTCGCATGCAAGCGTGTTGAGAGAAAACGAAATCACTTTCCGAAGGAACAAAGACTCAACCTACTCAAGGATTTTAGGTAAAACAAAAAGTACACGACATATAATATAATCCATTCCCTTGCTTGATATAACCGCGCTAACATCAATGTGTGCCTTCTTTCGATTTCAGATTTATCTATTTGAATAAATATGTGCATATGGATGTTTATGTGCATAATAGTTTATAAAATATGTATAAAATTCTAAAATCAATGTTGTGTATAACTGTATAAACCTCCAAGAGAGGTTTCGGTGAGCTTAAAAAAATGATTTAACATACTCAATTGTCAATCAATAATCAAAATTAGATATCAGCGAACCTTGAATAAACGCATCACCAAATTTCCTCCAAGTTCACTCAGTCATCATTAAATACGGCCCACTAATATCAAGCTTATTGTACGTGTTTAATGTTCACCGCGAAGGACAACGTGTACGCGACGCAGATTTCAAAAATTCCCGGTGTCGATCCGAAAACCTTGACGGCTAATCGATTTCGGTAACCACGTCCTCTCGTTTCGTACTTCGTCCCGAAATCCGTACGCGATCCTACAGGCACGGGGATGTCGTTTGTATGCCGACCGAACGTTTGTGCATCGTACGTAGCCGGTTGTCAGACCAGCAATGTCTGATAATACAAAGCTCCATACTGCACGTGGCTTTCCGTCCTACAGTGCAATCAGTACGAACAATCAGTTTGCGGAATAGCCGCCGTTGGACACACAATCGACGTCTTCCGGTGATTCACTGGCTTAAAATACGATTATGATTCCCTTTTGTCCAGTAAATCGTCCTGTTGCTCGTAGCCGTTTTTCCCGACTGCCAATGTACTTTGATAAAATGTCGCGCATTATTAGTTTGCACTAAAGCTACCAAAGCTACATGTTACAAATTACATATTTCAAATTACAACATTTTTTTAACACGATTTTCTTAACATCAATGCTGATTTTTATCAGCAAATCATCAAATCTTCAAATTTCGGAAATTCTAAATTCTCAAATCACAAAATTCCGGAATCCCTAAACCCTCAAATCTCCAAATTCCTAAATTCCTAAATCATCAAATTCCCAAGTCCCAAAATCTTCAAAACTCCAAATTCCCAAATCCTCGAATCTCCAAATTCCGAAGTCCCCGAATCCTTAAATTCCCCAAACAGCCGAAAGCTCAGATTCCCGAACCCCGAATTCTCGGATCCCCGACATCCCCTTCCTCCATAAACCTTTTCTCCTGTTTTTCTGCCTGTACGTTGAAAAAATGGGAAAAAATGTACGGAAACGAAACCAACGGCAAAGATTCCGTGAAAATAATGCGGAATGGAAAGGAGGGTTTGTTGTTGGTTAAACAGGGACGAATGAGGGACGACGGAGGGTGGAGAGTTGCGTGTACAGTGACCGCAGATGGGTTTGAAGACAGAGACAACCAGTGGGTTTAGCGGAAGGATAGAGAAACGTGAGTGTGTGCGTGTGTATACAGTGGTCAGGGAATGGGTTGGAGAGGGCGATAAGCGACAGGATCGAGGGAGGAACACAGAGGTGTGCGAATGATAATCAAATCAGGGACACGTAGGGGTTCGAAACGGAAGGCGGGCAGGAAGATGGAAAGATCGGTTCGTGCGTATGGTTACCATCCGATGCACGGAAGAGAATGGCGACAGGATGGCTGTTTGCTTCCGGGAAATATTCTCTGTTTGGTTTCGCGCTTTAGAGATGGCTACACTCGGTTCATGCAGGACGTAGGTTATGATTTTCGATGAACCGCTCCCTTTACGATACCGATCTACTGCTTCTGTATGATCTACCGTGATTAAACTCCTACGTACGACTATGTATTTTAACCCTTTAAACACCTCGCGAACTTTGAATTACATCGATGGAACGGGAGGACATTGGATCTCCGCCAAAACCTGAGAGCTCACTGTTAAAACTAGCTGCATTCGATGCATGATTACTTCCAACTATGATTTTACACGTACTTTTAAATACAAAACATAAACAGATACATTCTTTGTTTAAGCAGAGAACAAGAGTACCGTAATTTTACACCATGAGTAGATTAGATCAAATTTTAACAGAACTTTGTAATATAACAGCACATATGTTTTGTAATATAACACGTGGAACTTGAAATTCATTATTTCGTATTGATACGTTTTAGCGTTGAACTCTAACCCTTTGCACTCGAAAACACTTTTACAAAGTTTGATGAATTCCATTAAAATTATTATTTTTTTATTATCAATCGTCGATATTGTCCACATCACTATGTCCAAACATCGCTCAATTCTATACATTTATAAGTTAGAATTATTTCTTTAAAATTGTTGCATTAAAGCAAATGACGAATGTGAGTCACCCTTCGAGTGCATACTGCTAATTAAAATTATTCCACAACCTACAAACCTATGAATCTCGAGGTCGTAATTTTGAGAGCTAAGAACGTTTCGAAACTATTCAACATGAATCAGCTTCGAAATTAATATTGATTTCTTTGTGACCAGGGACGCTGTCGGATATCGAAGGGAAATAGATTCTTCCGGTCGCCTTTTCCCAAGAGGTATCTAGCCTATATGTCTAGCGTATTTTGCAGCATGCTCCGTTTGTCGCGTGTAACCGTACTAGTATCGCGAGCAAAGTGAAACTTCCAGAGGGAGGGTCGATTTTGACCCGCATACGCTATTACCGTACGCCGAATAACCACTGGTTACGCCGACCCCCTTTGCAGCTTTGTCTCGCAGCATCAGATATTAGCAGGATAATGCGTCCAACGGACCAGTCTCTTCCATATCTGTCCCAGCGGTGCGTATACTCCACGATGCTGCTACACGTACGCACACACGAGTGACCATTCTGCGTGAACGGACACGAACGACAGCCTGTAGCAACCGATTGAATAGCAACGTCACAGCGTTGATACGCTCAAAGCTTCGTTCTGACCGGAAGGTCGTCATCGGGTATCGGCGGGGCGTCATCGAACCGTCCCGTTGACGCGTTTAGATTCTGGTTTCTCCTAATCACGTGCGTGTACGTAAGTACGTCCACCGATCGTTGTTCGAAGGTCAATACGATTTTCATGGATCGCCACATGCTGCTAATTGGTATTCCAGGAACGACCGACGACCGTATCGAACTTCGAAAGAAAGTTCAACCCCTGAACGATATGTGGAGTCTACTTTACAATACGAAACTGATTTTTTGGAAATTCATGTACCAATTTATTGAACAGTACAGATGCTACTTTTTTTCAGGTTTGAAAACGATTTGAATTTGTGAGGTAATTATATTCTTCCCGTTTTAACAATCACGTAGATAATTGATGAAACATACTCTAACAATTACATAAATAAATCCTAAAAGAATTTATGCAGTAATATCCACATACTTCAATAAATTAAAAGAAAAAGCAAAACGTTTACCCTAAAAGGTTTAGAAAAAGATTAAACCCTCTGAAATCTGCCTGAAAAAATTAGAACACCAAAAACAACCTAAGGACATAGACAAAACAAACGATGCCATCCCCTATTTTTAAAATCAGTATAAACAAAACGACGTGTACATAAAATGCGTCTGCATATACATATAAAAATCCTCAAACAAAAATGGCGATACGAGATGAAATATTTGTTATAGGATTCACAAAGCGGTTGTTTTGTCCGCGTACGTGAAAACATTCGAACAAGCTCAGAATCGTCGATTAAAAGCGGGAACATAAGGGGCGTGCGGTAAAAGGAAAGCATCACTATGCCCGTTCGTACATCAATCGGCCGAAACAAAGGGCAAAGGGATGGCAAAAAAGGTGCATAATTGGGGATCGGGTCTCTTTTAGAGTGGCAGGTACTTTTCACCGTCGGGTCATCCGCTTCGTTGAGTACCTTGATGGACGGAACCGGCTCGATGATTGGCTTTATCTCATGATGGATCCTTTTCACGTTGATTCGGTCGAGTTGAATCGGTGAAACCGGTATTTCGAAATTTGGAAAACATCGATATGGTGACAGTTGACTCGAATGGTTCGTCCGATGTATACCTCGTGCTATGATTATCCGCGTGACTTTGTAAAGGAACGCAGACACGAATTGGCGTATTAAAATAATAAAAGACTTTGTACGATTTTGTTATTGGTGTACGGGAAACTGTCCGTAAAATCGATTGAACCACGATTCCATACAAAAATCGTGCAATACCCGGTGATTTGAATAGGAAGCTATAGAGAAATTCGCCATTTTGTAATAAACTCCGCCATCTTGTTTTCGGATGACCGATGCGTGACATATCGATGAAATATCATCACGATTATTTAAACGTTTCACGAACTATAAACTTGAATTATAATAAATGAACACCAAATTTTTTCCTTTTTGGCGAAATCACTTTCGTCGTCACGGTATTTGAAAAATAAGGTTAATTTTGTTGCACGCTCGACGCCCAGGGTCCCGACAAACTTTCCGGCAACCTTATCACCATTAATTACCACGGTTTAACGAGAATCGCGGTTTAATTACGCGCCACGAACAGGCAACGCGTGTCTTATCGCCCGTGGTGGAATTAATGCGTGAAATCAGCAATTGCATCGAGCGACGAATCCTCTGTTACTTTCTCGTTGTCCTCCCTCCGTACACCCCACCACGACATTTACCATTCGAATTTTACGTTTCATTAACCGAGGTTATCCGCGTGACCATTAACGGGTCCGCGCCTCGTGTTTACGCGTCGGTAATTAAGAGCTAATTAAAAATGCGCCGGGTATCCGGATCGGTAAACAATCGGGGACGAAAGCATCGGTGATCACCCATCCCATTCGCGTGACAAGATAAATTCGAACGCCTATCTGCCGATCGTATAATGTGGCCCGGATTTAAACGGTGGTCGCTAATTGCGTACGGTATTCTGGAACCATTTAAATTGGTTCACCGCGACAGATCTAATCGCTTCGGTCATCCGTTTCGTCTCGTCGAACCCTACCCACACCCCCGCAACCTTTCACCCCCCCCCCCTCCCTTAGCGATATCACCCGCCCCACGGTTTGCTTCCTCTTTTTCATTACGGGTCGTAAGTTTTTTTTTTAACAACTAACGAGTACGAACGATCGTTACGAAAAGTACCGATACACGGAGAGAAATATTCTTCTCATTAACCCTTAACACTGATACCTCAAAAGGGGGGGTTGTACGTGTATGCATACATTTCCAATGTATTTATACAAAACAGAAGGAATCCGGAAATGTAGATTTGAGATTGTAGAAAATGATTTGGGGCACTTTTACTATGCTTATTCGGTTACACGGTTGATATTGCATAAAAAATAATTCACTCGCCAGACATTTGAAACCCAATAAAATCATTAGAATATTTCTACTGAAACGATGAACATAATTACTTAGAGGGAATTATCTTCGGTTCGCTCGGCATTCAGAAACAATCGTGTCAATTGATATTTAGCAACAATTCAGTTAATCTCCCAATAACGGTACAATGCCGAGGTGAAAGCAGTATTAGGAACCCATTTAGGTCGAGAAGCTGCTCGCGAATGTTCTGCCCATTTGTCACTGATCCGTAAATGGGTAAATCAGACTATTGTTCTAATCTCATTCATCAATGGCCTCGGAGCGTTAGCCTGTTGGTGAGGTTAGTTGAAATCCATTCCCCTTACATTGGATATGGTTCACCGTGTAATAGTCGAACGCACATCCTCCGATCTGGATCGAAGCCTATTGCATCTGCTCTGTTTGGTGAATTAATGCCGGTATACCAGCTGCCGCTGAAATCAGGAACAATGGGTAAATATTTTATAACACCCTGCGCCCAGCGTTTTTCATCGGATTTTCTTCTTTTTCCCGAAACCGCAACACAAACGCCGCGGAGTTCTCGAATAATTTAATATCGACGGTTCGATCGTTCGATCGAAAATTCAATGTCGTTTTGCCGAAATTCCTGCTAGGGAACATTTATTTTTTTTCGCGCGACGATCGTCGACGGAGAGCAGTGTCAAACTGTGGGTCGTTTTTTCCTCATTTTTAGTTCGCAGTTGTCGAGTTCCGACAGCGAGTATTTTCACGATAAAAATTCCGACAACGACGAAATTTTTGCGGAACGTGCGCGTCGAATTCTTTCGTTCGGCGTTGGAATGTTTTTCAGGGTGCGTTTTAACTCTATATCACTCAATGCGATTCGATTAGATGCAACGCGACTACGGAAACAATAGTTCAGCGTGTTCGAGCATTTTTGTCGATTATTGTTGTTGGAACCCAATAAACATATTGTTCTTAGTTTATTCTGCGTAATAATAAAGGCAAATCTAAACTACTTTACAGCTTGTTGCTTCGCGGCCAACGTTGGACTCTCGTCAGCATAGGTTTTTTTAATAGATGAACACTATCGCTCATAAATACTTAGGCACTCTCAATAGAAGCGTAAATTATAAAAACTGAGAAAAAATGCGAGATAGTAAAACTAATCTGATATGGTGGATGTCTGTTTAAACTGCATTTTAAATACGTATTCCATTTTATTGTAAGATTATACGGATCTTATAAAAGAAGTTTACAACAATATTCGCAGGGTATGAAGTGCACATTAGATACGAGTAAAACAAATTTCGAAAACAGTTTCTCTTCTTGACAAAATTGAGGTCACCTCGGGTTTTTTAAATAGGAACATATATTTTTTTGGTTTAATGTATTTAGATGACATCGATGTAATTGTAATATTATACGTATATACTATATATACGTATAATAGCTTTCAATCCCACAATTATATTCGGTTGAGGATAAACCTGTGTTTAATTCCTGTACAAAAGCGTTAAACGAAATCGTCGGGATGCAACAATTATAATTTTCGATTCGATCCTTCCGCCGTTCGTACGTAACTTTAAATTGTCGTTCCGCGGTCCTCTTTCCGGTTCATTAAAACGTGTTTCTCTCGCCGCGTTCTATTTCCCGCCTTTTTCCTCTCCCCGCGTCAAAGCGTATTTAACCGCCTAAATAAACGAATTTCGCTAAACAAGCGCGGGCGAGCTCACTCTCCGCGGCGTGTTCGTTTAAAACTTACGCCCTAACCACGGCAACGAACGGAACGGCGAAAAAAGAAAAGGGGTTGAGAGAGAGAAAAGAGGGCCGGCGAAGGTAGTCGCCGCGATCACGGCGTGGTTTAACGAGTTTGCAACCCCCTATCACGACGGCCGGACCAAAGCTTGCAAGAAACTACCCGCGCTTGTCGAAAACTCTCGTCTTATGAGAAAACTTATGAGCGGAGGCGCGGGTGGCGGGGGCGGAGGCAGATCGAAGAAACGGAACGTCGGCTAGCCGGGAAACTAGCGAGCGACGATGGAAAGGGACTAATTTGTGACGCGGTCCTCGAGCACCGGCGGCAGCCATTGCTCGGAAGCTTCGCGGCGAAACTTACGGAACCTTAGATGGTGCTCGAGCTCTGCCTTAATAAGCGGCTTAACGTCCCGTCTATAAATTTTAAGCGATGTAAAATTAGCGCGAACCCGATGCCGCTCCCTTTCCCTCCACCCCTATCCCGTCCCTTTCCGTTGCTCCTTTTCGCATCGAATTCGTCGGAATAACGAGTTTCCACGTTCTCCGTGCTGTCTCCTTTTGGAGCGATATCACCCTAGAATTTTGAAAAAAATTGATTTTTTTTTTTTTGCTTAAACCTTTCACTGCAAGGCGACTTCGGTGAAATCCAACAACAGTGACTAATGATCAAAACGGTACACGGAGATTTGATAGCGTTCTTAGATTTTAAAGAAGCAGTAATCGTAAATAAATTGAAGATATCCAGTTTATATTTATTTCGTGTAACTTACTAAATTATTTTAATTTACTTGACCGAACTTGTATATTTCTTCGATAACAGTGGACAATTCGATATGAAGAAAAAATAAAAAAATTACCCCTTATTCATCGTGGGTGCCGGACCGATTCACGACGTTGCATCTCGCCCTCTTTCGTCGAGTTGCCCGAAGTCGTTATTAACGGGTATTCCGTCGGGAGCCCGAGGGTAATTCGAGTCCGAACACGCGAATGAAATTGGGTCTTACCTCGCGAGAGGCGACCGGGGGGGTGTACGTGCGCGGATCTCGTAGGTGTAAACGACGTTTGCTACGTGAGGGGAATTCGAAAGAATTCGAGGCACGAACGCTGCGACGGACTCGAGAGAAAGGTAATTAATAACGGCAGGGGGGAATAGGTGACTTCCGACGCGCTTCTCATGATCCGAGTCACGGTGAGTCGAACGTTTCAACCCCGCAAGGGGTGTTTCGTTGCCGGAATTCCCCTACAAATTGTTCGATCGCGGGGCGGTGGACGAATTCGCGCGCGAAACCGTACTTTCCACCCCCGGGTCACGACGCAACGGCGCCTGGTGCAAAAACGACCCCACTCTCGACACGAATTTTTAGCTCGTCGATCATGGAAACCGCGAGGAAAGTTTTCGCGCCTCGTGTCGACGTTTCGCGGCTTGTTTACGAGCGTGACGCAGGAAAAACCGCGTCCGACGTTGTCTCGATGGGGGCGGAAGGAGCACGAAACAAAGGAGGACGAGACAGCGTCGAACCGAGAAATATATTCGACTGTTTGGAAGCCGTTAACGTACCTGCTTACGTTCTAGCGGCCAACCCCCCGTTGGGCTCGCCTCTTTCTTGTTTTCGCCGCTTATTGGCCAAGTTTTCAGACGAGAGCGTCGTATCGGGGGCGCCTCGGAGTTTACCGAGTTCCTCGTCGTTTGCAAAGTAAATCGTGCGCGTTTCACCCCACGGCCGTCGTTCCTTTCTTTTTCTTCGAGCCATTGTGCTCCGTCGCGCGATTCCTCTTCTCCGTCGATTTTTCGCGTCGTTTCACCGCGACAGTGGCAAGTTTCGCGTAGGAAACCGGTCGCGTGATTACCAGGTGTATCCATAAGTTTTTTCCGTTTTCTTTTTTGGTAAAGAAGACACGTAATTGTTAAGGGTGCAGACATTATTATAGATCTTAGAAAGTTTAGAATATCGAAGGTTCTACATAACCGCAATGAAAAACCAAGGAACTTCATTTAATGAGTTTGCCAATTACTGTTGAGTTTGAGTTGAGTCATCGTCCAATAACTCCTGCAATTGCTCGTCTTCGCGCTTATGTGGTCTACCAGAGCGTTCACCGTCTTTTACATCGAAATCGCCACTTTTAAATTATCGAAACCGTGTCTCGCATGTTCTAATCGATGGGGCGTGTTCACAGTATGTTTCTACCAGCAAACGATGACTGTCAACAACCTTTTCCTTTTGATCGAATAAAAAAAGCAATGCGTGCCGCAAATGTTCTTTTTCGGGCACAAAATTCGGCATGATCACCGAACGATAAAACAAAGACACTAGATTTTGGCGGAGCCTACTTGTACGTGCTTGTCGTTTAATGTCGGACGAACATAATGACGTATAATTCGAATTAATATGCTGCGTACTTTTCGCTCAAGCCATCTCTTAGTTCAACAGGAAAAAGCTTATGCATACTCCTGGTACACCGCACGTTTCGAGGCTCGCACGATGATAGGACGACACGATAGCGAATCCACCGACTATGCTCGAGAGACGCTCGAGCGTCGCCTCGATGCATCCACTATCGTTTGTTGGGTCGGATTCAATTTCGCTCGGCCGGTCGAAGCCGAATTGGCTGGTCCGTCGATCCGAAAATTATGCTTCCCGCATGGCCGCCCACGTCTTTGCCGCGCATTGTGGTCAGCTTCGATACGCTCGAGACGCTCGCAACCAATAGCGAGGCTCGCGCGAACGCGTGACTGTCGATATCCCTGTCGATAATCTTCGATAATATCCGAATATTATGGATAATTCGATAACGTTCGGAACGGAGACACGGAATATCCAAATTCCTTCTCTATCCCCAAATTGTTTCGTATTAAATCTATCGAAGCTGTGAAATGGCCATTTTGCAAGTTTCCTATTTCAACTAACAAAATTTGCTAGCACGATTTTCCTGAAATCTGTGCTGATTGTCATCGAGATGAATTGATGTGTGTATTAATTTATGTTTCATTGTTTGACAATTTATTTTTCAACTTTGTTTTGTATACGTATAACACCGAATACATATGACATTTGATTTTAACACTAGATTTAATTTATAAAAGGTATCAAGAAGCTTTTATCAAAATACATGTTAACTTTTGTCAAGATAAAGCATCATTGTATAAGTCCGTTTACATATCATTTTTTATTTACTTTCTTTTCTAATTTAGTTTTAATTTAAAGATAAATGACCATTACACGTCCGTACATCCAGTGTTAAAATCCATACGCATTCACATTTTTATCTTGAAAGTAATTGTGCACTGTACGTCGTTAAATTTAGAGTCAGTTCTCGAGTAATCTAACGCGAAGCGGAATAAAGTGTTAGGCTACGTTCGATATTTAATTCTTCGCACTCGAAAGCATTTTTATTATCAGCAAATAACAATTGCAGAACTTTTTGTTCGAAAGGTTGACAAATTTTTTTGAAATTATTACGTTTTTATTAATAACTGCCAATATTGTCCTCTTCAGTGCGTTCAAATATAGTTGCAAGTTATTTATTAAAAAGTGTTGCAATGAATCAAATGGCGAGTGAGACCCGCCCAGAGCCCAAAGAGTTACAAAAATCGACATTTTTGTCTCTGGTTTCACGGTACCAGAAATAAAATGAAATTGACTTCAAAATTAATTTGTAAAAAGGATGTTCAGCACACCTATTTACACACTGAACGTTTCAAACTGTCTCAGTTACTTAAATTGTGGACTGTCAAGCGTTATTTACGAATAAATAATAAACTTTTCGTTATGTACATATAATAAATTTCTTGATACTTATTACTTCGTCAAAAATACTGAAAGTAATACATGCAAATAACCAATTCATTTAACTATCCCGATAGATTCGAACGATAAAATTATGCATACGCTCCGATTACCCTCATCACGATCCTCGAGCGTTATTATCGATATATCGTTAGATATCGACAATCGATTACTGCGCCATTAACGCGGACACCTGTAAAATTTGAATGCCGACAATTTTTTGCTATTTAAGAATTTATATTCTGAAGTATAAATGATACTAATTGTTTATGATTCCGTTGTATGTTAAAAGTCTTGCCATAATATTATTATGCTGGACCTAATCATCAGTTTAATGAATGATACAATTTATTTTTGTAAATTTTTATTTAGGTTTTACACGTATGTTTTTAATGTTACTTACAAAAATTACCATATAGTAGATAAGTGTAACGAAATATATTAACAAAACCAGGCTAGAGATTTGTAGAAATAACTATTCTACTGAAAATAAGTAAGTGTCCGGTGACTTATGGACAGCAGTGTATGTACAGTAACGGACAAAAGTTTAAGACGATGATTTGATTTAAAATATTATACGAACTTTGTTCCTTTTTTGTAACTTCGCTATTTAGCAAAATATCGAAATGAAATTTTTTGTATAAGTGTATAATTAAATGTTTAATTAATTAACACCGAAGGTAGAACACTATTTATAGTTTTTATGAACAGTAAATCAATTATTTATTTTTTCCATTTAGTCTTAAACTTTTGTCCGCTACTGTACATGCGCGTATGCGGACCGATCGACGATCTCGTGGCCAATAAAAAACGTGGAGGGCGATGCAGTTATTGGCTCGTTTTGTATACCGGTAAATTGGGATCGCCGCGGAAGGTCGAGCCGGCGCGGAAAAAGAAATCCACGCCCGATAACGAACGATGGCCCTCGAAGAATATGGCCGTCGATACTTCCTCGCGCGGCCTCGCGTTTTTCAAGCGGATTTCACCCTCTCGCGGGACCAGCTGCTCCCTCCGTGGATTCTTGGCAGGCTTCCCGCGCTCGAGAGGCCGGGGAAAATCGCGGAAAACCGGGGAATGGGTGGGAGGGTAGCCGCCCCGGCGCGGTGAAATTTCGAGGGGGCCGTTTCGCGGCAGAGATCCTTTCGCGACGGATGAAAAACCCGAGGTCCCAGGATCGATCATCGTCCCGGAACAAATTAATCAGGCCGTTCGTTACGGCTGTCGTTTGCACGCTCCGCGAGAAGCGTGGCCGCTCGCGGATACCGCTCGAGGGCACTACAGGACCTGTTTCGAGGAGCGTTGAAAAGCCGTAAACACCGGCGACGAGGCCGTTGAAAAAAAGCGATGTCGGTTCGATCGTCGTTGTATCAATCGAGTGGCGCGTCGTCGACGAGCGTTGATCGATATTCGCGTCCCCGTCGCCGTCTCGCTTTATCGCGTCGTTAACGCCATTTTCTCTGCCGCGGAACTCGGTCACGCGCGTTAATCAAAAATTTATAGAACGACCGTTCTTGCGTTCCGCTCGCACGACCGATCGTCGGTTCACGGCATCGATCGGCACAGCGCGACGCGACACTCCGCTCCAGCGAGCCGCTCGTTCCGGAAGCGACGTTCGCCGCGCGAGCGTGAAAATTCGAGAAAAAAAGCCCGGGAAAATCGACGAAGCGTGCCGGAAGAATGGATCCCTTCGATTGCCAGACACGCCGAGCGTGTAACGCGACTACCCTCTGCCGATAAACGTCGACTCGTTGTGTTTGCGCGTTCGCAGGAATCGCGTTTCTCGTTTGGTCGTTCGTGATGTTCCGTTACAAAACCGGGGTTCACCTTCTTTACATATGTAACTGTATACCGTTATGCGTCCGTGTTATCAAACAAATTTAGTTTAAGACACTTTTAGACCTATTAGATACATTACAATCGTCACCTAATGAAGCTGATGATACTTAGACGTATATATTTACCTGGCCCTCTATGGTGATAGTGTGACTGTCAAGTATATGGACTTTATTACAAGTGTACGATGTTATACGTATATATATATATATACTTTTTGATGGCATATGTACTCGTTCATTATGTCTGTACCTAACAGCTGGACTAACATATACATATACGTATATATGCATATACATATGTGTACACATGCGTATATGTATACGTGTGTACATGTTATATGTATATGTATAAACATTTTTTGGCGACATGGCTTTACGTTATTTTTTTATCATAGTAGTATACCATCAATTTTCGCCAACAAAATAAATTATAGTAAAGTCTCTTAACAAGTGTTGCACTCTTGTTACTTGTAATAAAACAGCAAACTTTCGGTATCCTAACACGACCTAAATGCGATAAAAAAATTACGCTACGCGTCTACAACGTGAAAAGTGATCTAGAGAAAAAGATGGAAACGATGGGATAAGAGGAGAGCGAAACGAGAGAAAACGGAAGGAAAGGAAATGGACAAGGGACGGCGATTGTGCCGGTTGCGGTGGCCGATGGAAGCGCGATTCGTCGGAACCGATCGATGCACCGAGTCGACGGACATGCGGCTGCAGCTGCGGCCGCGGCTGCAGCTGCAACTGGAACCGAAGCTGAAAGCCTCGCTGAAGAAGCGACGGCGTTCCGTTGCGGCTCTCGAAACGACGACGACGCGTTTCCGTTCGTTGCTCGTCGGACCAATACACCAATACACATCGATGATATTCGAACAATTCGATACCGTATCACTGTCTATGGGGATTATCGAAATTTTAAGTACTTGACATCAATTTCTGATATTGATACTCGTTGGAGCGGTATCGAGACGAGACGAGTACTTTATGAAATCGATATCGTTACCGATACTTTGACGATATTGCGACGTGGATGTTCGATATCTGACGATATTACCGCTTCCGATGACAAATGAGTATTTAAATTGAACGGGTTTCGCTGCTTTTGGAGAACCATCAAACTTATATCGGTATTTTGCTGTTATATCAAACGGGTGTTCTTATTTTATCGAGCATCTCGTTTCTACGTCCGCGGTAATACTTGATATAGAAATTCGTTGTATGGATAGTGGAAGATATCAAAATCTATCTCTATTTGGGTTCCTTTCTTTGAGTGCTCGTACTTGCTTCCTGACACTTTATTCACACGTCTTTTCAAGTTCTCAAATTCTCAAATTTCCATATTTCCAAGTTCCAAAATTCTTAAATCTCCAAATTCCCAAATCCCCATATCTGCAACCACCCAAATATCCAAATCCCCAAATTCCTCTATTTCCCAATTTCAAATTTCCAAATTCTCAACCTCCCAAATTTCCAAATCTTCAAATTCTAACCTTCTCAAACCTCCAAATCCCCAATCCATACCGACGGTACCGGTTCTGATTCAACCAAAAAGTTAATTAGTCAGTGTTCACCCAAACCGTCTAATATTGTCATTCGTCCACCTGGCTACAAGCAAATCTTCGCATTGAAAAGACCAAATTTCCATTATACCATGGTATCATGAACACATATAGCGGGTAGCGTATCCTGTGTACGACGTGATTCCGCGATCCGATCCGATATCCACTATAAAACCGAGCGTCCCGGTGTGAGTCGATCGACGGCGTGATTCCATGCAGCAGCAAAATCAATTTCGTGTTGTCGTGATCGGCTGACCGTTCGCAGAAGATGGCGCCACGGTGACGGGCACGATCGCCATTGTCGTTGGCGACGCTATCGGCGTCAGCTTCAACATCGACTGTCATCGCCGCTTCGACGAGTCTGGCCCGGCCATTGTCGTCGACATTCTTCCCCGCGTCGTTGCGGTCATATCGACGGTTTCTCGTTCGTTCGACGACCGTGCAAGCACCGTGGACGACCGTCGTGCCCGCAAGATTCGCCACGACCGTCGGGCTCGGCCCTTTTTGTCCTTTCCGCCTCGTTACGTCGCTCGTATTATCGTGCAAGATTGACGGCACGAAAGAGGAGAGACCCCGGCTTCGACAGGGTCCGATAATTGGATCTTTCCAACGGCGTTACGCCGTTTCCGAAACGTAACGAGCCACGATTTACGACCCCGGAGTGTTTTAACGACCGCAGCCCCATTGTCAGGAGGACCCTCGATGGCTCAAGATGCTCCTATGGAAATTGCTGGGGTCCATATTACGTCACGTTACGATGTTGATAACCGCCACGACGGCCAAACTTTATTGCACGTTAACCGTTGCCGTACTGACAAATTTGATTAACTGTTTCACGTATTATGAGGTACAACGGTGTGGAGACCTAGAGATACGGAGAAATGGGGGTGTGGAGATGTGGGGTTCTCGGGATAAGGGATTCGAAGGGGTGCAAGGATACGAGTATCTAGAAAGGTGGGGTCCTTGGCGGAGATTTACAGATACGAGAAATTGGGAGTATGTAGAATATCCTCGAGTTGTATATCGCATACGCGAAACGTCTACATTGGGTCCCAACGTGTCGTATTCTCCGCCCTTTAACACTAAACCTACCGGTATACAATGGACGTTTATTCTGGAATTAATAACGAAGTTGAAGCATGAATAAATGAAGGATAAAATACAAATCGGTGTACACGTTAATTCTTCATCGTGTCGAAAATCAACACGAATTTCAAAAAGATCACCTTAATATACTTCGTAACTTATTATTAGAAACTTGTTAAATCGTCATTTTTACCGCTTTGATAGGTTTAGTATCAAAAGGTACTGCATTGTATTTTCTACCATTTAGATTGTAATGAGTTGTAGTGTCTGCGATTTAACTGTATCCGTTGTATGTTGTACGCGTTTGATTCCAACATATAGTATTCTCCGCACACGGTATTCACTGCACTTTAGCTTCCGAAGCGTTTTATTCTCCTCACGCGGTATTCTCTACGCTTTAGATTCCAACGTGTTGTATTCTCCATTCTGGACATTCTAGTGCGTCGTATTCTGCACGAGGGTAGATTCCCACATATTGTACTCTCCACACATGGTATTCTCTGCACTTTACATTCCGAGGAGTTTTATCCTCCACACGTGGTAATCTCTACACTTTTAATTCCGACGTGTTGTACTCTTTACGCATTATGATTTCTAGGCTTTAAATCCTAAGAAATTACTTTTCATACTTTTCACTGTATCTGAAAGCGATGTATCGCCATGCGTTTTGCTATCTCGAGTAGATCGAGACATTTTAAGGTTCGAGCAGTTTTTCACGTGACGAGGCTATTCTTGCGACCGCGCTATAGGGACTCGACCTGGTCCATTGTACCATTCGAAAGGTTGAAGGTTACGTGAAGTCTCCTTAACGGAAATCGATGTCGCCCAACAGAAATTATGGGTAATGCGAGCGGCAAATGGATGTACGTGCGAGCACTCGGTCTTGACCCAGAATCGCGGCACAAATCAACCCCGAAGGACGCCACGGTTTTAAAACAAAACCGACTTCATCGTACGAGTGTGGCTATAGGAATACAATTGAGCGTTTCATACCTCAATAGTTATTATACCAAAAGGGGCAAGATTAAAATTCATTACACAGCATAGAGGCAAGGGAGGTCTTCTTGACCTCCAATCAACCGATCACACCTTTGGTGGTGTCTAGCTTGATGTGGATGGGTAGTTTATTTAGTGCGCATTTACAATAAAATTAATCATATGTAACGTAAAGGGAGATTAACTGTTGAAGAGGTCACCTATTGACGATGTTACGGTATGCATCTACACGTATGTATCTACCCAGTCACCCAGGAATTGGCGCATCGGCTCATACGTATTTTCAATGGGAGGATCTTATTGGTTCGGGCGAATACGCACATCAGTTGATTAAAAAAATATAAACAATTGGCAATCGGCGATCCTCGATCGGCATCAAGCTCGGAGAATTTACAATGAGGATAGGCGTACTTCTTATGTTTCATTTGAACTTCCTCGCGCGCCAATTCCTGGGTGACGAGCTGTTTTCTAGCCGGCACCGATTTTCACCCAACTTTCCGATTGAAAAAAATGAACGACAACCTTCCAATGTAACCTCCCTTCGCGGATTCCATTTACACCCCCGAAGGGTACGGAATCGACAGGCGACTCCATTTACGCGGTTTCAGCCGATACGTCCGCCCGACGGGAAAGTATTCGCAGCCCCGACGTGTATCGGGCAACGAGTAATTTCAGTGCCGCGAGAGCATATTACTCGTGCACCTGTTACTCCGGGACCACCATTATCGGACACTCCGCGCAATATCCGGCAGCGATAATTACGGATACATCAAATATTCGCGGCGAACAATGCGACGGGAACGTACGAGTTATCGGCTGCCATTCGATGTTCGAGATCGCTGCAGGTATCGGACGTCGCTAGTCGAACTCGTTAGCGCGATAAACCGGCTACGCTGCCGGCCGCCCTGTCTTTATCGGGACTTTTATTCCAACGGTGATTCCCGTAATTATCGGCTCGCGACTTTCTGAAATCCATGAGCCCGCTCGTTTTATCTCCGCGCGGCGAGTTTTCTACGCGCGTGTATCGCGGCCGTTGAGTTCCACGCGCGTTGGATTTACGGCGCGTTGACTTTCGAAATTTATGTATTATTATTATGTATTATGTATTTATATTTCCCATTTTACATATTGTGTTCTGCACGAATTGATTTCTCCGCGAGTCGCATTTTCAACACATTCAGTTCCTCGCATATTGCATTTTCCACGTGTTGAGTTCTCTATACGTTGTTTTATCCATACAGTAAATTCTTCACTCATTGTATTTTCTGCGTGATTTCTTCGCGAGTTGTATACTCAATAAGTTGTACTCTCTACACATGAACTTCATCACACGTTACATATTCTGCGTGATTTCTTTGCGAATTTTATATTCATTCAATATTATATTTAATACATTATATCCTCGACATACTAAGTTCTTCATATGTTGTATTCTCCGTATGCTTGTTCAGAGGTTGTATGCTTAATACATTGTGTTCTCCACACACTATGTTCTTCATATGTTGTATTCTCCGTGTGACGTTTTCGCGAGTTGTATACTCAACATCATCGTATCCTCCACACAATAACTTCTTCACACGTTGTATTTCTTCGCGTTGAATTCTCCCCGCATTAAGTTCCCCGAAAATTACAGTCTTCGCACGTAGCATTTTGTACACATTAATTCCCAGAATCTTGCACCGCCATAACTCTGCCCGTTGCGATACAACGAAAGCGTGCTACAACTGCGGTTATAGCGTGGCTCACAGCATACACCTGTTTTCTTTCTAGCATTGAACGTGTTAACGTCTAGCCGTGTAACGGTAATGGTATTCCATGCGGAACTTGCCAGACCATTAAGGATATGACTGTTGTTTCCAATTCGCCAAGAATCGTAGATCGTGCGAAGGCAAAAGAGAGTGTCGCGTGTTTGTCCCGTACACTGTAACACGATCGTTCGCTTTTCGTGCGATTTATTACCGTCGGGGGTGATTCTTTCGAGACAACATCCGCTAATGCGATTACCGTTACTTTGAAAACGGCGGGTCTGATTGAACGGAGGGTAGCAAATATCGAATACCGAACGCAACATATTCGGGTCGCAAACACGTCGAAACATTGAACGCGATGTGTTCTTGGATAGCAATGCCAATACATTTGACCGATGAACGCGCGTCGACGTTTCCCGATTACATTTCGGATTATCAGTTTACGCAGTTCGTACTTAATAATAAAATGGCAGGCGTTAATGAACTTAGCAATCCTGCACGGGAATCGCGATTGCGCATCGACCGTGGTTAACTGATTAACTGCGGAGTTTAGTTCGAAAAATAAATTTATCAAAATTATTCATGTCAACCAATGACGAAGATGGGCAAATGCTAAAATATATAATTTAACGAATAACATTCCCATTAACACTAGATTTACGGAACATGCCAAAATGACTCGTAACAAATTTTTTATTTTAAATTACAGACACTATGAAGAAGCTTTTATCAAAATTTATGTTGTCAAGATAAAGAATCATCGCATAAGCCAGTTTATGTATCAAAATTTTATTTATTTGCTTCTCCAGTTTAGTTTCAATTTAAAAATAAATTAAAGAACAGTGTAAAGAAGAATGAAAAAAAGTTACGCTTTCATTCGATAAACAATTAATAAATTATAAACCCCTTGCCATACTTTGACTCTGATTCATAATGCACTGTTATTATTAAAATTTTGAATATGCTCACGTGTAAAGTTCATATTCAGTTACAGTCTAAATAATCAAGGATCATTGAATATGTAGTTTAGCTTTCTTTGTTCGTGTTGATATTGTAGTTGCGAATAGTTCTGACTGACGCACCGGACGATTAAATTGTGTAGCACGGGGTTAATGTTAATAGAAACGAAGTTTCGACGTGTATACAGGTCAAAGGTAGTTAACTGGTTGATATAAAATCAATTTATCGTTCAATGATAAGAATAAGCGATACTTTTCAATGTAAGTGTACGGTCAATTTGTTGACGAAACAGAATTTTCATACAAAAAGAAAGCTGTAAAATATGAAAGTAAAAAATGTGGAGACATTCCGTGAGGCCATTGCAGCGCGGCGACAATGGGATGAAAAATATTGGACGTAAGCCTAATATCGAGATTGAACGGGACACGTCAAACGCGACAAACCGTTTCGCATTCATCTTTATTTTATTCGGTCAACACCCTAAGCGGACAGATATTTCTCAGCCACGTATCTCTTTCTCTCTCGATGAAATATCATCCCCCGCCCCGTCGGTCTCGTTTTTCCTCCATTTTCGTATCGTTTTTCAGAATTCCGTGGCTTTTGTTGCGCCAACGTATCTCTCACCCAGGGGATAAAATTCTCGACGAGCGACAGGACGCGGTGCACCGCCAGGAATATTCGAAGCTCGCTTTGTCATCGTGGCTCGCGAAACGCACAAAGCCGCGAGTGCTTGTTGCGAAATGTCGTTACATGGCTCGTTACGCCGGCCGAGCCACCGGCCAAATAATAGACCGAAGGCCCGAACAATACGTTCCGACAATGTATTTATTTTAACAATCGATCCGTCGACCGTTTATCCGCAACCCTACGCGGGGCCGTCATCCCCGTTGTACGTGCAACCACTCGAAATAAGCGCGACTCGAAAACCCGCGTCCGAATCGAAACAGCTTACGCGAAAACGAGCACACCGGGAACAATACGCGATTTCTATCTGCGACAGAAATTGCCCGAAACACGTTCGTTCGAGTGGTTTTCCTGTCGAGAAACATCGACCGACGTCCAGAAATCTGTTCCCGTCGTTTCATACTATTTGTACGCGTTACGATCTCGTTTCATCTCCCGAACAAACGATATCGATTATTATCGGTTTTTAATACGATAGATGCAGCGGCGATAATGGGAATGTTATTTGTTAAATTATTTTTTTTTTTGTTACTTATTATATTGTACGATATGTTTGTTCTGGTACACACAAAGTTTTATTATTTTTATTAAAATCGTTAGGAGAATGTATCTGTTAAATTATAAATAGACATCAATTTCTTTTTTATTGTGCACACTCTTTTGGTTGTCACGTGACTACGGTTGCTCCTCGCCCGAGCTGTCAAGTTTATTTAAATTCATACTCTAACAGTGTTATATGAGATCTGGCTGAACGTGCGGGATGTTGCTAGCTTGTGGTACCGTATTGTCGGGTGTACATATTCTTCGATTTTTAGATTCCCAAATACCTAAATTTCTGAATTTAAATTTGTAAACTCTGTGTGATAATTTTACACATTTTTCAATCCCCGGATCTCTTAACCCCCTATATACTCAAGACCCAGATTTTCAAGTTTTCAACTTCTTGAATCTCCAAATGTTGAAATGTCAGATACAAACGATTGTAAACGAATGAAATCGGAAGTCCTAGATTCTAAAGTTTGCAACAGCATTAATTCCCAAATGTTCAAATTCCATTTTCGAACCGCAAAGTATTAAAAATAAAATACCCGAATTCTGAAATATGCAACTTCGTAAATCCCCCCGTGCTCAAATCGCAAAATCAAGCTATTACAAACGAAGGTAAGGGAAAAGGTTCGTTGAAGGAAACGAACGCGTTGCTAATACGCGTCGAAAGAAGACGACGAGAAGTTGTCAATTATGTATCTCCGCGAATATTCATCTTGAAAATTAACGAACGCAGAGTGTCGTCTCGTTAACGTACGAGGAAATCTTTTTAAAACGCCGCTGCGGTATTCTCGGTCGGCAAGGAAATATCCTTGTCCTTCATTTTTTTCCCTTGTCTCCTTCTGGTCTGTCGCTTCTGGACAGCGAAGTATTTCTCGTTTTATTCTATTCTCCTTTTTTTTTTTACGTTTCAGTCGCTCGAACGCTCACAAAGCGTGTCATTAGTATAACTTTTTTATGGCGGCCGGAACAAGTTGAAACGATGCGAATCGGATTTTTCTATCCGGTTAAAATAATGAAATTCCACGCGAACGAGGCACGTACTTTGCGATCGCGATCCTCGACGTACTTTCTGAATGATTGCTATTGTTAGCGAGACTGTACTTTCCAACAGCGTCAGCTTCGGTATTTCCCGTTTCAGTTCGAAGCGAATACTTACCACTTAATGTTCGTTTAACTGACCCAAATTTTCCTTATCAAGATCAAGGATTACAAATATTACATCCCCGTTCATGTCTTACTCTTACGCCTAAGGGAACGATATCTTTTTCTACCTGGACATAAATTCTGCCTGGATTCAATTCAAGTTTTATTTATTAAAATTTGTTCAAGTTTTAATACCTACAATTTACTCAAGTTTTAATTATTACAATTTATTCGAGTTTTAATTATAACAATTTATTCTAGTTTTAGTACTTGAAATTTATTCAATCTTCAATACTTTAATCTTAATTTTCGAGTTTAAAATAACTTTAACAATCAAACGAGTAGGTCCAAATAGAATGTATAATATACGAAGGTACCTGATACACCAAATTATCTACACACGATACTTGGAGATTTTAAATACGAAACGTCTACGCTCATATGACCGTCATCGACTGAATAACACATCGTTGTTATTTATGTTCGGATAAATTTAAAAAATGTCACGATAGAGCGTACGCGCGAATGAACTGTATTAATAGCCTAATGCGAGTAGGAAAAGCTCGAAACGGCAAGTGTCGGTAAATCATCGTCGTTCAGTCTCTGTTTCAGTTTCGGTCTCGCTCGCGACAAGCGACGTTTTCATCGTCCGTTGAGCGACAACGTTGGAGAAAAGATTAATCGGCAGCGCGTTAAAATGAATTTTTTTTTCTAAAATATGTGCCACAGTGGCACGCGGGCTCCCCGTATAACCGTTATAAAGTTCGTTTATTGGCACCCTTCATCCCCTACCCCGTCTGGACGCCGCTGGTTCGCTCGTTACGCCGCTCGACTTTTCCGCGATAAGTCATCAGGTTGACAAGTAATATTTTTATCGTTTCTGAGAGTGACATTGTTCGAAGGATGATTAATCGTTCGTCGTCCAGGGATACCGGAGAGAGAGAGGGAGAGAGAGAGAGAAAGAGTATGAGAGATTGTTATCCGCGAATGACAAAAAAAAAGAAAAACACTCGAACGCGTTTTCGGATCGCGTTTTAATCACGAGCCGACAATGCTGCTCGGGCGTGTTTCGCGATTTTCGGCAACGACGGTGAACGTTTCCAGATTATCGGATGTTGAAAAACGAACTTTCGAGAGCCGGATTCGAAATGCGGTACAAAAAAAAAGGAGATCGGAAATTCTCGTGTTAGTAGATTTCCAATTAGCCCTTTCGCTCGTGTGACAACAGAGCAAACGTTGCTCTCGACGCGATAGCCGACTATATCGATCGTTCAAACATTATGAATAATTTACCCGTTACTTCGTCCTCGATAAGTGAACTATTTAGTTGCACGTACTCCTTGCGATTAATGTCTGTTCGGAACGATTATGCTCGCTCGCCACGAGACCGTTAAAGGCGACAGGCATGCGATGTGTATTTAACACTGACAACCGAGTGTAGACAATTTTCAATTTACTTGTTGCAGGGGGATTTTGCAGCAGGGCAGAAAAAATTACGACGCGGCGATCCTGAGTTACCAGCGAGCGATACAGTATCGACCATCGTTAGCTCGTAAGTACTTTCACTATTCTGTTACTAGAAATATGTTACTATCTAGTTATTGTGAACCCGGATGGTCACCGTACCGAATTGAAACAAAGTCTTAAAATCAGAGTACATGGAACTGGGTCTATGAAAATATAAAAATACATGGATGTAAGAAATTATATATGGACCCTAATAATGTGAAAATGTAGAAACTTGAGGTCAAGTGGATCCGAGGATCTAAAGAGCTCAGAATTTGATTATAAATATTCAGAAACGCTAAGAAATATAGTAGTACCTTTTTCCACCGATTTACCCTCGATTCCGACCTATTACATGGAAATCAACGTTCAATTTGCCCGGAACTGAAATTAACGAAACGTAGTTCGAACGCAGTCGACGTGCGCCATTAATGAACCGCGGTGGCAAGTTATTGCAGTTCATTAGGGCACTGAAGCGGTGGTTCTCGCGTGAAAAATAGAACGAGCCTTTCGAAAGGACCGGCGGGTACGCTAAATACTTGTTTCGTGCCGGCACACTGCACGATGACTTCTTGATTTTTTCACCTTTCACGGATTTAACGCGAATAATTGAACCGTTATGTTCCCCGATAATCGTTAACTGCACGATGTACTCGAAGAGTTATATAGTTCAGACACGGTCTCGCGAACCGATGTATTCGGTTCGTTGATCGGAGAAGACGGGTCGAATAATTTTTGACAGTGCATGATATTAAATACATACCGAGACGCAACAACCATACTCGTCGTAACCGCACAATCCTGGCTGATTGAATTTCGAAGTTTCCGGAAGCTGGTTGCTTCAACGAACTGACGCGTTTCCGATACAGCAAGTTCTTGATTAAATGATCCAAGACCTCTCGCCCCTATTTACGAAGCTCGCGTTGTTCCCGGGAACTAAGTTGAAACGCTCGCGAAACAATTCTGACTAAACACTTGAAATCAATCTTACTCGAAGTCTTCCTTTTACCCCATATCATTCTCCAACTAATTTTACACGGAGAGAATGATCGGCAACGCAACTTTCTCAAATAATCGTTTATATTTGTCTGCTTGATCCACCTTCTGTATCCCCATTTTCTCTTAGTCTAGGGAACAAGTTCAGTGATCCTCTGACATTCATATTTTATCGAAGGCAACTTCAAATATTGGAACTTAATGTATTTATTTTAAATACATATGTAAGATATTGCTCATAGCATATACTTATGTATATGCACATATACACACGTATGTACAAACGTTATTTTTAACATGTTCATATGTTCTGCATCACCCTGTAGCAGTGATACATATGTATAAGACCTTCATGTATGACATCCTATCATTTAACAAGGGAAACACGGTTAAACTCAAGAACTAAAGAGATTGTAATTGCTTCTACTACATTCATGACGTTTGATTCTCCCTGTATAACAGATATAAATAGTTGAAAGATCTCCGCGTATCAAATCTTACAATTAAGTAGGAGAAGAGTAGTTACGTTTAAAAACTAACGAAATTGTGCTGATTTTTAATATGTTCACAACTTTTGTATCGCCCTGTATAACCGATAGAATAATTGTAGGACCTCCACGTATCAAACCTTACAATTCAGTAGGAGAAAAATAGTCACGCTTAAAAACTACAGAAATTACGACCATTTTCAATACGTTTGTGACTTGTGTAAGTGCACGAATTTTGTATATAAGTGACTGTACAGTTCATGATCCAAAAAGCTCTCGCATTCGACGAGACACTCGTTCCACACGTACCCGAAAAAACTTGATTCGCGTTGAAAAAAAACCCGTTCGTTCATCCGAAAGGTTAGCCGTAAATCGAACTCCCACCGATCATCGATTCCTGACGATGCCATAAACTTAGATCGCGGTGGCCGTCGACGAAGCGGCGGCGTTGTACGCGAAAATAAATATCCGACCAGGTGGAAAGCGGAAAATAAGATCAATATCACGGCACGCCGACTATTTGCTCGGTAATGAACCGTTCCCGGAACGGTCCGAGTAAATCGTCGTACGTGGATCGTACGGTCCACGTGACAAACGACGCTCGTTCTTCTGTACGTTCCCCTCTGACCCCTTCTTTATCCGTTGGCCGAACCGTTCGCTCTCCCGGACAAAAGGTGGCTCGTTAAGGAGCTGAACCGATTCCTGGCTCTACGATGCGGTCACGCCTACCGCGTGTACGTCAATTTTCCGCCATCCAGCAAAAAAATCGACGCTAATAGCCGCGGTTATTGTCCTCCGAGGGAAAGGTCGGGAAAACTCCAGGTGAAGTAGAGGACCTCGATTCTCGAGTTGTTACCCGACATTTTTCCCTCCCTGGAGTGAACGTCGCATACATTAACTCTTTGCACTCCTTCATTTCTTTTACCTGCAGCTCCTTAATTAATTTACAAAATGAATCAAAAACTGGGTCTTCAATAAAATGTGTCGCAATAGTGCAGGGTGCATAAAAAAATATGTTATTAATTTATTGTGAGCAGTAAACGAATGAAAATATATTTAATCAACCTATTTATTTATCCAAATAATTTCTAGGATCAAAGAGAAAGACAACTTGAATTTAACAATCACAATTTAATTAATTTATAAAATAGATAAAAAAATTGATCTTCAATAAAATGTATCACAATAGCGCAGGGTGCATTGTAAATATGTTTTTGATTCATTATAAGCAGCAAACACATGAAACTATATTCAAACAACCTACATGTTTATATGAATAAGTATTTGTACGATCCAAGAGAAACGCGAGTATAGGTCGACAAGGATTAATCCACGGATTTATGCACTAGTTTCTTGTGTCATGTTTTGCATTTTGATTCTGGAAATTAAGGTACTTCGTAATTCTTGAGTTCGGGTACTTGGCGATTTCCGATTTAGGAAAATTGTTGACCACATTTAGGAATGATGAAATTTGTCAAAGTAGACTTTCGAGAAATTTGGATTCTCAGTTAAATTTACAACCTTGAAAATATACAAATTCCTAACTTCAAAGTTTTCGTCCACTGTCAAGGGTTTACAGAGTGAAAGAGAATTCATCTCGAGCGCAGAAGTCTCTGATATAGTATCTGTCACGATATAGCAAAGTCGTAAATTCAGTCTCGTTTCAACATTGACGAGATTCTCAATCGATTTTAAGACAATTTTTCCAAAAACTTTTAAAAGAACGATAAAATTGACACCCCGAAATAAGTGTTAACTACCATAAGTACTCGTTTTCACTCGCTGAATACAATTGCGACAGTAGGCTCGTTAAGCGCGTTTTGCAAAATATCAAACTTCGCCAGCCTCGCGACGCGTTATTCTCGTTTTCGAGCTGGGTCGCTTTTCGCCCAAAATAAATCACGGTTTCCCGGATCGTGGTAAAAAAAAAGAGAGAGAGAGAGAGAGAGATAAAACATGGGGGACACGAACGTGCGTCGTTTTTAAGCGGGACGAGGGATGATGACACACGACGCGACGGTTATACTCGGCCGTGCATTATTTTTACGCGAGGGAGAAGCCGCTTTATCAATGCTGTTTACACGGTGAATTTTCGCGGAACAATTATAATGCAATTCCGCGAAGCAAAATATGTTGGAAAGCCGACGAGAGCATTTCGTTGTCCGCACGCTTCGCCCTCGGAACGCATTTGCATCCATAAGCGGACTAGTTTCGCGCATATAAAGCAACCTCTCGCCCGCCAAGAATACCAACTCGTGAGACCAGCTCGACTCGCTGGATTTCATCTTTCACTCCGGACTGATTATTCTTGCTGCTTGGCTACGTTTGTTCCTCTCGTTTTATCCGTTTAACGTACCTACGTTTCGACACGCGATGCTCGACGCTGCTACGCGAACAACCACCATGCAACCAACGACGGAGAGATATTAACCCTTCGCGCGTTATTGTCGCGCATATGTGTTCTCTGTAAACCATTAATGCGACCGAAGAACTCGTATATTCGTTCGACCAAAACAACTGATAGGAGTCTTATATTTGTTCCATGTAAACACGCCGCTGTGATCGATGGACATGCATGCGTCGTGTGTGGGCACACGAGTTGAAGGAATAACCGTGTGTGCAAAATTTGGGGTTTTAGAGAAGTGTGGAATTCTACGTATTGAATTTCTATCTATACGGTTTCCACGCGACAAATTTTCACACGTCGAATTTTCTCGCGTCGAATCTTCACGCGACGAATTTCCACGCGTCGAATTCCTACGCTTTGAATTTCTATCTATAGGGTTTCCATGCGTCGAATTTTCACACGTCGAATTTTCATGCGTCGAATTTCCATGCATCGAATTTCCACGCGTCGAATGTCCACGCGTCGAATTCTCATGCGCTGAATTCTCAAGCACTGAATTTCTATCTATAGGGTTTCCACGCGTCGAATTTTCACACATCGAATTTTCACGCGTCGAATTTCCATGCGTCGAATTTCCACGCGACGAATTCTCACGCACTGAATATCTATCTATAGGGTTTCTACGCGTCGAATTACCACGCAACGAGTTCTCACGCACTAAATTCCTACGCGCTAATTTTCAATGTGTAGAGATACCACGCGCCAAATTTTCACCTGCCGCAATTCCACACGTCGAATTCCTATGCGTCGACTTTCCATGTGTCGAATTCCCACACATGGATCACTAACGCGCTAAATCTCTTATGTAGAATCTCCACGCATCGAATTTTCACATACCGAATCTCTACGCGTGGAATTTCCACGCATCGAATTCTTGCTCGTCGAACCTGTACGCGTCAAATCACTCGTCGAATTTCGAAACGTCGGATCACCATAAATCGACACTCCCCGCGTGGAATTACTGCTCCCCCGAATCACCGTTACTTTATGGTGTATTAAAACCGCTGCTACTTTTATTTCCATAAACTTTTACGATCAAATTATCAGATACCCGTCGATTTTCAAGAAGAAATCTCGGGGAAAAATGCCGAAATTGTATCCTCTAAAGTGGTGCGCAGTTTAAAATTCAAAGTTCCCATATCGTTGAAGTCCTGCCGGCAAATTTTACGGCGCCGATAAAATAGCTGATCGGTTAAATTACGTTCCTGAACTCGTCGAAACTTTTAATACACGCCGGATGAACGTCGTATAACGCATGCCTTTTCGATGGTCGTTTACTGCGGAAGCGGGTCGATCTATAAGCTATTTATCTCCTCCCTCATCTACTCGAGAACGGAGCTTGGTTACTCGAGCTCATTTTTTTTTCTCTCGGCTTCCTTTTAGCCGGCCGAGAATTTATTCGAACTCGCGCGTACAGGGCCGTGCAAGCTGATAGAACGACGTGGTGAAAAAAGGAAGAAAAAAAAAAAAAACGAAAGTTTCTCCCTTCGGTATCGAAGCTTACGGGACGCCACTGATAACGCGTCCCTCGGCCGAACTATTTATCTGAAATAGGAAAGTTTCGCGGGAACTACCCCGTGGCAACAAATTCGATCACGGCTGGCACGAGTTAGGGATCGTTTAGGGAACGGATCATGGTGCCACGATCGACGTACAGACGCCGAATTCTTTCCGAAATATATCCGTGAACCGGGTCGGTTAACTATGCCTACGCGTTCGATACATTCTACTGGATACGATACTTCGCGTCGTTACGATTAAAATCGTCATTGATCTAATTAAAATTAAAATTCCAGAGACCTGCCTCGCAAAAGCGGCAGAGGGATACGCGTATGCAGATACCGAACTTTGATAAAATTCCGATTTAAATTATCATTGATTCGGAACGAGATTGTACGGGGTAAATGTGGATAACATGATAATTAATACGATCGGAATGAAAATTATAGTTAGTATAACTGGAAATAAAATTATAATCAATATAGCCAGAAATAAAATTACAATCGATTTAAGTAGACACAAAAATATAATCAATATAGCTAGAAACAAAATTACTACCAATATAACTAGAAACAAAAATATAATCAATATAATCAGAAATAAAATTACAACCAATATAACTGGAAACAAAAATATAATCAATATAGCCAAAAATGAAATTACAATCAATATAGATAGAAACAAAAATATAATCAATATAATCAGAAATAAAAGTACAATAGACTTAACTAGAAGAAAAATTATAATCAATGTAGCCAGAAATAAAATTACAGTCAATATAACTAGAAACAAAAATATAATCTATATAACTAGAAATAAAGTTGTAACCAATACAGCAACAAATAAAATTATAATCAATACGGCTAGAAATGAAGTAAAATTAAATTTGAAATTAAAATAGAACCTATAATTGGCAATAGATCACGTTTCAATTTTCTTAGCAAAACGAACAGATACGCAGATGCGTTATTCCGTAAAATTTAGTTAGAGGGTGACCCCGTTAACCCCCGGGGCTATAAATTAGGGGGCTAATTCGGTGCTCGATACGGTTCCTTTCCTCCGAACTCGAACGAGCAGGATTTAAAACGGGTAGCATTCGCGCGTTATCGTAATCAAATATTGACGCCCGATGCGCGAACGGGGTGAACAATTAATTAATAATCGTACCAGTCGAACAAATAGAAACGTCTGTGTACGAAATTGGTACTCTTGTTACCTGTCGGTTTATCTGAATGCTGTTTAAACGGGCACATAGGATTGTTTGGTTTAAAGAAGCGCGTTAATGGGATCGGGCGTTGTTTGGATCGTTAATCGCTAGAATAATAGCGTGCATAAGGCTCGTTCAACTCGAACAACGTAAATATTTAACTACCATTAACGATGAATGAAAGTTGCACGAGAAAACGATGAATCGGACATACGATACGCGGTATTGAATTACCTGTCGTTATTTCGCGTTTCGATCGCACGCCGCTGCGATAAATTCAACGTCATTTGATCGACTTCAAATGGCTGAAACATCTTACCGATCTTCGTGTCGCATGTACTCCAGACTCTCGATATATTGCCACTGTGTACGTTGTTCGTCGACGTGTTACATGGTAACATGTTTACGCAATATATGGGAACACATATGCGCATTATATGGTAATATGTATATGCGTTGTATGATAACATGTATGTGCATTAGGAGATAACATATATATGCAGTGTATGATAAGATATGCACACATTGCATGTTAATATATACACGCATTATATGGTAACATATATACGCATTACATAATAACATATGTATATTTTTACGAATTGTATACTCACATATATACGTATTATATTGTAACATACATATGCATTGTATGATAACATATTGTATATATGCATTACACATATGTGTGTATATAACAAGTATAAGTATTACATGGAAACTTTTTAATAGCATGTGACACTGTCACGCGCTCTATAGCCACGAGACAAGGTTTTAATAAACGAAAAATGTAGATTCCTTCGGGTTGAAACGATCGAACAGAGAACAACGAAATTGAGCACCGGGAATATAAACCATCAAGATCGGAACAGCCCGTCGAATTACGTGCCAGTGTCCTATCGGGACTATGGTTCGCCATAAAAAAACGGGGGAAATAAAAGGAGCGGAAGCGTAGACAGGTTGAAAGAGCAACGTGGCCCGATGCAACGTTCATAGAACGAGGATGAGCAAAGTATTGACCTTCTCTTAACGCAAATGAAAGTGGACCCGCGGGGCCAATGAAACAAGTGGCCCTTTCAGCTACTTTTAATTATAAGTCAAGCTTTAAATTGCTCGCGAGAAACGGAACGACTTTCGATTGTTGAGAGCAGGGAAAACGACAAGCGGGCGGGAACGAGGGCATCGTCGCCGGTGTAGAAAGAATGAAGCAAAAGAGAGAAAAGAACGAAGAAAGGAACAACGTCGAGAGCCCTTTGTAGCAATTTTCGCGCCTTCTGCGCGGAAAAATTCGAAGCGGCAAATAAAAAAAAGGAAAGAAAAAGTAAAAAGTCTTTCTGCCCGAGGAACTCGCCAAGCGGACCGGCACAATTAAAGCGTTGAAATCGCTACCGGCCGCGTCACGTGGAAGCGGACCGCTTGAGCGTGAAGCGTAATCCGCGTAGCCGGTTAACGTGCCTCGAACACTTTCATCGATAATCGTCTCGCAGCTGGCCGACAAACGCTTCGAGTGGTCGCCAAGTGTTTCGGGTAAAAAGCTGCGACGTCTCGTTTATAACGTGTAATATTAATAAAGGCTGCCTCGAGATCGATCCTCGAACGCTCGCGCGATAGCTTTTATCCGCGCCGCGTACACCGGTGTTTGTGACACCTCTCCACTGGAAAATATTCTATCGTCTTTTTGAAAAGAATTACCTCTAGCGTGTTCGCGAGTGGTTCTCGAGGCGAACGAGGACCGCGTTTTCCTTCCTCTTAATCGATTGGTCATTTAAAATTTAGTATAAAACGCGCTGCGATTAACACTGAACCTACCAAAGTGGTCAATATGACCATTCAACAAGTTCATAATTTTAAGTTGCAAAGCATTTTAAGGTGACTGTTTTGAAATTCTTGTTGATTTTCATCAAGATAAAGAATTAATGTGCACACCAATTTGTATTTTACCGTTATCTATTTATTTTTCAACTTAATTTGTGATTTCAAAATAAGCGTGCATTATACGCCGGTAGGTTTAGTGTTAAATGCATAATCCAATACATACATACGTTTCGCTGAAGTCGCATTAAAACAACCCGAATTCATACAACCACCCTATAAGGTCACGGCCCCAATAAGTCTAGTTGAAAATCAACCTCAGAATGGCCGAGAATGATTCGAATAATGCAACAACAATACTTGCAGCGAATCAGTTCCTGTTCCGAGCGTAGACTGACCGCGCACGGTGTAATTCTACTTTGCGTAGTTCGATGACCTTGTGGTCAAAGTTCGTCAATTTAGAACCACGGTGTGGTCCCCGATAATTCCAGTTGAAAATCGACCTCAAGACGACCGAGAATGATTCGAATAATGCAACGACAATACTCGCAGCGAATCAGTTCGTGTTCCGAGAGTAGTCTGACCGCGCACGGTGTAATTCTACTTTGCGGAGTTCGATGACCCGGTGGTCGAAGTTCGTCAATTTGAAACCGTCGGTTGTGTGCGTTCGCCGATAAGTCCAGTTGAAAATCGACCTCAGAACGGCCGAGCAGGATTCGAATCGGGCAACAACAATACTCGCAGCGAATCAGCTCGTGTTCCAAACGTAGTCTGACGGCGCACGATGTAATTCTACTTTGCGGAGTTCGATGACCCGGTGGTCAAAGTTCGTCAATTTGATCGTCGTCGTTGAACAAGAGCAACGTGAACACAGGGGCCCAAGAAAGACGCTGCAGCCTTGTTCTTGTTCCAACAACGTTGAAACCGTCGGTTGTATGCGGTTGTACGATGCCGGGTGTACGCTTTACGAGCGGTCCGCCGACACGTCTGTTTGTTCGCCGGTTCTCCGTGCCTTCTCGCAGAAGTTCCTCGCTTTAATTGAGTCACTTGTGTATCGCGTAAGGCGTTTTACGTACGCAGGCGAACGGGGTAGTCTGGAAAGTTTGTGTCGCAGTAAGTCTTCGGCTCGAGGCGTTTCCTGCCGCGAGACGTCCTCCGCCTCCCGGTTCAAAGGGACACCCTCTTTTTCTTCAACCGGGAAGGGCTCCGGGCGTTATCCTCTCCTCCTTTTTGCCCCGTTGCTCGTCAGTCGACGCCGAGCTAACTTTCTTCTAGTTCACGGATCCTCCTGGATCCTTTTTCGTGCGAAGCTCCGTAATGTTCTCTCGCGTCGATGATGTCCGACCACCGACATTGTGTTTCTGGCAACGATCATTAACCCTTTCCGGTCGTATAATTTAATTTGGCTGGTATTTTCACCCCGATCGTATTTCCAGCTCAATTAGCGTTGTTCAGAAAGTACTTTCTTTTTTTTTATGAAAATGAAAGACGGCTTCATCGGACACTATATTCTTGCTTGAACAGCATTTTTAACAAAATATAATATTCCAAAAATGATGCTTTTCACTTTCTGTATTCGACTGGGCACCGACCATATACTAGCGCGTAGAAACAATCGAACTTTTTCACAAGCAAGCCTTTTGGGAAAAAAACGAAATTTATTTTGTGAACAATCCAATAGCTGATTCGTCCACTAATGATCGCCGTATCTTAAACATCCGTGGCAGGTGAATTACGCACTGTATTGCGGTACCTCTTTGCCATTCAGTTTCCAGTTTTCTCCTTTAATGAAAACCGCGTTACCAGCGCATGACTTCTTTCCGTGAAACATCAATTTCGAGATGTGAATTTCGAAAGCTCGTTCCGCACATTCGACCACGTTTTAATTAACGAATGCCGGTTACCGCGAAATGTTTAGCTTCCTAAGCTAATAACGTGAAATTGTTAAAAAGCAAATGTTCCTTTTCGCCCGCGTGTCCGTCATTACCGGATACAGTAAATATGAAATGAGGGTACTTTACAACGAGATTCATTAACCGGACCGGTAATTAAACGTACATACGACCGACGAGTTTCGAAAATTGACTTTCCGACGAAAGGAAACATCGCGGCGGAGTGAATATTATTCCACGCTCTCCGCGTATTATTTTCACGATTTTCCTCGATTTTCACCTTCGATCACGCGACACTCGATGGAGGTCATTTATTTCGGCTAACGATCGTTCCTTCTTCTTTCCTCGAATATCGCTTAGCCCGTTAATTTGCGCGATATAATGAAACCATTCGTTGGCGTGCTTCCTATTCGTACAAATTGAAATGGAATTCAAAGAGGGAGGGATTAAACTGCGTTGTGCCCGTGGAATTCGCAGGAATATAACGTTCGGAGGTGAATGAATGAATTTCTTGGGGATGCGGAATGCGAATGAAGTCGCGTGACAAGAAACCGTATGGCCGTGTGAATTAACAACTTGTCCGCTTTAATGCGTTGTTATCGATCTATAGCACTATTCGGCTCGATCCTAATCGATCTTATTCGCTATTTCATCGTTTCGTTTTTACCAATTTGCCATTATCCTACTTTTTTTTTATTTCGCCATTATACTATTTTTTTTTACTTCACCGTCATCCTACTTTTTTTTTATTTCGACATTATACTACTTATTGGACCACTTCGATATTTTATGTCTCGTATGTTGTTTCATTGTTTTACCATTTCACCGTTTCGTTTGTTCGAATTTACAATTATACTATTTCTTTTTTATTTGAATATTATACTACTTACTGGACCACTTCAATATTTTGTATCTCGTATATGACGTTGTCATTAATTAATTAATCTGATATGGCGCTACTGAAATGAAACTAACAACGAGAACAACATTTCTGGTAAGTTTCTTCGGAATCAGTGATTGACGTTTCGGTGTGGTTGTGAGTCCTTCGTAGCCAGGATAAATATGGTTATTTACTAGCAGATGTGGTGCTAACGAGGAACAGCAACCAACTGCCTTTTCCTCGACCGTTTTCCAAGGAAGAAAGCTCCTTGAGGATGTACGTGACCCGAGTCAGAGTCCGTTAGTCACGCGTCCATGAAATTACGAACGGGCTTGAACAACCCCTCAAAAAAGAAAAGTAAATTTCCCTTGAAAAAGAAATTAATGTATACACTTTTATTTCATTCAACTTTTGTTCTTATTTGAGGTTGATTTGTTGCATTAAATACGAACTGTATCACTCTCTTTCGTCCCTCGGGAATATATGTTTCCAAAATTACTGGGAATTTCTTGCGAAATATTCCTTAATATTAGGGTGTCCCATAAGTTTCTTCCTTTTTCGATATAAAATAGAAACTGTGGAGTATTTTATAAACAAACCCTAATATTTTTAGGAAGGGGAAACAACGAGAAACGAAAGAGAGTTATAGAACAGTACAATCCACACTTAATGCAACGAATCAACCTTGAATAATAAATATCGCGTATTCGTTTCGTATCAAAAATGGAAGAAACTTATGGGACATCCTAATATATTAATACCAAGTCACCTCAGAATGAAAAGATCATGTGAAAATATAACTATTATAGTAGCTAACTAAATTTTTTTATACACGGCTTGAAAATAAATGTCACACATTATCATCATATGTGTTACATTTACGTAATCTCCAATTGAATGTTAGTTTAATACGGTCGACGAACGTCGCACAGAACCGACGCCCTACGCGATACTTAACGGATTAATTAGCATACTCCTATCACCGTAACAAGAATAGTAAACGCGAGAGCATTGACACGGACGTGGATGAAATTCAATTGAGAATTATCGAGAATCGATTTCAACGTATCGCCGCTTTGCAAAATGAACAATAGTCGTTGTCAAGTACCGTCAACTAGACAATAACGAATAATCCCGTTGACGTAATTAGATTGACGCACGAAGGGATCGCGAATATCCGATTCTCGAGGGTGAGGCGTTCTACGGAATGCAGAAACGCGATCGTATTCCGCGGAACGAGTCAGCGGGAAACGGGAACTGATACGTGTTAATTACGACCCCTTAGCGATCGAGCGCAAAACAAGCGCCGTAATCCATTGCGAATAATGACAGCGACGCGAGACCCTATTAATCAACCATTCAGAATTCGTCGTTATTAGAAATTCCTTGTTCCGTGCGTTCAAAAGCGGATTAGTTTGCTAAACAACGCACGAAATGTGTACGCGCCCGATACGTGTTCTTTGTTCAATTAATTTAGACGATCGCGAAACCGTGAATCTTTCGAATCTCGAATTCTTCCGTAAGCTTTTAGGTTCGAGATCAACCCACTTTCTCTCGGGTTTCTAAATATATCGTTAGGCAATTTTTGTAGTTCCGAGCTTTATAATTTTGAAATCCGCAAATTTCCACTTTTTGGATTTCTAACTTTTCAATGGCTAGTCTTCTCAAATTCCAGAATTTGCAATGATAAATCTCAAATTCCTAAATTTCCAATGGCAACTCTTCTCAAATTCCCAGTTTTAATCACAAATACCAAATTTTTAAATTTCCAACGTCAAATTTTCAAATTTCTAAATTTCAACAAATCTCAAATTTCTAAATTTGCAATGAAAAATCTCAAATTCCTAAATTTGTAATGTCAAGTCTTCTCAAATTCCTAACACTAAAACTACCAAAGGGGTCAAATGACCCTTTTACAAATTTCTTACCTCAAATGACAAAATTTGTCAAAATGTTTTTTTTTAACATCTGTATTGATTGTAATCAACGTACAAACTCAATAAGTGCATTCGTTTTTTGTTTCATCGTTTGTTCATTTATTTTTCAACTTCATTCTTAATTTCAAAATAATTGTGCATTATACGTTGGTAGTTTCAGTGTTAAATATTCCATAATAAATTTTCTGAAATTTCGAAATTTTCAACGGAAAACCTCGAATTCGTAAATTTCCAACAGCACAAACGCTCGAATCCTCGTCACCGCGAAACCTCTAAATTTCAATTCTCCATCTCGCGAAATCGCCGGGTCCGCAAATTTCAATCCCCCGAAACTTTTAAATCTCCATATCGCATTTCCGAATCTCCGAGTTTACAACTTGAAAGTTCGGAATGTCGAAATTTCCGAAGCCGCGAACTCCCGAATCATCAGATTTCCGTACAGCGCGCATAATCGTACAGCAAGTAGTTCGAGCATACGCTAAGGCAGCCGCGGTAGCATAACGCACGATCGGTCGGACACGGAAAAGAAATTAGGGTCTTTGCGACTCGACGCAACAATGTTAAACGAATAGCTTTTAACCCTTAACGCTCCAAGTTTCAGTCACCACCGATATACAGCGTTATTATAATTAATATAAATAATTTAATAAAAATTATACTACTTCCGAGATGAAGAGATTGGCAGTCGATATTCACAATTAACACCTTGGGTGCCACCCTAAAACAGTTTCAATTTCTTTTAGGAAGTAATTTTATTTTCGATATATTTTATAGACAATCTTCATAATATTCAACCCTTCTTTAACCACTTAAGGGTGTTTGTCGACTATATCCGTCATGGAGATGTGGCAGAATTTTTTGTCACGATGAGTACACGCCTAAATCGCAACTAACTAGTTCATAAGTCAATATTAGAAATAAAACTGTCTATTTTATAAAATACACCCATCTTTTTGGCCCAAAATTTTAAATTCGACAGTTATTCTGTGATTGACAAGTATATACAAAAAAGGGAGCGCCACAGTTAACTGGTTTATATTTACAACATTTTTTATAGTTTGTTATGTTTCAACTAAAATTAGCGATAGATTTATATATGAATTGATAAGTTACCCGTATGTGGATGACATAGCACTCAAAGTGTTAAAAGTCGGAGCGTTACGAGTTAATCTAAATTTATATCTGTGTTTGCACTTTTATCGGCGATTAATAAATAGAAAGAATAAGTAGAAATGCTTTCGAGTGCAAAGGGTTAAGTCTTTCGAAAGCGTTCTTCGGCGACATCCAACGTCGACCGGTTTCCCGTTGCGAATTCGCCACGCGGACGACGAAATGGCAAACTTCTCGACGAATTTATCATTCGTTTAACGTCACCGTCAACGAAAAACTGCTCGCGGTCCGATCACGGCGACAATCGCGCGAAATCTGAGCGTGATTAATTGCTCGTCGAGCGAACTTTTCCACGGTCGCGAGCAATTTTCCCGACACCGCGAAAACCATGGCCAGCGTCGCGACGCCCGTTGCGAACGGGGCTCGTTCCGTTGCCCGATCGATCACGCCGGAAATTAGATGGATCGCCGGCGCAATATCTTAATAGCGGTTGATAAGGATGCTGGACTTTCCGCCGTCGAACGGTCGTCGATGTTCGTCGTCGCTGAATTCCATTAATCAGCGAAATTAACAAGATGGCCGTTCGACCAGGGTCACGGGCCGAAAATATAAATCGTTCCATTCGTCACACTAGCGACGGCCATCTGCATTATTTCATGGTAACGTGGGTGTTATATCCCGACGTCGATTTTAACGACGGTGTGGTGAGAAATTAAATTAAAGTTTTTTTTCTGAATCAAAAATAAATATATTTATATGTTACAACGTGTCGGTGACGGATCGGGAATGACGAAGATGTTGTTTGATTGATGTACTCTACACAATATATATAATGTATAATGTACATACGATGTATCAGGGTGTCCCATAAGTTCCTTCCTTTTTTGATATGAAATATTTTACAAATAAGCCTCAATAATTTTAGAAAGAAGAAACAATGAGGTTCTCTGAGAGACGAATGAAAATAATAGAGCAAAACAATTCACATTAAATCAACAAATTAACTTTAAATAATAAATATTGTACATTCATTTAGTATCAGAAAAGGAAGAAATTTATGGGACAACCTAATATAATGCATAATGGACATACAATGTATAATGTATAATGTACATACGATGTATAATATCTAATGGACATATAATGTATAATATGTAATGTACATACGATGTATAATGCATAATGGACATATAATGTATAATGTATAATGCGATCGATCATGTTATCGTCGATTATTTACGTTATAAAGATTTCAACAGTATATACAATATATATAATCTATGATGTATAACGCATAATGTACATATAATGTATAACGGGATCGATTACGTTGGTTGGGGACGATTATTTACGTTGATCAATGATAATGACCATGCTGACCCGTAATCCACGAAATTACCGACACGAAACTCTTCGAGTCCTAGTGGAATTCGGTAACCAGATGAACTGAACCATCGAGGATCCCGCTCGAGACGGTGGTTCGTCGTTTCGAACAAGCGTCGAGATTCTCGGTCGGATCGCAGGAAATTAGCAGGATTGCCGTACGAGCACTTAACGCGATTGATTCGCCCCGAACACGGCTGTACGACCAAGGACTTCCGCCGTTCGTTATTGCGAAACCCCCTGTTCCTCGGACTTCCGTCTCGTCTCCATCGATCGAACAACGCCTCGATGGAACTTCTCAAAGACGCGATTGTTGAGGCAATTTGCCTTGCGTTTATGATACGAACCAATTACCTCTTTCGATCTTCTCCGTCTAACTTTCGTCTCCTCTCTTGACAACGAGTAATTACCTCGTTAGCTTGTTACGAAACTTTCCTTCGCTTTTTTTCTTGCATTCCTGCCCGATCGATTTACCCCGTAACACCTGTCGCTGATCTACATACCGTTGTCCGTAAATAATGTTCGATTGTTCGCTTTAACTATAAACTAGTCTTTGAGGATCACACCACGTCCCTGCCATAACATAATTATTTAATCCAGCTTTAAAATGGCGGGTGAGAACGAGATGAGTAAATGAGTCGAACGCATAAACGTTTTCTGAGCGTTTTGACAACGTTTGGACGATGGGTTCGAGTATCGCGTTGGGTGATCAAGTTCGAGAAATTTGATCAAGAAGTTCGATCAAGTTCGTTGGGTGATCAAGTCTGAGAATAAAAAAGACTCGGTCTAAGATGGTATGAATGCAGTTTGAACGAACTGTTTAGTCATTAAGAGTCGGGCAGATCTGCAGAATAAATTGTTCGTAGTTATTGGATCAAGCAAGAGTATTAATTCGAATCCTGCCCGTTCTTCTATTCCCATAGATCAACCATTTTAATTCACCCCATGCTCGTTTACTGCGACGTATACCGTGATTTCCGAAAACGTTCACGAAAAAAATTGACTCGGCGTTTCCAGAACGGAGGATAGAAACGTACACGAGGACAAACGAGCTGTATCGACCGGCCAAGGTGGAAATGTACGAGTCCCGTCGATACGTGTGTTTACGGCTTTCGTGTATCTAGTCTGTTTATATGCGCGCTCGTGTGCATAGACGCCTAAGCGTATGTTTGCGCACGTCCAACTTCGCGTGTGTACCGAAATGCGTTTACCTGGGATCCCGCCGATCTTCCGTTTCTTTAGCAATGCTCCCTTTTTTTTCTTTTAACCGGGAACGCGTCACGTTGCCAGAGGATACCGTGACGGCCGAGTGGCCGGTTTTGGGGTTGGCTAAAAAGTGGTGAACCAACGAGTAGTGGCACGCGGGGACCTCCAGGAGTGGCTAGCCTCGAAATTTTTCGCCGCCGTTGAACTCCGGTCACCGAACGGCAGGAAAAACCTTTTAAAGGGGAAAACTTCGACCGACCAGCGAACGGGAAACGAGGTTATCGCGTTATTTGCGTTCGGCGTGATACTTTGCTTCGCGAAAAATTGCGTACCAGTTTCTTAGGACCCACAATCTCATGCCCTTAGCCCATTAACTGCTAAATTGTTTTTTTCAACTCCACTATGTGGGTTGTCGATTTATGTAGCAAATACTTTTACGAGTTGGACGACATTGATGCAAAACATAATTTTAACAACCAAAATGTAAACATGTACCGAATACATGTTTTATTTAATATAACATTGTTGCAAGTGATAAAAGAAAAATATATCTGGAAATGTATATTCAAATCCCCATTTGGGGATCGTGGCAGCAAATGTGTTAAAGGCAACCATAATTCGTTTGCCTGTAATTTTCATATACGTCAATGAGTTTTGTACGAATGTTCCACATCCTGCAAAGTGTTGGATGTACGGGAAAATTCTGTCCTTTTATAAAGAGAAAGAAAATAATACAATTTTCAATACTTTCAATATTTTCAACTTTGGCACCCACTCCACATATGGGTGACTCCAAAATTTCCATACGAATTAGTCATTTGTTTAGTAAGAATTGTTTCATTCACCCAATTGGAAACACCTGGCATTAACTACCTCGATGTATGAATAATTAATAAAATATTGTGAATATATCTGATAAGATTTTCTTGAACCATAAATCACTATACCCCTGTTGTTCTCGCAACGAAAAAGATATAAACGCAACCACTCGTGAACGAATCAAAATAACCTACTAAACAAAATTAGATAGGAGCCAATTAATTTGTCGATGATCGAACGAACTTATCGTAGCTGCGTCACGTTAAAATCTTGCCGCGAAGAGGAGCGAACTGCCATTTCGTTTAATTATACACGAACCGAATTAAAATTCTGTCTGAACGTAAATTATTATCGTTATAAAGGACCGCTGGATCGTTCGTAAATCATTGAAACAAATTAATTCACGGCCGTTACATTCGCAGTTTCGTTCACGTGCGCGAGCATGTATGGTATCCCGATACGCGCGGGGGTGGGGGGTGGGCGAAACAACGTTTCATTTAATTGCACGCGAAATTAAGATAAAATTCTCCGCGGCGTATAGTGCTCGCTGAATTAACGCAAATTATACACAATAACTTGGCAAATGGTATTTTATCGCGGCGATTCAACGGGGTATATGCATTTCTCGGGTTTCGCGTCTAAAGTGCTGTATTCCTGTTACGGGATTCATTCCGGACGCGGCGACGTAATTCTCCCGAGATTTCAATTAAATTCAACTAAATTTGATTTAATATCGCGGAATTGCTCGACCTGCACCTTCTTGCGGCGGAGTCCGCATCGGCCCCCCAATTACACGCCGGGTTAGCTAACATATTATTTATTTGTTTATGCGGACCACGCCCACACTCGATGGTTAACCACCGTCTCGTACGCGGTTCAACTCGACGTAACGCGATGCTAATTGTTTATGCATGGTTAGTCTGTATTTGTCTACGTTCGCCCACAATCGCGGCCATTTCTCCGACCGGACTGGCATTTCGATAATCAAGGCTGACAAGCTCATGTACAGCGTGTTACCCAGAAATTGGCACGTGAGGAAGTTGAAATGAAACGTAAGAAGCACGCCTATCCTCACTGTAAATCCTCCGAACTTGATGTCGATCGACGATCTGAATTGCAAAGTGTGTCACGAGTGTTGCTTGTCATTATGGCACACAGTGACAATTTAGTTTAAGAAAAAAGCATGTTAAAATTATTAAAATCAACCAATATAGACGACTTATACGTGTAAATTATACGAAGTACAGGAAAATGAGGAAAAGTTTTGTTGATTGTTATAATGGTTACATTTATTTACTGAACAAGTTCAAGTTATAGTAGTCAGTCACTATTAGCTGTTAACAATATATACTTTCTTTTAACAATGTATTAAAAATAAATTTTCGTTGATTGCTATTTATTTACATTTATTTACTGGACGTGACCATAAACTCGTCTTTTAAAACGCGGCTAATCGAATATTTTTCACTATATTTGTTACGATAAAGTACCAACAGAACGAAATATTATGCACTTTCCGGCGCGACCGGAACGAATTATCAATCGCGCGATTTCGCCGTCGCATTCAACAGTTTTTCAAAGTGCATATTTCGATCGCTTTTCGTGGCGAGATTAAAATACGAATAACGAACGTTTCTGCGCGTAATGCGTTTCGATATACGGATTCCCGCTCTGTCGTTTCGCGTTAACGAGTTCGACGAATCCGACAGTGGCGAACGCCAAAACGGAAATTAAGGATAAACGGGGGGAAAATTCAATAGCGAAACTGGTACACCTTTTACGGACGCGGTTCTAGGATGAAGAGGTGCTCCGCGTTGGTCAGTCGTCCGCAAATTGGCGGCTTATCGGCCCGCTAATTACTCGATCGAGCGGTGTTTTAAAGGCCGACCCATTACGAACGATTTGCACCGTTAACAGGAACAAAAAGGAAGTTGCGGGAAACCGTGGGATTACGTTATCGGTCGGGACATTAATCATACTCCGATACTATGGCGACAAAGACACCCCCGAATTAACAATAGTCCCGATATCGAGCAGCCCTCGCTATTTATTCCTGTCCTAATTACGCTTAATTATCGATTATCGTTGGGCCGTGAATCGCGCAAACGGACACGGCATCCTTGCGACGGAACCGACTACATCGCAAAAACTGCCTTCTACTTCTGAGCATAATTCGAGAAAATGAGTATAATAGAATGTATAATTGAGAGTATATACATATAATCATCATCTATGTTGTAGCGTATAAATTAGCGTATATTTATACATATATGTACATGTATATCTATCTACATACATGTATACGTATGTGTGCATGAATATGCACATACATATATGTTTATACATGTGTGTATATTGACTGCCATATGTATATTCATTATCATTTACATATGTACAAATATACATGTACATATGTGTATATTCATATACGTATACGAATATGTGTATATAGATAAATATACATGTACATACATGTATGTAGAAGTATTCGCTAATTCATGTGTTACAATATTTTTTCCTATTTCTACTAACGGAGTACAGCAAAGAAGATCGATTCGTTTTACTAAGTGTATCGTACGAAACGATGGAAAATATTAATTGTCGATCGCGGAAGCATCTCCGTGGTCGTTGAACGCTCGTAGAACGGTACGTCGTTCTTTCCGCTTGAACTCGACGTCGCTGAAACACAAACAGACCCGCGGGATCAAGAAAATATCTACAAAAGGAGGAGAACGCCAGTGGCAAGCGGTAAGAGCGTGCACAAGAGAGAAAGAACGGTTGGGTTAACCAGGAAATTGCAAGGCACACACAAAACTCGACTGCACGATGGAATCTTAATTCCGCGAGCACCGTAGTTGAATTCACTTCGGCCTGCACCTCTTTCTCTCCCCCATCCGCCATCCCTTTCTCCGCTCGCTCCTTTCTTTCCGCCATCTTACGTTCGTCCCTGTTCAACCCTTTCGCGGCCCTTCGTCTTCCCTCACCATGGTCTAGCGCGTCTTATTCTCTTCCGTAATTAGGAAGCAAACAGGCCGGCGATCTTGCCAAGTTGGCGAAGTCAGAGATGAAACAGCAGTTTCCGTCCGCCTATTCTTCTTCCGCGCATCGTCCCGGCCATTTCTCCACGAATCCCGTAGCTTCGGTTTTACACCCGCAACGTCGTTTCGACGGCGGCTGTTTCGCCGTTGTTCGACTTCCTGCGATGCCGTTCGACGTCCAAACACCGGCTACGATGTATCTGGCTGCCAAACGCAGCCACCTCGAGGTGTTTCGTCCTCGTTTCCGGTTCTCAGCCACCCTCTTCCGCGCGAACGGGCATCGAATCGATCGCGCGTAATCGATTTGGTTCTTCGATGCTCACAGTGGAGTAACGACTATGAAATGGGTGTATAAAAACGATTTTTGTTCGAGGAAGACACTCTTCGATTACACAGAGTGTTTGGATGTGGTACGATAAAACAGTTATAGCGAGTGGAGTTGTTGCGGGGTTTGGAGAATCCGACAATTTGGGTTTTGCGGATTTAGCGAGTTCGAGATCGAGACGACGGCGAACGGGAGACGAGAGCTCGAGAATTTGACGATTTGGGAATTCGGGAATTGAGGTTTTGGGGATCCGGCAAGTTTGAAGCTGTGATGTCGAAGAATTGTTTCGGGAAGGTTGTTCATGAAGACATTCAGGTTGGTTTGGACGTCGGGGAATCACGGGATTTGGGAATTTGGGAATTTGACGATTTCCGACTTCGAGAATCGCGGTTTTGGAGATTTGTGGAATTTTAAAATTAGGAAATTCAGCAAAATGTCTCGAAGGATTTAAAAATTTGAATTCAACAATACTACATTCTGATATTTGAGGATCATGAAATTTATAAACTCGTCTACTTTCAGAATTGAAATTTTAATTTCACTAAAATATTCGGGACTGTGAACATTTGAAATATTGAACTTTGAAATTGAACTTTGAAATTGAACTTTGAAATTGAACTTTAAAATTGAACTTTGAAATTGAACTTTGAAATTGAAAAACTTGAAAATTCGAGCATCACGAGTTCAGTAATTTGACAATTTATAAGTTCATGAATTGCGAGTTCGAAAATTTCGTATGCATATTATGATCTACCTAGGCCGACACTGTTCTACTTACGCCAATGTAGGCTGGCCGGAGAAAAGTCGTGAAACGTTTTTCCGTGCCCGCGAAGAGTCACGGAAACGAGTGTTTTTTCGTGCACGAATGAAATATTACCCTGGCACGGAGTTTCTTCGGGAACTTCAACCGCATATATTAGACTGCATATTTTCCAAGTTGTTATTTCTGATATCTCGACGCTCCGAATCGGTGTCCCTGCTGTGACCGGGTCTGTCGTCAACGTGTGTGAAGAAATCGAGGTGAATCGATAACGCCATCTCGCTCATGACGTGTTTCATGGAATATTAAGATAATAAGGTGATAAACCCTTTTAATTTGGTTGAAAACGGAAGGGTGTTAATGTTATGGATCCTCCCACAACGAATCCAACCTGACGTACATTGTTCCACGTGGAAAGCAATTTCATTACCTTCATACGGAAGTAATAATATTCTTAATCGTACCTCTGCAACATTTAACGTTGGTACAAATTACAAAATTCATTTCGTTTCCCGTTCAATTCGAAACTTGTTCCAATATGTAAAACATACATACATGTTTCATATACGTACACGCGTGTACGCGTTCTCGTCAAAGAAGCGGTTCAATGCGAAATGAATACGAGTATAATGAAGTAATAAATTGTACCGCAGTCTTGCGGATTCCAGTCTGTATGAAAAAAATTAATAAACACGCTGTACGATAGTGATCGAAAAAGCACAATGGTAGAGTATAAACCGGATACACGAATATCCCTGCATAAAAACAGTGCCGGTGTCCATGGATTCGTCGGCGGATCGATAGGAATCCCGCAAAAGCTGCCGCGCAACGAGATTGCAAATGACATCTGAAATTGCACCGGAGGCGCGGAATATCTGCAAACGGTGCTACGGGATTCACCGAGATTTTAATTAATTAACCGCTCGACAAGCTGTTTGCCGCTACAATTTTGTCCGCCAGCGTGCCGTGACGAATTCGATGCTATCGCGGCGAAAAATTTCGATACAGTCATCGGAAACCGGTTCGATGAAAGCGCGGGAACATCAAAGAATGCCCGGTCCGACGGGAACGCGTTCCCTGGCAGAAAAAAAAGAAAACAAGACGAGATCGCGATTGATTGAAACGAAAAGCGAATTTCGTGCTTCGCAAATATTTTCCGCGCGAGCGAATTATTGATCGACGAAGTAGCGAGGATCAATTGGATTGAAGATCAACGGAGGTGTCGCGTAACGAACCCTCTTCATGAAGACTGTTAATACTAATACTACCGATGTATAATATACAATTTTTTTTATGTTAACACTAGATTTACGGAAGTTCAATGACCACTTAGGTCTAAATTGAAAATGAACTATGAGAAAAAGTAAACAATGAATAATATATATACCAGTTTAGAGAAAGATTCTTTATCTGGATAATGGTTAACATTCATGTGACATAAGCTTTTTAATAATTTTCGAAATTGAAAATAAGAAACCTATGATCCGTCATTTTGAGGGATCCCGTAAACCTAGTGTTAAGAAAGTTGAATAATAAGTGAACAAACGATAAAACGTAAACGAATACATATACAGGGTGTCCCACAAATACTGTAGGAGAGGGGTATAGTTTCGATAAAAAGAACTTGTTTATGACAGAATTCAGCCAATTTGTAACTCAATTCGTACTAACAATAAGTGTGAGATATTTTTTAAATCAAAACAGATGATGTCTTGACAACTTCTTTATTCAGGATGATTGATAATTGTCCATTGTTGTTATTGCACACACGGTGTATAACGGTGAATAGGTTATGGAAAAACACTGACCAATCAGAACCCGAGAAATCGTGCGCTCATATGTTTGTTCACGACCACGGTCTACTTGTTACTGTCAGTACTTTTAACGATATGGCAGTGTAGAGGTGTGCAAGTATAGCTACACCGATGCGTAAGAATATCGAAACACTGTAATGTGGAGGAATAGCGAGATGGTAGCGTAGAGATGTGCAAGTGTACATATATCGGCGTGTAAGAATATTGAAACACTGCAATATGGAAGAGTAGTGATATGGCAGCATAGATATGTGCAAGCGTAAATATATCGGTGTGTAAGAATATCGAAGCGTGGCAATATGGAAGAGTGGTGATATCGCAGCATAGATATGTGCAAGCATAAATGTATCGGTGTGTAAGAATATTGAAACAGTGCAATATGGAAGAGTAGTGATATGGCAGCATAGATATGTGCAAGTGTAGATATATCGATGTGTAAGAATATCGAAGCGTTACAATATGGAACAGTAGTGATATGGCAGCGTGAAGATGTGCAAGGGTAGATATATCGGTGCATAGTAATATCGAAGAGTTGCAATATAGAATAGTGGCGATAGGAAAGCGTAGATATACGGGTGTACTATACGCAAGAGATACAAATGTGTGGTGATACAAAAGTATAGGAATATAGAAACGTTGCAACATGAAAGAATGGCGATACAGAAGCGATATGAAAACATAGAGATACATGAACGTAGATATACGTTAACGTATAAATTCGACAACACCAAGATACAAAAGTAGAGATATACAAAATCCTCTTTCACACTCGTGCTTTTATCAACGAATCTATCGTACCTTTTCGATAGTCCACACAGCCGGATCGCTAGTGTCTTCGTTTAATTAACAAAAGGTTTACGTTGTAATTGTAAACGAAGGACAATTCGATGTATAGTCCAGCGAAGAGAGAGATGCAGGAGGATACCTATACCTCAGATTATTTTGAATAAGGAACGAGGCGGGACGAGGGCAATCCATTTTCCTCGACGCGGTCCCACGGGATACTCTATGGAATTAGAGTACCCGGCTCCGTTGCGATCTCTGTCTCTCGTACACTTCCCTGTGTCTCTCTTTCGTCCGTGGATACGGTTGTGCAACGTTTATACATGTACCAGCCTGTACACCTTGTGTCAAGCCACCGGGAACGTAATATCTTAAAACGCCACCGTCCAACCGACGAGGAAATGCACCCGATATCGTGACGTATCACGCGGAGAATTGCGAATGGCGTTTCACGAATAGAAAGCCGCTGCGTTCTCTATCTTACGAACGAAGCTTGCATGTCGTACGTTGCGAACTTCGTCCAAGTTCATCCGGGAGATGCATCCATGCACGTTGTCTTTGAACGAATCGATTACGTGTCGGTTGTAACTTAATGCGCCATCTTTTTTCGAAGGCGAAAGTTTTCACTTTGTTGAATTTTCGAATTTTCGAGTTCCAATTCTGACACGTCGTCGAGTTTCTGGTTAGGTTAGGTTTGGAGACTCCTGAAGCTCGAAGTCCTCAAGTTTCTACCCTTACGTATGCTAAAATCGACAAATTTGAATACTTCCAAATTTCTGGACTAGGTGTACGGATTACTATGGGGATTTTCGATTCCCAAAGTCCCCAAGTCCATATATTCTAAAATTTCTACCGTTCTATATACCAAAGTCTGCAAACTCCAATATTTCATAATTTGCAGATCGCCAAATCCCTCGATTACAATATTCATAGATTTCCGATTCCCAAAGTCATTAAATTCCTCTATTCCAATATTTCGAAATTTGTGAACTACAAAATCCCTAGATAACTGTGTTCATAGATCTCTGATTCGCAAAGTGCCCATGTCCCCATATCCCCAAATTTGTACCTTCCCATGTCCCAAAATCTATAGATTTCTATCTTGATCCTCAAAATCATAGATCCCACAATCCCTATAACCCACAATCCATATAACCCACAATCCCTATATCCCAAAATCCCTATATTCCAAAATCCCTATAATCCACAATCCCTATATCCAAAAATCCGAAAGTCCCTGAATCCCCATAGTTCCTAAATCCCAAAATCAACTGAATACTTAAATCCCGAAATACCCAATTGTTTTCGCGTTACATTTAGAGCGTCAAACAGTTTCCGCCGGAATCGAACACCGTATAAATAATTCTTATATCCGGGATTTCGAAAAGAATTCGGATATCTATGAATCTGGAACGGATTATGTATTAGCACCATCTTCCATATTGAACGAAGGATTATTCGATTAATTCAAATCACGAACAATTCAAAATTTCAGCAGACATTCAGGAATAGAACATGAAATCACATTTCAATTTCAGTGAAATCTTGCATTAACTGAATTGTCTTCGAATATAAACTAATTCGCGATTAAAAATTTACTTTCATCCGATAATTTTACCGTAAATATTCTTTCGCGAAAAACGATTCTTGGTTATCGCATATTGTTTAACGATTATTCCACTGAGATTCTCGCTGGGTCCAAATCCATATTTATATTTATACATATAATTATATTTACATATCAATATTTTTATTTTACGTATCTCATATTTAAATTTCAATACTTATTCCATTAAATTCCTTTAAAAATCCCCATTTATAATACTACTTTACTTGAAGGAAAAGACCGTCACCCATATGTGGATGACGAACGTGTTAAATAATGTCCAAACTCGATTTTCGCACTTTACATCGTCGATGAAGTCCTTTCCATTATACGCTGATCGAATACTAAGATATTAATGAGATGCATTCGTGTCGCATTTCACAGCTACGAACGAATGTATCGGAGATAACGGTGGTAATACGTCGTAATTAGTCTGGTAGCAGCCATACTCGTTAACGTAACGCGATATCGCGTCCCATTATAAAATGGGAACGTGTTGATATTCAGAAATTGAATTCCGATATCGGAAGATGTTATGAACCAAATCAGATTTGCTCGGAGGCGATGGCGACGCCTTGGAAAATTTGCCAATCACACGGCTCGTTAGCGAAAGACTCCCTTGGTCTCCTGTTTATACTGTTAATTCGAGGCACGATAGGGTAAACGTCTTACGTCAAGGGTTGCAACGTTCAAGCATAGGGTGATATCGAGATTAGTAGCCGCCTCCATCATCCTGCCATGCTACAGTTCCTGTTAAAAGATTCGACGACGAATAAATCCCTCGCTCTATAATTTCCTCCTTATAACCGATAAAAATATACTGACTCTAAGGTGGTGTATCTTTCGTGCGAGAAAAATCTCCTGTTTGATTAACACTGAATTAAAAAATTAATCTTTTGTTTCATTAACAGTGGAGTAAAAAATTAATCTGTTGAATTAACATTTACGGAATCCGTCAAAATGACGGATCTTACATTTCTCGTTTTCAATTATGAAAATTATTGAGAAGCTTTCTTCAAAGTGTATGTTAATCTTCATCCCGATAAAAAATCATTGTATAAACCAGTTTTCATAGTAACAATTATTTATTTATTTTTATAGTTTAGTTTGAATTTTAATATAAGTAGTCACGAAACGTCCGTGAATCTAGAGTCACAAATTAAAATTTTATTTAATTAAAAATTTCGTTTCATTAAAAATTGAAATTTCGTTTAATTCCAACCTCGATAATTCCCTTCTATCAACACAACGTGTGTCTGTTACTTCAGAGTCCTATTACTTGAAATTGAAACGGTGCAAAAATTCAAACGGTGGCAAATAAGCGGAAACATAGTTTCTGCGATGGAGTTACGGATGAAAGGAAATTAGTCAATTAAGGAAAAGTAAAGTTCGTTCGGTTGGCAAGTAGCAATTTCTAAAAAGATTGGGAGCCACTGTTATGAAGGATCGCGTTGCACGAAGGGCGACAATAAAAGTGGAAATAAACTTTTTAATACGTTTCACTTGGCCCTGGTTGCCTCGTGACGTGGCCTCGGAGATTCTGAAGCGGTATACCATGCTAAAAGAATGCCTCCCGAGAAACTTGAAATTTTTAATTAAACTCATAACCGACCGTGGCTTTCTTTTTTTTTTTGTCCGCTCCTTTCTACCCTGCGTTTACCTTCTCGACCCGGTCCGGCCATTGTGGCGCGGATCGTTAAGCGACAACGACAGTTGTGTAATAAATTCGTTGAAAAAAAAAACCGATCAACGGATAGAATCGATAGAAATTTCAACGTCGAAGCTGTTCGAAAACTACGAGCGGGAGAAACATAAATCTTTATCGATATTTCTCACGCATTTGCGGACGAATCCGTTTTAATTTACAACCATGGAGGCGGGAAAGAAACGTAAGAAATTCGATGGAAAGAGAATTCGACGATTTTGGAACGTCGGTGATTTGGAACTTTGAGAATTTATCGTTTTAGGATTTTGAGAGTTCGAATTTTGGGATGCGTCGGACGTTTATTGCTACAACATTAAGGTGACCGAGGGAAGTTAATATTAAAACTCTTTTGCATTTAGCGATCCTCGACGGTGTAAATTACAATTAGGCTAAATTCGAACATTCCATGATATTAAAAATATGAACAGAGTTTACCGTATTTAAACTGCGAGTGCGTCACTAATGTAGCTCTTCGCTATAGCGCAAGGGTTAAGTATTTGAGTGTCTGAGAATTTGCAATTTTAGAACCTTGAGATTTTTTTACTCCGAGGTTTTGAAATTTTCTACCTTTAACTACTTAACTGCGTTCAATGTGTATACACGTCGTAGAATTTATAATGTATCCTGTATTACTCGTTTGCGTATACTCGTCATTGGTCGATTTTAATAATTGTAATAATTTTAATATGCCCATTTTTGAAACGAAACTCCGCAGTTAACTGATTAAAACCACGCAGAAAAACTTCAGCCACGCAGAACTTCGAAACATTTCAAACTGCAAAACGTGATTAATAAAAGTAGCGTCTCCGTAAGTAATCAATTTTCACGATCGTGTTTAAACAAATGGTCACGATCGAACTGAAATTCCCTCTGGACCGAACTGTTCAATAAACTCGCTCGTTAGACAGAATAACCAATAAAGCAGATAGAAACTTCAATATCTAAAGTGTTGGAAATGAAACATAAATCTGTATCGATCGGAGGGCGTACGCGGAATCGTCGAAAACGAAGCGAGCCATTTTAATTAAAATCTTCCCAGTGACGGAAGAAACGTGAGAAATTAGGTAGAAAGCCAGCTTAAAATCTACGGTTTATGAGGCTTCTCGACCGATTTCGCAGCGGAAGCAGCTTGCGAGCGTGCCGTTTCGCACGATATTTAGCAAATTACCCGAAATGCCGAGTGTTCGCGACAAAAGATGGCAGCCGGGGAGAAAATTTATACGGATTTAACCCGATTTGTCGTGAAATCGCGACGAATACGCGGCCTTTTAATTAGAGACGAACGGGGCAAGAAACAAAATGGTGGTCCTCGCGAATGCCAAGGATTTATGCCGAAGACTTTCTCTCCCACCGCCAGAGCTCTCAGTTTTTCTAGGAATTCTGAAAGAACCCGTGTCCCTTTCGTCTGGAAACTCTGGACAGGCTTTCTTCCCGCCGGAAAACGGAACAAAAACAGTACTCTGTCGGTTATTGTGCTGTACACGGGCTTATTAGATTTATTGCCTTTGTTCTGGATCTTTTGGAGCCACCGGTACTTCACCGGTTCACAATAACAGCACGAGAATCTCGTTTCTTCGGGGAAGCATAAACTGCTTATTCGATTCTCGGAAATTCGGTTGAAGGCCCGTTTAAATTATTTGAAAACATTTGAAAAGCCGAGGAGAATTGCAATTATTGGAATCGTGTGGTACGCCGTATTAAAGGCTTAAATGGTCACTGCCGATAGATTTAACGCGTTTATTTCAAATTTCCCGAATTCTGAAATTTGAATAATCGAAGTTACCAAATTGGAAAATTTGGATATTCAAGTTTTCCGAATTAGGAAATTTATATATACAAAGTTTGAAAATTGGGCAGTGTGGAAATTCGACGTTCTCGAATTCGGAAATTTGGGTATTGGTGTTTTCCGCAATGGAAAATTAGGGTATGCGAGTTTCCCGAATTCGGAAATTCGAATATTTGACATTGCCCAATTGAAAAATTTAGAAATTCTAGATTCCCGAATTAAGGATTTAGATTGTCCGTAAATTTACAAATACAATTACACGTGATCTTAAAAATTTGTGGTATTTGCGTATACGAAAATCTGGAGATCTTGGAAAACCCAAAATTTATCGAGTACATAAGTTTCAGAATTATCATGGAGAACGACGTAATCGCGATCCGCTAAACCACCCATTCAACCCTCTAGAACCTCCTACCCCCATTCGCCACAATTATAATGTCATATTATTAGATTATCCCATAAGTTTCTTCCTTTTTTCATACGACATAAAAACGTGCTCCAAGGAATATTTTGCAAATAAACCCCAATAATTGTAGAAACAGTGCATAATCATATTTCCTAAGGGATGAAAAATTGCGATGGACCAGAATAGTTATATTTAATGCGACAAATCAAACAATAAATATTATGTATTCATTTGTATACCAAAAAAAATGAAGAAACATGGGAGACATCCTAATATTTCGGTCCCACTAAACGACTTCGAGGAACAAATGCCCGTAGGGGTGTGCTCGTCGAAGCAAGTCGCTTATTATCCCTTATCCTTTTGTCTTTGCAGAGGCTTACGTGAACCTGGGCGCGACTCTGGCATCGGTGGGTCGTGAAACGGAAGCTGCTGCGGTTTTGCGGGCCGGAGCATCCTTGGACGGGTCCGGTCTCAAGGACAAAAGGGCTCACGAGGCGGCCAGAGTGCAGGCCCTCCTTCAATTAGGCGTCCTCTACGCCGACCAGGGTAGATTACAAAGGGCCCTTTCCGCTTACAGGGAAGCCCTCCACGCTTTGCCGGATCACTATCCACCTCAGGTCAGTCGAAGCTTCCTGCTTGTTACTCCATTAACGCGAAACAGCTGTCGGAACAACCGGCAGATGTGCCACTTTCGACAACATCCGTCAGCTTATCCTTTGACCATATACCCCAACTCGGCTAATCGATCCGATCGATCCGTTCACCGTTACATTATTGATCTCTTCTGGGAGAAACTCTACCTGGGGGGGCAAATTGTGTTACGCCTCGGGCTGTCGCTCTCGGGCGGGAACGATGACAGGCAATCTCGAGAAACAAATTTCGGACAATATACGCGTATTCGACAACCATGAATTTCTACATGTACATATAGTATTAGTAGTAGTACGTGTGGTAATAAAATTTGTACATGCTGATATGTATTCGTATATGCTTATACGTATGTACATATGTAGGTCTTGTGAAGAATTTTTTGTACGAAGCCATATTCTTGAGAATAATAGTCGCTTATAACAAACTACGAATAATAATAGTCTTTATTCGGAGACGTATATTTTATACATATTTGAATATTTTTATTTTACGATTATATGTATATATGTACATATACATATACACGCATATATATATTGTATCATATATGAATAATTTTTAGTGCTTGTTCCATTCAATTCCTTTGAAAGTCTCAATTTAAAATTGTATTTAACTCGATAAAAAAGAGAGTCTGCCATGTTTGGGTGACCTGGCGACGAACGTGTTGATTAGTGCGTTGTATCGGTGAATTTTTCTGGAACGAAGTTTAAACAGTGATCTGTCGGATGACACGGCAAAGAAGATAGAGGCAAATGATCGTAGCACCTCACAAATTAACTGTTCGCAAAAATGCGTCATGACTTTTCCGACATCCCGATACAAAGATTCGAAGTATACGTTTTTGCACGATGGAAAGGGGGTGTCCGTGAATCGGTAGCGAACGAGTCGGAGGCGAAAAATACTTTTCGTATAAATTGTCGCGCAGGAATTCCAGGAGGATGCACGGAACAAAACAGCGTGCACGGTTCGTGAGCGCAGAAAGCATCGCGGCTTGGCAGGCACGGCGTTGTCGGCGCCGTTGAACGAAAGAAACAGAGAGAGACTCGTAAAAATGCAAACTTCCCGTTTCTCGCTACGAAGTCGAGCGCGAAGACACGCTCGTTGTGAGGGCCGTTGTTGCCGTCTAGGCCGGTATCCAAAAAGTTGAACGCGGTCGGGCAAAAAAAAAAAAGAGAAATACAGGGAGAATAAGCACAGAAAATAATAAACCGGTCGGTGGTGGGTTGTTGGTGACTGCGGGGGCGGAAGGAAGAGCCAGACGAGACCGTGGAACCGGCAAATTCGCAAGAATTTCGCTACGTATGCGGTCGAGCATGCGGTGAGAATTTCAGTGAGGCGAGCGGAGAGGGTAATTTCAAGCGAGTGATTTCGGTACCGGGGAAAGTTCGACGAGTAGACGGCACACGCCATCTCTGTTTCGTCGGACAAACGCGTGTTTCACCTTCGGGGGATTTCGCGATCGACGGAATAGGAAACAACGTCGCGAGACAGTGATCGAACAACTGACTCGAAATTGCCCGCCTTCGAAACCAATTATTAGGTTGGGGCATATGAAATGTCATTATAAATGTAGTTATATCTACTTGGGACCGGGAAAATTACGTGATTCTCAAGAATTTTTTTTGCCATTTTAATAAATATTTTCAAAAATTCACAAAACACTATCAAAAAGTTCATATTTTGAGGTGTATGTACAAATTTTTACGAAGAGCGTGAACGAAGGGTCTTTTTGCAATAAAAAAAAATTTTTTAATCGAAATGAAAAAATCTTTGGTGTGGTCTAATCACGCCAAAGTCGATGGGTCTCTATGTACCAGACAGAAGTGTCTACTTTAATAAACACATATTTAGTAATATTCATATTCTGTATTTAAAGAGAATTACAAATATGAACAAAACCTATTCCGATACAATGGTGCATAATTGAATGAAACATATTTGTTCATATGTATATATTCATATATGTGGATATTTATACATATATATATTTTTAATATGTTCCATTATATGAATATTTTTATATTTTAATATTCTCCGTTAATCAAGAGTATTCTCTAACTAATATCAATATTAACATTAATATTGTCACTGCAAAACCAACTAAGTTCAAACTTCGCAACATGTCAAAGTCCCCAAAGCTGATGATCGAGAAGGATAGATTTCGTTTGAAATAATCAGTACGAAGCTTGCAACTAGGATTCCGCGCGAAAATTTGCAGAAGATTAAACGAAAATTGAATCGGTTAAACGTGTCGACGTTTTTCCGTGGACAATGTCGAAATAAAAAAGCTCGACGGAATGGTGCGAGGGGAACGAGCCGGTGTACGGGAGATTACGGCGAGCTTAAAAATTTTAATTTCAGTTTACGACGCGTCTCAAAATTATATTTGCGGCGTGCATACGCGCGCGTACCGTCGCTCGCGGCGATGAAAACAACGCTCGTCGCATCGACGATCACGTCCCGTTGGACGCCGTTTTTTCCTTGCGATTATGATCGGTCACGTTCCACGGAACGGTGGAGCATTAATCGCTATACGGACAACGGGCCGAGTCCGTCTTGTATCGTCGGCGAAACAACGTCGTCGGTCGGATCGATACTCGACGAATTTAATTAGCCTGGAGCCGCGCGTTTTGCAACTTCGAGTAATTGCGAAAATTACGTATTCGCAATGAAGAAGCCGGCGATAACGCTGTACAACAGATTTGGACTTTTTTTTATTTCATGGCTGTTGTACAATGTAAGGCATAAACGAATTATCGTTTTATCTTCTCTGAAATGTTTAATATCGGCGATCGATAATGAAAAAAATAATAATTTCCAAAAAATGCCAACGCAAACAATTTTTTATCCAAAAAATTTTTCAACTATAATATAAGATTTTACAGTCGCTATTTGCAAACTATAAAAAGATATATTTTCGCACATTCTTCGACGATTCAACGCTGCCAATCCGAAATATCCGAAATTCTCTAATCTCTAATTTCGCAAATGATCAAATTTGCGAATTCGTAATTCTCCGCTTCTCGTTTACTAACTCGATTCCACCGGCAGCCAAAGTTGCAGAAGTTGAAGGTGACACGAGACGCGTTACCGTCAAGGGGTTAATATATCTTAAAACGTTAACGTTGCGAGGCTGACTTGCAACATGCCCGGAACACTTTGTACGCGAGAAAGGGGAAACTTTCCCCTTTCCAGGGAAACATATTAAACAGACAGCAAAGTGTATCGGTCGTTTGGAACGCTCCTACTTCCTTCGTGCGAAAGAATCATCAATATAAGCCGAAGATACCCGTCAATATTATCAGTACGCCCTTATCTTTGCAAGATAAATTCGATCAATCATCTCGTCGATTAATCTTTACTAAATATCCATCTTTGTCAACGTTGATTTGAGGGAAGCGGACAAAAAAAAATATACAACCTGACGAATATTAAATTTCGCTGCTCTGTAACGACCGTAGAAAAAGAGCTTTAACGTTTTGCAATCGTAAACAAACGTCGAACGGGTTATATTAACCCTTTGCAGTCGGAGATGTTTTTGTCAGCAGCAGATAGCAATTGTAAAATTTTTTGATTGAAAAGAGTGATGAATTCGTGCGAAATTATTATTTCTCTGTTATTAATTGCCAATATTAGCTGTTTCGTTACGTCTTTATATCGTATATGAAACGCTATAGATTTATTTAAAAAATACATATTCCAAATTGTTGTATTGAATAAAGTGGTGAGTCTGGGTCACCTTTCGAGTGCAAAGATAACCCCTTGACAAAAGTGCAAAGGTTAACACGTTGACTGCCACCCTAACGGGTTGAAAATTTGATTAGATAGTATTTTTGTAATTAATAAATCCTACCACATATGTTCACAATATTTTGCTTTTATTATTCACAGGTCCAAGTAATTACTGCTAGTGTTTCCAATTAGATAAATGAACAAATTTTTCCTAAATAGATGATTGATTCATATGGAAATTTAAGCGTCACCCATATGTGAATGACGTGGCGATCAAAGTGTTAATTCCACCACCATTCCCGTGATCGTTTTATCGGAACATTAGTGATACCTTAAATATGGGTCAACGATCCGGTTACAGATTTAACCACGCCGTTATTAACAACAATATCGACGAACCCCTCGATAATTCACGAACAACCCCTCGTTCGGGTAAATTGAAAAGTGACGTTCTATCAAGTGCAGCAATTACGTAGCTCTTTGAGGGGAAAAATAAAAAGAAACCGCGTGTCTCGACAATGATTTTCAATGGCACGATCCGCGTGTAATTTTCGCGCTGGGGGTTCGATCGGGCCGAATCATCGAAACGCGAAATAATTCGTCGGGGGCGGCCACTGTAAAATACACCGGCGAAACGAAACAGATATCGACCGCGATTGCACTCCGACGCCAATGAATTCGAATGCAAATGCAGGAAATTTCTAGTTAAACGGTATTAATAATTTATTGCCCCGTGGCCATTTGGAATTTTAAGAAGCGGCCACTCCACCCCCCCGGCCCTTTTTATTATTCACCGTGCATTGCTTTTATCGTGTGCACGCTACATTACCCAGCTATACTGTCCCACCCTCTTGCTGTGTTACTACCCGATTACGCACACCATGCTCACACGAATTTGATAAAAATATACACACACTGCCGGACGAAATTTAGATGTTCGATCTTCTACAATGTTTACATTCTACCGCGATTCGCAGTTTTTCCCATAAACACCTATAATCTTAGCATAAACACCTGCCATCTTCACATAAACAACGTATACCTGCAAGTTTTTTTTCGACTTTGTAAATTTTCAAGTTATTGCATTGTTAACATTTGAAACCTTCCAACTTTCGGATTTTCCAATTTCTGGTAGGATGTACTATAAGTTTCTTCCATTTTTGATAGAAATAAATACATAATATTTATTGCATGAGGTTACTGCTCTATCACCCCCTTTCATCCCTCAGGAAGCATCGTTCTTTATCTAAAATTAACAACGTCGCTTGCACTCCTCAAAGTTCGTTTTTATGTCATATGAAAAAAGGAAGATTCTTATGGGACACTAATATTATACATTACCAGATTCTTGATCCACCCCCAAATTTTCGAGCGTTCAGAAATTTTTGAAGATCAAGCAAGATCAATAACTAGAAAATTCTTCCCTTCTTCATTCTCACTCGAGAAAGTCAGATTCGTTAGCTGAAAAGTACGAAACTGGAAAGCTTTCATTCGCATAGACGGTAATTAACCCCTTAACTTATCATTTTGCCGGCAAGTGCGTCAGACGGAGCGATTCAATTATTGTTGTAACGTGAAGATGGATAAACATTGCTCGAGTGTTAGGGATATTTTGGATATGACGATCATCGATGGACAGGATCAATTTAAAATTGAGCTCGAAGTTCGATCGTGGTGAAAATAGGGGCCGAATTTGTCGCGTTGCAGCGGTTGTGTGCGTCACGCCTGAGAGGCGTCATTATAAGACAAAGGGTTAAAGGAAATGTTTCGGTGATCGGGGTGCAACCGCAACGAGGTTGAACCTTCCAGGAAAAATACAAACAAAACGATCGATAACAGCATCATTTCGTCCCTAGCTTTTAGAATTAAGTTTTAAAACGTTCCATGCCGCAGGAAACACTACGTCGAAATCTTTTCAGAATTCACGATACAACGCGTGGCGATATACAAGGAGGCACGACGTTGATATAAAAAACCGTAGGTACCCAACGGGTTCTCTCGAAGGCATCCACCCTTCGAATACCTCCGATTTAGCCGATTTTCAATGGGCTCGCAATCTCTCGAACGATCACGAATCGACGTCTCGATGGATTCTTTCTGACAATTTTAAACTTAAAACGCCGGAATCGAGACACGGTTTCCCCAGGGGGGACCCGATGCGCCGACGTTCCCTCGGCAGAATGCAAAATGCTCGAACCGTAGGAATTTCAATTTGCCCCCGATCTCGAATATTTCGGATTCCCTGGACGAGATGGCGAGAGAAGGCTTTAATCAATTAGGCGGATCAACTGGCCGCGTAGAAAAGTTTCCGTGGAAACGTGCCAGTGCGGGAGTTCCTACAGTCATCGAACTCATCGCTAGGGTATTAAGTCGCGAATGTACTAATTAACTGTTTTTCTCTCTCTTGCGATCAGATGGTTCGTTCGCACACACGGGGGGAATTCATTAAAATCTACGCGATACTCCTTCGAGCTTGGAACAACTTTTATTCAACCACGAGATCAATCATTCGATGAAAATGTATGTCCGAATGCACGGCGAGGGACAAAAGTATTCGCACGTTTGGAATATATAAATGAAAACAACTATGTTTCCTGTATTATTAACACTAGGTTTCTTATTTTCAATTACGAAAATTATTGAAGAACTTATTGCAAAATGTATGTTAATCTTCATCGAGATAAAGAATCTTTCTATAAACTGGCTTACGTATTATACATTAGTTATTTGTTTTTATAGTTCATTTTCAATTCAGGCATAAGTGATCATTGAACGTCCGTAAACCTAGTGTTAATTATATTATTATTTGAACATATGTACGTATATATTAGATGAACAATATATATACCTTATAATATATGTTATATATTATACTATATATTAAATATATGTACATACATACACTATCTATATGAAATATATACTATAATGAACATATATGCATACATATATATGTATTAAATGTATACCTATATGTATACCTATATATTAGCCACTTTTTGTTTCTTGTAAAGGCCATTGTATGGCATATGGTTGAATTGTCTTGATTCCTGCTTTGACACGATGTAAAAAAAATATGTATCCTTCCATCGAAAAAAATTGAAGATCCCCTTAGTTCCTCGATAAATAATGAATGTACACAAAATTGATACGTAACCCACATGTTGCCAGTGAAATATACGGAAACCTTTTCCTTTATCATTTTTTAGACACCATTACCATTAGGAAAATAACGCTGGACAGTAAATTTCTGAACACCCTATATATACCCAAAAGATCCTAGTTAGTGTCAGTTGCCATTATTCGTCCTATTCAGATTGTATGAGGGAACAAAATTAATAAAAGTTACGTGGTCAAACAATTATTAGAATCTCTCGTGGCTGTTCACGTTGTTAAAAGCCAGATATGTAACAGCCCGTTAAGTACGGTTCGATCGTGGACGTCCACGTGGAGGGATCCGATTGCAGTTTCGTATAATTCCTGGCGGAAACGAGGCGGGCCGGCATTATAACTAGTTACGACGCGGGTAAAAAGTTTCTGAGGTTGGCTCGAAGTAATAACTCGAACGAGACCGTGGAAAAAGGACGGGCAAACGGAGAAATAAGAGGGAGAGACGGAGCCAGCCTGTTCCCCATTCGACGAAAGCTCTCCGCGATGCTGTTCGCATAAGCCACCGATATCACTCTGCCAGCCAATTTAAAGTTACGATTCGAAAGGCTATCTCGTCGCCTGGACGACCGTGAATCCCGCTATTCGACGACGTTATCGTTTGCTACGATTCCTTTCTCGCCAACGACGTCCACCCACACCCGAATATTCCTCCGATTCACAATTGCCTCCGCCCGTTAATTTCCTTCTCTTACTTGCGTACAAGAACCATGACAGACGTACTCGACTGCGCGTGTTTGGATCGATGGAGATATTAGAAGTTCTTATTTGAATGACCCTGAACTTTTAAACTCAAGGTCAAATTGTTTGTTCATCGTTTAAGCTCGAGATTTAAACCCAAGGGCAAATTGTTTTTCCATCGTTTCGTATAATACTCGGCGAGAGAGGAAAGGGTATCAATGGAACCATACGTGAATATTCGACCATTTGCTCGGAAAACGATGTTAAAGTTTCATCGACGATACTGTTGATAATACAAGCTGTGATAATCGGGGTGCACTCGACAATTTTATCAAATATCATCGTATCACGTTTAATGAACGATATTAAAATTGTACAACAAATAGCCATACTGCTCTACAACATCTATAATAGTACTACCAATTAGATGTTCTATAAATGATTCTATAAATGAACACCTACAACAGTACACTATTTAGATGTTCCATAAATGTATCTATAAATGAGCATCTACAATAGTATAACTATTTAAATGTCCTATAAACGTTTCTATAAATGAACATCTACAGTAACATTACTATTTAACTATTCTATAAATGTTTCTATAAATGAACATCAACAACAGTATCAATATTTAGATGTTCTATAAATGATTCTATAAATGAACATCTATAATGGTATCACTATTGCGATGTTCTATAGATACATGTTCTATAATCTGTATTGTGGATGTTCTAGATGTACCATACCAGCAGTTTTCCAGAACATCTGGAATTTGCTAAAACATTTTGTAAATACGCAATAATTATCTCGTCTCTAACTCCACATGTACCGTGTGGTTGTTATCGCGGCAAGGAACATCGGCGTATTTTACTCCAGAAACTTCCTGCAACGATTTATATTTAAAAAAGCAGATAAGGGTAATCGCGATGTTAGAATCACGGGACTGTGCTCGAAAATTGAATCCGTTGCGAGAAGAAACCGTGGTCGGGACTTACTCTGTTCATGGTCGCCACAATGAATGCGTGTAACAGCGTGAATTATCGATACGGCGTTGACCTTCGATGCTAACCAGAGACTCGTTAAAATAAAGGTAAACGAAAATTGTTCGCCGTGTACGCGGCTTTATCGCGCGTGACGTGCTCCTGTGTCGTTCGTTACATATGTTAGCCAACGTATCACGTGCTTGGGAACATTAAATCCGACATAATTTACGTTTCGCGAAACACCCAGATAAACCCGTTGATCGTTCAGCCTGGCTAGAAATACGCGTAACACGGCGCGACAGCGGCCTTAAAAATTAACTTTCATCTTTAAGAGCCGTTCTGTTTGCTTCTGTTCAAGCTCTGGCCGTTCTGTTTGTTTCAATCGCTGCATTGTTCGCTATTAACTCTTTAATGGCCGCCTGTGTATGCCAAACATCGTCAGGGGCCGGCGATATTTTTTAAGAATTAATTTAAAAACACTTTATGTAAATTCACGAAGTAAATCAACATGTGCGGACATACACATAAAGTAAAAGCAACAATAACAACACATTTAGTAGTACAACAAATCTAGTGATACATTTAATACCATTAATTTAGCAACATATTTAGTACAACAAATTTAACAGCACAGTTAGTACAACACATTTAATACAAAAAATTTGATAACATATTTAGTACAAGAAATTTATCAACACAACCTAAATTAATTATAAAACGACCTAACATTAAAAACTAAAATAATAAATGTATAAAATCAAACACGTAGGGATGAAATACAATATTTATATTGTATATAAGTGTACATATTTATATTGTATTATTTATATGTATTTATATAATTGAAGATATAAATGATACTGTCACGATACATATCAAATTTGGTAAGATAGGCGTAAAATATGTGGATGCTACCTAACGAGACTGGTCTCGATCGGGAATATTGAGAATGAAATTTTATAGTACGCATTGAAAAATTGCTAAAAAGTAGCCGAAACATCGCGTGTGTATCTGTGCCATCTTGCAACGAATACACCGGTAGCGAGGTTACACCAATAGGTCAGTCGACCTCCAGCTGATTCATAAGCCATTTCCACGATTTAATTTATCACCGTACTCGTCCGTACTTAGGTAGCAATTAGGTGTTCCCGGTAATTTACCGCTGTTTAGTCGTAGCAGGATTTATCGTCTTACACCCACGGAGTCGCGGTTAGAATCGTTACGAATACACGCACGAACACCGTGGAACTCGAATAACTCGAAGAGAACCTTTAATAAACGTCAAAAATTTCTGCCGTTCTTCCTGCAACTCGGAATAAACCGACAAAGCTATTTAACCCTTTGCGCTCGAAAGGAGTTATTGGCAAGTGGTATCTCCAAAATATTCTATTATATTCTATTCTAGCTCAAAAGTTCAACTGATTGTATCTAAATTATTATTTTCTATTATGAACTGTCACTGTTGCCCGCTTCACTGTGTTTAAACATTGCATGCATAACACCATAAATTTAAAAAAGCGAATTGTGAGTCGCTGTTCAAATGCAAAGGGTTAAACCTGAAAATCAGTCAGGGCAAATCTAGATACATTTTTCTCAGATTTATTATTAAACTTTGTTTCATTAACACGGTTGCCGCACGAAAACCATTAACCCTTGCCCTACAACTACTACCCACACTCGTGACGCATTCGCTTTTCAAATATGGTAGACATTGTTAATATTTATAATACGGTCGAATGTTCAACTTCGGTCTAATTGTAATTTGCGCATCCGGGGATCACTCAATGGGAAACAGTCTTGACATTCGAACTTTATTTAATCACTTTAATGTTACAGCAATTAATAGTTCGTCATGGCTGACGCACTTGCTGAATAAATCGAAGCACAAGGGGTTAAAAATTGCATCAAGTAGTATTTTCATTTTCGACAAAACTTAGTAAACGTTTTCTCAATAACTCACTATATTTATTTTCCATCAAGCAACAAACGCGAGTATTTTCAGTCAGAAAAATGACCAAATTGTCGAATAATATAGCTGTTAAAATGATGAATGATCGGTGAAGGGGAGAAACGCGAGGAGGAACAATCAGAGAATGCGAGAAAGCGAAACGACTCGTGGACAGACGAACGAGAAACGCAGTTAGAAATCAACCGAGTGTTTTTTCAGGGTCGACGAATCCGCGACTCGCTGAACAAACGCCTACGACGATCGCGGATCACGATAATGTGACAATGAGGAGAAAAGAGGAGGGTGAAAGATGGGAAGCGGGCTTGCACAGACGCGAACCTATCGACCGCGGTTTCTGGAACGACAGAAAACACCGGGGCCCTCGACGAACCGGCTGCAACCAGCCTCGCTATCTATTATGAGCCGGTGCACTCGTAATTATGCGGCTCGGTTCCTCGGGATCGCAAAGAATTCGCGAACGCGCAGACAACCAGCCGCCGCGACGCTCAGCGCCGCTTTCGTACGCGACTTCTCGCTGTGGCGTCCTCTTTCCGATCGCTTTCGTTTCCTGTCGCCGCATCCGACCACACTCGTCCATGACTTTGTTTTTTTCTCGTTGATACGTGACTGTCGAAATGCGGACATGTTAGAAATAATTTCTTAAACAGAAAGTTGAAGGCAATGATCCGTATCCTTTTCAAGTTCTGAGGTAAGTGACAAGACGTCAAGCCAAGACATCAAGTCTATGAAACATCGAATCGTATTTGAAAAAATGCTTCCGTCGTGCGGCAGATTCGAGTCCAGAAAATTATCTCCGGGCGAATTCACGCTCGCCCGTGAAACGTTGTCCAACCGACAAAATGGAGGGTAGAATGAAGCAAGCAGTGTAATTGTATCTAGAATATGTAAGAACGACAGCGGCATTCTAGGTGGTGTTGATTAATCACCCGAGGATAGCTCATCCTGTAGTCGCGGTGTATGAATGATTGCCCCGAAGAAGAAAAGCGAACAGTGCCAAGGGATTAGATTGATTTCGCTAGAGAATAAAGGAGGTGGCCGATATAGTTATCCAGCAAAGGAGAAGGTTTCTTTCCAGCTTCTCTCTCTCTCTTACTTTGTTGAGGAACCGGATTCAAATGAAACAGGTTCAACCTCAAATAGTTAACCCTTTGCGCTCCACGGTATTTTTACATTGCAGAAAGCAGACTCTAAAACTTTGGTTGAGAAGTTTGATGAATTCTTTAGAAGTTTTTATTGCTCTATTATTATTCTCCACTGTTAACCTTTTTATTATTTTCATAGATTATGAGCGCGACACTTTAGGTTTAGTTGAAAATTATTTATTCCAAATTGCTGTATTAAACAAAATGGTGAGTGGCAGTCACCTTTGGAGTGCAAAGGGCTAATTTATTGAATCACAAATAATCTCACTCCAGTTCTAAACAAAAAAATAAACGAACCAGCTCGGATGAGTACTGAACGGACCCTAACTAAAGCGGGTAAAAGCTCCTCGAACAAAACTTGTTACAGAATTTTGATCGGTCGTAAGCGTTTTTGAGGGTGCAGGAAAGGAACTGGGATTGGGTAGGATACTGAAAGAAAGTAGGTTTTAGGTGGTGGAATTTTGTGAACTCCCGAACGGTCTAGGACGGACGACTGGAAGGGACCCAAGGTTAAGGACGAGGAAATGCAAAAGGGTATAGAAGGGAATCCAATGAACATATGGTTGAAATCTCAACAACTTCTTTTTCAACGGCGTATCAATTACGAGCGGTGAAGTTCGCGATTTCGCGTTAATTCCGCGTGCATCGCACGAGCTACGAAGTTTTCGGAAGACGGTCGTCGAGAAAAAAAATTAATATCCGGAAAAGTTTCGGCCCCTTTTTCATTTAGTTCTCGGGTCGGCCTGTATGCGGACACAACACGGTATGGTGCGTGACACGCGTCGATTTTCGTTGATCACACGATCGGAGGGTTGCCTCCGCCCTTATGATCGTGCAATAAAAAAAAGAGGGTCGGCAATCATTATCGCCGTTCGTCTTCTGTTTGTTCTGCGTTCACCCCCCATCGTCGGTGTATCGTTCGCGCTGAAATTCGACTTTATTCGAGTTCGATCGAGATTCGGGGACAGACAGCCGCGATAAAGATCAACAAATATCTCGGAGATTGCGGTTTATTTCCTCGAGCACGTACAGATTTCTGTGCCAGTCGGTCAACGCTTGTTTAGAATCGCGATATTGCTTCCTTTGATGCAGAAACGAAGTTGGAAGTCGTCCCGAGACACGGCCTTTGTACGTTTTCCCTGCACAAATCTTTTTCGCTGTTCATTTGACAAATCGGGAACAAACTATTCGCTTTTCGGGAAGCTTACCACCGAGGACTATAAAGTACGTCGACGTTTCGCCGAAAACACGGTGTCGCGCATGGTACTTGGATAATCGCCATTGTGAAAGGGTGTACAATTTCCGAGAAATTTGATTTTGGAAAAAAAACATGTTTTTAACATTCAAACCAATTTTGTGAGATACCTATAAAGTGCACTAAAATTTCGTTTATTTAAAGACAATTTGTAAATCGAACTAAATTTGTTTTTTTTTATTTTGTACAATATTTTGTTTATATAAAAAGACTACGTGAATGGAGCAGAATTTTAATCTGTTTATTTTACAAAAATTCTGTTTATACATATAAATGGATTATGTAAACAGAACAGAATATCAGTTTTTTTTTTATAAAAATTCCGTTTATACAAAAAGATTCAGTGAACAGGCGAGAATTTTAACGTGAAAGACTGTAACGAGAATTTTAAGTCGAGAAGAATGTACCTATTTTCAAAATCAAACTCAAAAACTGCACGTGCTGGAGAAAAACGGGTTGCAGAAGAAACACTGAAATGATCACAGAACAGACGTTAAAACGTCGACCGGTTGTTGGACAAAGTTATCGACGTCTTTCAGATAGTGTACAAATCAATGTATCGAAAAATAGTAATCGACGCATTCGGAGGATTCAAAGTTGAATTATTCGATTCGTTACCTGTACACAACAGGTTTATTAGCGGTGATTGCGCGAAGTTGCCGAAAGTTTTCCATCGAGTAGCCCGCCGTTCGTTCCTTTTGTCCGAAAGACGAGGGGTGCACACCCCTCCCTAATATGTTGTTTTAATAACAGAGGGCCTCTTTGTGCAGCGCTGTTTGAGTGGCTAATTAGGTGCTTGCAACCCTCCCGGTGACTCACAATTGTGCTCGAGGTAATTTCACCGACCTACCCCTCTACTTTTCATCTTCTCAATCTACAACCCCTTCCTCGTCCCTCTGCGGCCCGTGCGAGCACATCCACATTGTGTGCGCGCGTGCCACCCTCCAATCTCCATTTCCCGGTGTACCCTATTTCGCCGACAAGCCCGGACTCGGACCTAACTTTCCCGCAACCCCCTTGAATTCCGAGCCCCGTCCCGTTTCGTAATTTCGCGCGGAATGCGTCCCCGACCTTCCACCGTCGCCCGTTCACCCTCGTTACGTCGACAATTCGTCCCTCGGAAACTCCTTTCTCCGCGAATCTACACCTCCGGGACCGATCTTGCCGACGGCCAAGACCACCGGATTCACTTTCCGTCGCCTTCAGGTCGTTCGATCGGTCACGAAATCGAGCAGAAGTGGATCGCTGTCGACGTTCCGGGGAGCAAGAAGCGATGAGAGGGGGTCCGTTTTAGTGGACGCTCGTGATTTCCCCGAAAATACTGTTGCTCACTTCCCTATGTTTAAAGATAACGCGTACAACACCATATAAATTTGTTTATGATTATATTATTTATTCTGTTAGATCAAATGGCGAATATGAGTGCTAAGGATTGAACCTGAAAGTCGGACGGAGCAGATTTGGATATATTTTTCTTACATTTATTATTTAAATTTGTTTTATTAACACGTTGACTGCCACACTGAAACAATTTGAAAATTGCATTAGCTATTCATTTTTAACAAATCTTGCCAAATATCATCACAATAGTTCCTTATATTTGTACCATTCATTTTGCAAGTGGCGTAAATCCATTTGCATGCATATGTTCGAATCGAGATATTGAAGGGTGGGATCAAATTTAAAAATATGGGTAACATTTAATATAGTAGAACAATATGTATTTCTACGAGTGACAAACTTATCATTATAATTATCACAATGAACATTATTCAAGAAATAATCTACGTGTTTGTGGCTACCACTGAGCGATTTTCGAGACCTTCGAAGTGACAATGGTCTTATTGCTAATTAAAATCTAAAAATTCTAAACCTACACAAAATGCAAAGATTAATCGTAAGGTAAGCCTTAACACGTTTCGTTCTTTCGTCGGGGACGTTTCCCGAAGGTCGATCGGCCATTGAATGGCAAGATCGAGCGTCACGTTCGTGGCGCTTGCTTCTTGAGCACTCGAAGGGTTGCCCTGGGGAACAGGACCACGACAACCGGTGTTCGTTGCTACGGCCGTAATAGAGTCGATAATGTCCCATTCCGTCGGATTCCCTTTTTTTGCTGCACGATACCGGCTCCATGGTCCCTCGAGGTATTTTTCGTTCGGTATACGCGAATCGGTTTCGTAAACTGACACCAGATATCGCACGACCTTCGTCCATGCGGCCGACCCGCTTTGTGCGGTTGATAGATTCACCGGATTAATAATACAGATTTGTATGGAACGATATATGGAATCGAGTATGCGAGATACATACATGTAGGTTGAGATATAGAGATCTGGGTAGGGGTATAGAGATTTAGGTTGCTACGTTGAGATGTAGGCGATGATATAAGAATCTAGGCGGAGATCAGTGGGTATAGAAATCTATGATCTAGCAAAATATAGTTCATGCATGTGGGGATGTAGCAATTTTGGAATATGGAAAACGATGAATGCAGGAAACTAGAGGTCCAAAAAATAGAAAATCTAGCAGTTGGAAAATGTAGGAACGTGGAAATCTTGAAAACGACGGTCCACAATTTTGATGATCTACGAATCTCGGAATTTAGCAGTGTAGAAATCTGGAAGTCTAGGTATCTGGCAATCTAGCAATCTGGGAATCTGGGTATCTGAGAATGTAGGAGTCTAGCAGTGTAGAAAAATTAAAATCTAGGAAACTGTCGAATCTTTGAATTTCGAAATCTAGAAATCTAGGAATCTAAAAATCAAGAAATGTAGAAGTCTAGTAGTCTAGAAATCTAGAAATCTAGTGATCTGGTTATCTAGTGATCTAGGAATCTAGCAGTGTAGAAATCTAGTAACGTAGGAGTCTGGAAATCTAGAAAGCCAAGATTCTGAATTACTATGGGAGTTTAAAATTATGGACATCTATGAATATTTTACTTTTCAAAGAATGACATTTCATGCACGACAATCAGATAAATCAGTTTCGAAGCGAAAGTCGAATCGAGTCTCTGTCCCGTTTTCACAACGCCCGGTGTCGAACACAAAACATAACCGATGATCGAATGAAACGCGACTGTTATGAAAATTTCACATCGATATTGATGTTCCTGTAATGTTCATGCAAATGAATGTTCCGATGACGAAACATTGGTACATTTTCAATCTGTCAAATACGTCTCGTGTTCTCGACGATTTAATATCGATATACATATGGAGGAAACCGCCGGCACGTGGATTTTCATACTTTTCATTGGAATATCGTGATTATCGCGAAATTCTGTTCGATCGAGCGTGCAGTACCTTACCGGTGATTAAAAACCGACAATGAAAGATGTCGATTTCGTGATAGAACACGATCGAGCGTGTTCACGCTGTCGAAATTTCGTATAAACGCGATACGCGTAAAATGCGAACAGAAATTTCCAATGTACAAATACACGGGTGTATGTTTGCAAAACAAACTGCAAACAGGGCCAACGTTAAATCATTTTTAACACCGAATAGATACGACGCTTCCGTCTCAAAACTCGCTTTCGTTTAAATTTTACCGACGTGTTCGTTATTGCTTTTCATGTGCAAATGCGCGAACACGTGGTTTTCATGAATTCAAACAAATTCGTTTTAACACAATGAAACATTTCGATGTCGTTTCTTCGATAATTTTTATGGAAGTTCTTCATACGTGCCACGCCGTTGAAAAATAACAACGAAGTAAATCAACATTTTTTTTTCGTTTCGAGGTTGAAATACAGAATCCGTAATCTACGTGTCGTAATACATAAATGGAAAGATCCCGACAAGTTTTTCTTTTGTATTTCATTACAATTTATTTCGCCAAACACAACCTGCATACCAGTCTGGATGAGAGGATCATATTCTTCATTTTTCATGGTCACGTTTTAACTTTTTAACAAAACATTTACTATTTATTTCGGTCTGCTTGACATTTTAATCTGTAGATCCACCTGACAAAAACATGTGAAATATCTTGTACGAACGCGATGGACAACTGAATCCACGAGGTGAATGTGCTGGATTTAAATTCTTAAATCTTCGAATTTCCAATTTTTCGAAGTTCTAATGAAGGTTCGATTCGGTAGTTCTCGATTTCCAAGATTCCTGAATTTTGAATAGTTCAAATTTGTGCGTTATCAAATTTTTAAATACCACATTCACCAAATTCCTACATCTCCACATTTCTAGGTCCCCAATTCCCCACACTTCCCCCAATTCCAAAACACCTAGGTTCCTAAATCAATACATTCAAAAATGTCTAGTTGCCGAGTTCGCCACGTCCTCAAATTCCACATTCTACAAAAATTCCTATCTTTCCAAATTTCTACGTTCCCAAATTGCTATGCCTACAAATCCCTATGAACCGACTTCCCCGCGTCCTCGAATTCCACATTGCCCAATTTCTACGACCCCAAATTCCAAATTCGACCCTTTAACGAGCGCAAAAGTTCCAGCTTTGTCTGGCACACGCACAATTTTCTGTTCCACGCAAAGACCCCCCCACCGACGGAACGGTGGGGTGGAAACTGTGACAGAACGACGACGAAAAAGAAAATGGTGGAGTGGGTAGCACAATGGACGTTCTTCTGGAAGATTAAAGTGCGCCTGCACGATGGCGAGCGAGCCGACGGAGAATGGCTCGCGTTAAAATGAAAATTGCGCACAAAAACCTGTAGACTCGCGCGGGTCTCGGGTGGTTCGCAGTTCGAGCCGGCCGTTGGCTCGTTATTTAAAAGCTTCTCGGTGTTTTCAAGCTACCGGCACGAGGGACGCCGGTTATGGAGAGCGCCACGACGCCCCGCGTCGCGACATTCCTGCAAATCGCGCGGAGTTTTCGTGACGTAATCGACGTGTTCCACTTCGGTGAAAACGCGAGGCTCGTGTTTCGCGATCGAGAGAGTATGAATAGAGACTCGTGTGCTCGCCGGGAGTTGTCGAGTTTATAGAAACTGAATGCGATTTTCAGTGAATGGCACAAATAAAAGAAAACGCCCGAGAATGCGCTCGCGAAAGGGACGAGCGGGTACGCGGATTTATTAAGGTCGCAGGATGTTACGCGAATCGCGGAGATGTTTCAGACCCTTGCGCTTGGTTAACGAGCGAGGCACGTGTTTTCAAAATATGGAGTTGCCAAATTCACAAAATCCGAAGTTTCCGACCAATTGAAGATACCAAGGTTTGAACAAACGTTCTCGAAGAAAATTTCCAGATATTCGACATTCTCAGAAATACAAATATTTGAGATAAATAAGGGGCTGGATACCCAGAATGTCGAGTTACCAGATGCACGAAATCCTGAATTTCCAATTGTTTCAAAATTAAAAGATTCTGAATATGAGAGCAAAATTTCCTGATACTTTAAATTATCAAGTTTTCAAATATCTAAGATACTACAATAATATTTTCGTGTGTCCAAAATCACAAGTTACCAAATTTACAAAATTCTAAATTTCCAACTGTTTGAAGATTGAAAAGTCACAAATATTATTAACCCATTGACTGCCATGCCACTCATACATACGTGGGTGACCCTCGAATTTCTATATACATTTTATAACCATATAATTCAAAATTTGTTCAAAATTTGGTGAAGAACATATACATATATAACAACGTATGGTAAACATATTTGGTAAGATGTGTTCAAAATAAAAATACTAACTAATGCGATTTTGAATTTCTTTCGTGCGGCAGTCAACGCGTTAAAGCAACATTTCCGGTTCTACAATTCGCTACGCATCCGCTAAATATTCGTCGCTCTATATGGAAACAAGAGAGAGACAGTTTCTCGCGTCTCACGATTCATTTCAGAACGAAACGTCGTTCATATCGGATCCTCTGTCACCGTTCGGTGGTGGTCCCCTCGTCGAAACTGTGCCATTTGTTCCCGGTAAGCAACGAAAACGAAGAAACCAGCCGAGAAAGCGAGGCTTTTCACCGCGACTCGGCCCATTCAAAGGCTGTGCGTCGAAGTTTCGTTAATACCGCGGTCTCGTCTTCTTTCCTGATTACTCCGCCATTTCATCGCTTCTTCTGACCATTTGCCGGCGTTCTCGACCTATTCGTGGGCCGATCGCAAAAGCGTTTCCACGCCGAGAGAGAAACGCGGCCGAAACTCCCGAGATGTTTTTAAGTAATGAAATCCGCAGTCAGGCCACGGTTGCTAAGACGCTTATTACCGACGGTCGTTTTTGACCCCTCCTCCCCCCCAACTCCTCCACGAGCTTCTTGTTCGCGAACGAAATTCTGGCCGATTCAACGGCACAGAAAAAGGGGGAATGAAACGACCCCTCGTTTAAATGGACCACTCGGATCCTTAACGACGGCGGAGACCGTGCACAGTTTGCTTTCGTTGGATCCACGCTGAATTTATGTTTTTTCCGCGGCGGTTCGTCGAATACGGCTTGTCGATGAAATAATGGCCGAGCCGCGGAAACAAAGAACCCACGGTATAACGAATTTAAAACACGAGATTTACGGTCAGATTCTTGTTCCGCTCCTCCATACGCTGTTCCGTATGAATAAACTTACGTTCCGGGGAATTTCAATTCCGCGCGTTTTAATTCCTGAAGAGATACGTTTTGTTAGGATCCTATGAATAAGCCGCGGAAATTTTGGACCTTAACGGTTCCCCGTTACGATACAGCTTTCCGGTATCGCGAACAATGGAAATAACGGACGGGGAGAAAATATTGGAACAATGCGCTTAAAATGCTATCTACTTGATAATGATATCGGTATAATACGATATACGTTGAAAATAAACGATGAACACCGACAGAAACGTATTACATTGTACGTAATACGTTTTTCCAATTATCTTCAATTTTTTCAAATACCTTCATTTTACATGATACATTCTTTCAAATATCTTCGGTTTACACAATACATTTTTACAGATACTTTCATTTTGCATAATATATTTTTACCAATACCTTCTTTTTACATAATACATTTTTACAGATACCTTCATTTTACATGGAACATTTTTCCAAATACCTTCTTTTAACACAATACATTTATCCAGATACTCCTATTTTATATAATACATTTTTCCAGATACATTCATTTTATATAACATATTTTCCCGAACATTTTCATTTTGCACAATATATTTTTCCAGATACCTACGTTTTAGATAATACACTTTTCCAGGTACCTTCAGTTTACATAACATATTTTCCCGAATATTTTCATCTTGCATAATATTAGGTTGTCCCATAAGTTTCTTCCCTCTTTGATAAAATATAAAAACGCACTTCGAGGAATATTTTGCAAGTAATCAAGGAGTACATAATATTTATTGAGGAATGAAAAAAGGGCGATACAGTAGAACACCTTATATTTAATGCAACAAATATTGAACAATAAATATTGTGTATACATTTCTACTAGAAGAGGAAAGAATTTACGGGACAACCTAATATATTTTTCCAGATACCTACATTTCAGATAATACATTTTTCCACATACCGTCATTTCACGAATAGTGCAGGAAGGTAAATTGTATTTTGCGTTCGGTCGAAGTAATTTTTTGCTCGGATAGCTGCTTATTGCCTTTGTATCGCAGGATTCGCCCGGTCCGTCGTGATATCGAGCGAAAACACTCCGCGAATGGTTTCTAACGGACAATAATACACTCCATTTGAGGGGCGTGCAAAAATCCGAACCTACTTCTTAACGGATAAAAAGAATCGTGAGCTTTTTCCTGAAAATCGTTCCCGGGTGGACGTGGCTGGTGGAATTAAGAAAAATGACTGACGACTATTCTCGTCAAAAGGCAACGCTGTTTCGAGGCTCATCGGTCATATTTCTCGGAGACATCGCGAGAACCACCGGTTTTTATCGATTCGTCTGATTATGACCATCCGTATCCGCTTGCGACGTTAACCTCTTTCAGATACATTCAAATAAAAAAAATTCAAATAAATTTCTCGTCTACGAGTTCAAAAAATGTAAATGGAGAACATAAGTGTGCAAGCTTGGAAACAGAACATTTTATTCTCAAATTTACGGCTCTATATGTGACCATAATTATGAAAGTGGTCTAAGTCACTTATTTCTTGTATCGAGTTATTTAATGAATTACATTGGAACAAATTAAAAAATATTTTTATATTATTCAACATCTTGCTTAAAAATTTTACTAATGCTGATTGATGAACATTTATTATTAGAGTTTGAATTGATTGAAAATTAACTGAATGATCTATAAATGACTTAAAGCGATAAATAAACTACGAATTTTATTAGAAACAATAATTTTAATGAAATAATTTATGGACGTTTATTAATTATTTTTAAAAAGTGATCCATTTTTATCATTTTGGTCTTTTATCTTTTCGACTTTTTTTTTTAATATATATTATATAATTTCCCTTTTTTTCTATAAATATACAGAGCGACGTTCGATGAAGATAATTCTTGACGTCTCGGGGACGTCATCGTATGTCAAGGTGTTAATACGACGAACAGCCGGTTCCAGATGTCAAAAAGTTGTTCAGTAATTCGGTATCGGTTCCCTGGTTCCTTCCCCGAAGAAAAATTCCCAAAGTTAACGCCACGTGCGGGTCAGCTGGCCGCGCGAAAGAAAAACGGCGGAAAAAAAGCCGGTCGAAATTGCCATATCCTAGCCCGACAAAAATAATCACACCGTTCCCGTAGGATATTTTCCTGGCCCATAAAACCATAATTTCGTTTCTCCTCCCGCTCTTTCTTCTCTCCTCAGCCGCTGTTCAAACTGAAAACAATTCCGAGCGATTCAATTTCCTTGCCGCGCAATTGAAGCAACGAGAGGGAGATAAAAATCATCCCCGGGAGCCAGAGGAAATTTCATTTCACCGGAACGATGTTCAAAGTATCGCAATACTTAAGAATCTGACCCGGCCAGGTGTACCAACCCTGGTAATGGTCGTGAAGCGACGAACGTTACAGGATGGCTGTTAGCAAAAAAATTTCCCACCATATACACGAAGCCGTGTACCGAATTTCTGCGTTTCGATTGCATCGATTTCGCCCGAGTGTGTACGTCGTATCGAATGTGAAATTTCCGGTATCGCTTTTTATGATTTTTCGTAGCAAATAAATACCGCGCAACAAAGGGTCGATAAAAAAGAAGAATAAAATAAAATTCAATCAATCTGAATATACGGAATTGAAAAATACGCTCAGGGTAACCTGCTCGCTTTGAACGCTCTTCATTCGATAACAAAGCCGAAGAACAAATATAAATATCGAAGGTTTCAGAAAGCGGCAAGTTTATGCTCCAACGTGAGACGTTATCTGTTCCCGCATTTATATTCAAATTTCTGTATTTTTATATTTCTTTGCATACTTTAAACTTTCAGATATTCTGAGTTTTTAAATTTCTAAATATAAATTCCCAATTGTTTCAAAATTTCAACGTCCAAATATACTTAAAGCAAAATTTCCAGACATTAAAAATTCGTAAATTCTCAAATATTTGAGATACCCAAGATCTAAAATTCGCAATATACTAAATTTTAAAATATTTCAAAATTTCAAAGCCACAAATGTTGAAAACAAAATTTCACGATATTCCAAGTTCTCAAATTCCCAAATATCTGAGATACTCAAAAAGTCTGAATCCCCTAAATGTCGAGTTACTAGATTCACAAAATCCTGAATTTCCAATTGTTTCAAAATTTCATGGTCCCAAATATTCTCAAAGCAATCCAGATATTCTGTGTTTCAAAATTTCCCAAATATTTCTTAAACTTTCGAATCCCCACAATCTCGAGTTACCGAAGTAAAGAAATTCTAAATTTTCCAAACGTTTTAAAATTACAAAGTCCCAACTACCATCGGAGCAAAATTTCCAGATACTCTCAGTTCCCAAATTCACTGCCCACGCCGGAAAAAAATTCTGATCTATTCTGGAGCCAGCGCCGAGGCCGAAATCGAAGCGAAAGCCCTCTCGAAAAATCTGCTCCCGTTATTGATTTTCCGTGGAGAGTCCTGTCGGAGTCCACGTGTTCTTCCAGGACACCGAAGGTCCGCTCCGCGCGAAAATAAACGCACTGGAGATCGAAGATGGGGTGAGCAAATGTTGCTCGGGACCCGTTGAAATTTAGTTCCCGAAACGAGGGTCTAATCGCTACCGTGATATCTCACGAGTTTACGACGTCCTCCACCCACGCACACACACACTCACACACGCGCTTATAATCGATGTTCCCAAGAACATTTCCAGGTTCACCGAGGGTGAAAAATGGCCGGTGTGTGCGTTACTGCTCGAAAGTCTTAGAACGCTTAACATATTTAATACATCGAGCATCATCCGGGGTAGATTAATGTTTGCAATTAACGTCTCGAAGCCGGTTGAGTGAAGTAATTAAAAGGAGATACTTTTCTGACAAAATTCTGCATTAATAATACGAAGCACTCATAATACGAGTAATCATGGTTCTCATATTCATAATATCGTCGTATACTCATTGTATCATCGTTCATTCGTAATGCTAGTAATATGTTCGTAGCCAGATGTTCGCAAGAGTTTTATTCAAGATCGGTCACATCCTTCGACTTTGTTATAAATTATCAAGAGCTTAGTAGAACTATTTAATTCAATCATTAGAGTTAATTTTCATTGCAACATAGTTTATATGCTTAGTTAATCAGTCTATGAGCGATGTATTCTAAATATCTATATATTTCATTTTTGTTGTGATAAAGATGGCTCAAGAATGTTCAAGAAAATGTAATAATTACATTGATCCTATCCCTAATTACTGCAATAAGTCATTTTACAAATAACACGAATAAAGTACTAACTCATGTACAACCATTATGTACATACAATTATGTACGTGCATTATGTTGATACAATTATGAACATATATTATGTGCATACGATTATGTACATACATATATACGATTATTTTCGTACGAATATTGAAATAAACTTACAGTCTTACCAAAACAGAACGGTATAAATACTAAAATAGAAAATAGTTCCATGCGAATTCTTTAGTAGATAAAAAAGGTGGACTATTTTGATAATAAATCGTGAACAAAATGGCCGTCGATTGATTTGACGGAACGACGAAGGAATTACCGGGTTAATGGATCGGTCCCTCGACTTCGTTTCATTTCCCTCGCCTAATCGTTCGATTCGAAAGATTCACGCCTTCGTCTGGATGGAACACGTTCCTCGGCATCCTCTCGACGCTGAAAAGTTCCATCTCCTAGGGAAACGGAGTCGAGTCGACCGCTATGAAATTCCATGAATGGAACAACGCGTCCCTCGACGCGAGAATCATGGATCCTTGATACCCCGTTTTCTTCTGTTGCCTCACCCCGTCTCTCTTTATCTTCCTTCTCTCTCTCTCTGAAAAGAGACAGAGAGGCTTCCTTAGCGTATTATTCCAAAGTTTCGTCCGATTTTCCACGCCAATGACCAGCCAACCTCTGTACTCTGCCGGGGATACGCGACCGAGGGCCATCGCGATAAAACATCGGAAACTGGCGAAACTCCGTTGTAATCTTCTCGCCGATGCTTTACCACCCACACTCACGCTCTCACACTTTCAACGAAATGTTTCTGCGCTTGTCCCTCCCCGCCGTATCGCGCACGCTATCTTTCAAAAGTCTTGGAACACTTGCTAAACGCCCGATTAACTTTACCAACTGGACATCCTTGCGAGATTTAACGGCAGTTTCATCTACAATTTTAGCAATTATTTCACGTTTGCGGTTTTTCTCTCACGAACAAACTAATTTCATACACAGGATTTTTTTTCAAATTCAATATACATACAAAATTAAATTCATGATACATGTATATCATATATGCATATGATGCATACATATGAGTCATACATACACAGTTATGTATAACACTTATCCCATAAACCATGATAACTGAAATTCAATAAAATATGACAACTTGTGCATATATGTGTTTCTGTACCGACGATGCCGAACAATATCGTACGGTTAATAATTCCGACGAGCTATTAAATATGTTAAATGAAGCACCGTCGTATCAGAGGCGTGCAAAGTTCCGGAGGTTGAAATTCTTAAATCCCATTCGTTCTCGCCAGGAGCAGAGTCGACGAAAATCCGCGTCACGTTTCCGGCCTTCCGGTTGTCAGAAGAGGGATGATTTACAAGCGGCGCTGATAATTACTTCGCGTTGCGTTAATTTTCGAGTCTGATTAAAACGTCGCGGCGGATCGGATAACGGCGGATAAACGGGTTGGAAAAAAATCGTCTGGACGGCGTAGATAACCTAGCCGTCCTAGCCCACCTTCCTGCTCGACGAGTAGGATCATCTCGTATTCCCTTTGGTTGCGCTCTAAGTGGCCTCTCTCCAGTCTTCGGATCCGCGAAAATATTAAACGAAGCTTTTGTTCATCCGCTCGATGGAAATCGAGAAAAATTCTGCGCATCCCGTGGGATGAAACCTGTTCGGTCAGAGAAATCCCGAGAAACGATCGATGCTAACGCGTTCATAGCGGATCGAATGAAAGTCAATTAACGGCGGATTAATCGAACGGCAAGTCGTTTGAACGAATACTTGGAAGACATAATTTAATTTCGACAGTTTTCAACGTTGCAATCACCCCCTGCTCGATAGTTCGATAGTTCCGTATCGGATGCAGCCGTATTGGAACAAAAAAAAGAAACGCATAAACCGTCCTAACTAAACTTCGATAATTTGCTACGTTTCGACCGATTTGCACGATGGCATTCAATACAGAATTGTCCGAGAGAAAAAAAGCGGTGCACGATTAAACCACACTAACTGCGTTTCAATAACTTCCACTTCTCGTTCTACGCTGCCCCGTTGCGTATTAAATAGTATCTATAAAAACAACGAACAATGCACCACCCCGTAGCTAACACGATAAACTGAGCTTAATTGGTAATTATAACTTCTATGAAATAGTGCCTAAATGTTAATGATACTTTTTTAACCAACGCGCGAACTGATTTGATATAATCCAACAACGACGAAGCTCATCTTCGTGTCTGATTTCATGCTACAATTTGATGTCAAAGAGAATATATTTTCATAGAAAAAAATATCCTCATAATTTGATATTTATAGATTTTCCTGTATCCTTGTATTAGGGTGTCCCGTAAATTCGTTCCTTGTTTAACATTTGTTACATTAAATATGGAGTGTTCTACTGTATCGCCCTCTTCAAATCCTTTGGGAATATTATTTACTCTATGTGCGTTTTTATGTTACATTAAAAAGAGAAGAAACTTATGGGGCAACCTAATATTTACAATTTTCGACATATTCGTGTTCAGAAATAATTGCAGTTGCATAAGTCGCAGACATCCCCCGGAATAATCGATTGGGCGAGACTTAAATCGAATGCCGAAAGATGCGAGAAGATTTTCTGGTAGTTTAATAATGATTTCGTGAACATTTAACGAGCGGCACGGTTAAGTGCGGCGGCCGAGAGGAAAGTTCGTCAGAACGCGAAGACCTTTTAGCCCGGATAGAAGTTTTAACTACTGGACGGCACGGCGATTTTTTTTTTCTCCTTCTCGCCATCAGCTTTATGACGCGAAACTAGACGCAATAAACATTCTATTGCTTCGACCTGTCTTCGTCGTTTTCTTCGTTTCTCGTCGACTGCGCCGCTATGAGAGCTTCTCGGGGCTAATAAAAAATTCAGATTGACCCAAAACGAAACTTTCAACCCCGATAGACGTGACGATATTAGTTACGATGCTTGTCTCCCACGGTTTTATTTAATCTAAGCAATTTATTAAGCAAATTACTACGTCCTCAAATTGTTATATTCCGGAGTATCTAGGTCACCAGTCCGTCACGACCTCAAATTCCACATTCTGTAAATTCCTGCGGCTCAAAACTCCTATGTCCCCAAATCTGTAAGACACCATTTCCCCACAGGTTCACGTTCCATATTCCCCAATTACTACATTCCCAAATAGCCACGTCCCCAAATCCCCACGTGCCCAAATCCCCACGTCCCCAAATTCCCACGTTCCCAAATCCCTATGTCCCCAAATCCCTACGCCCCCAAATCCCTACACCCCCAAATCCCTACATCCCCAAATCCCTACATCCCAAAATCCCTATATCCCCAAATCCCTACGTACCCAAACCCCTACGTCACCAAATCCCTACGTCTCCAAATCCCTACGTGCCTAAACCCCTATATTCCAAATTTCTATTGTCACAAATCACCACATCCTGAAATCGCACATTCCCCGACCGACACATCCCCAAACTTCTATGTCCCTAAATCCGTAAGTCACCAGTTGTCCACATTCCCCAATCCCTACATTCCCAAATCTCTACATCCCCAAATTCCTATGTTCCAAACCTTTAAGTCGCCAGTTCCCCATATTCCCCAATCCCTGCATTCCCAAATCACCGATCCTCCACATCCTTAAATTCCACATTCAACGAATACCTACGTTTGTACTCGTCAAATAACGGTGTCCGATCGTGGAACAAGAACGATCGTTCAGTATGATCGTACGATGATCGTTCGGTACAATCGTGCGATAATATCACGATCGAAGAAAGGCGTTCTATTCGAGCCAGAGTTGAATTCAGCAATCGGATCGGTGATTCTGTCGCTACGGATGTGTATCGGTCGCCGATGATTCTGTGGGGATAATTAATTTGCTATAGGATTAATCATTGAATGACGCATTGGAAGCTCGGTGGTTGCCGTCTGGTCGTTAGAACGGTTCCTCGATGCGATTATCGCGAGTTTCCATTCGCCTCGTGGGAGATCCACGATATTACGCGACCATAATACGAAACGAGTAAATGCGGTTGAAATTAAAGCTCGAACGGCTCAACCCCGCCGCGTCAATCGGATCGCAGACAGAAATAAATCTATCCTCGGAGCGATCCTAATTCAGACCGGTGTCTGATTGTTCGTTTCGCTATGGAATCGAGCGGTTCGTGTCCCCTGGAGAATCGTCTTCGAGAACGATTCGAATCCTGGCTACGATATCGAGTAGCGATGGGATCGATCCGGTAACGCGCTTGTTCGATGACGATATTCATCGGTGAACAAATTTCGTACGTCAACATCGCTTATGTCAAACACGGGTCAAACGATCGCTAATATTTTATCTTGTATCGGCACAGCATCGCTCTTATTGCGAAATCTCGTTCATTTTGTACAATTATTGCTGACACTAGTTTTAATGACGTTGAATGACCACGTGTGTCTAAATCGAAAACGAACTATAAATATAAGTAAATGATGGATAATACATAAATCAGTTTATAGAAAGATTCTTTAATTGAATAAATAGATTTAACACGGATTTTGCTGTAAGCTTTCTAATAGTGTTCGTAATTGAAGATGAGAAATCTAGGATTTTTATTAATAAGATTGCCGCTCGATCGAATTGGAACGAAATAAAATCTCCGATTAAAACCTATCTACGTTACTGTTCCATAAATCTGGAAATAAGTCATCGTATACATCTGTATAATACATGGCTATATGTAATATAATGTAAAAATAACACCAGAAGTCCTGTATTCGAGGGACGAATGTATCAAACGTTATCGAAGTAGGTCTCGATCCCATCGCCAGAGCGAGCCGCGATTACGACGGAAGAAAAATGGCCGGTGAATTAGAAAAATCTTTTCGTTCCGAGTTTACACGGTTCGCCGATGTACAATCGATTTATCCTGTTCTAGAACGCGTAAATTTCGGAATGGTTAGTTTAGTCGGGCGAACAATTTTCGTTGTTTGCCCCGGCCCGTTCCCCGTATTTGTCTAATGTAAATTTAATACAAGCCCGGCCACGCTGAATTCGAAATAATTTCGCGAAACTTTCAGCCGGCTTACACCTAGCGAGTTTGATCAATTTTCCCTTTCCAACGAATATTGTTTATTCTAGTCGGGCGTATGCGACCACGTGCACGCGCGGGCAACCAGCTAACGGGTATTTAATGAAACTCGGCTGCGGAATTAATTCGAAAATTACCATACGCGCCGCGATACAACGGCGCCGTTTCGGCGGCCATTCACGTGCCGCCAAACACCTCGAAAAACCGTCCGGCTGACCAACCGGCGAATATCCGAGGGAGTAATAAATATACGATATAGCGCGTGGGATGCGGCGAGGAAATTAGCCGGGTTGCTAGGTGCCGGGTAATACGCTTCGAGTCTCCGCGAGTTCTCCCTCAAGTACACCGTCGACGCTCCTTAAATTCTCCTAAGTCCTCTTCACAGACTCACCCCTAATCCTCTCGGCTTCTAAACTCTTCCTGGGTCATCAACGACACGTGGACCTAAAAATTAACCGAGAGTTTCACAAATCTGTTGTGGCGAAATCGAAGAAATCGACATCTGCATACATCGGGTCCAGAACCTGAAGTACACCGTGACCGCTACTTATTAGATTCTCTGATGTCCTCTTCACAGACTCACCCCTAATCCCGTCAGCTTCTAAACTCTTCTTGGATCATCAACGACACGTGTTCCTAAAAATTGAAAGTTTCGTCAAATTCGTTGCGGCGAAATCGTAGAAATCGACATCTGCATGGATCGGGAGCACTAATTAATCTTCGATCGGAGCGAAACGGTTCTCGATCAACTTATCGCTAATCCCGTTCGACTTTTCACTAATACCACTTTAAACTTGTCCGATCCTCGTCGATCACGCTGTCGACTACTATCTCTCGGCTGCTCTACTTCCTAGAATCGAATATCCGATATCTCCTTAACACCGAAACTATCGACGTATAATGTACAATTACCTTGTAGTTACAAATGAAGTTGAAAAATAAATAAATAAACTATACAACATAATTTGATACACATATTAATTCTTTATCTTGATAAAGATATAAACACGGTTAGGTATAAATGCATTTCCATTTTATCATCATCTTAATGGCCGCGAACACATGTGTGCGATAGCCAGAACAATTACTGGTGTATGGTCACACGACATGCGTGTGATGCCACCGATTAAAACATCGATCAGTTAAAATATCAAGAGTAAAAAAAGGTGTACAAAGAGATTGTCGTGTTTGCTTTGCGAATAAAATTAGAAAATCTACATACTCTATGTCTTATTGTTAATTATTGTTACATGTAAGTGATTGCTTTAATAATTATCGCACAAAGGAAAAATATTAAATTTGTTGTTAAATCTGTTGCATTAAACGTGTTCTTATTGTTGTCTTTTTTGTTTTACGTGAATGTTTTTCTTGCTTCATGTGTATGTCTTTTTCGTTTTATACGTATGATTTATTGTTTTATGTGTATGTTTTTTTGTATGTTTCCTTTTGTTATATGTGTATGTCCTTTTCGTTTTATGCGTACGTTCGCACATGTGGAATAACATCGTGAAATTACACGAGGTTTGTATAAAATTAATTCTTCGGAACAATTGCCGGCTCCTGGCTACGTTTGAGTACACGTGCGATCATTAAAGTGTTAATGACCCCACATATCGTCGCGTGTATCGACTCGGAGCTGCTCGTATGCGTCGAAAATCACCGCGTAACAGAATACCGCGACGATGACAGCGAAACGGGATTAAAGTTCGATGCAAGAACGAAGCGTCGCGTCGACGAACACGTTGTTCAGGCATTAAAGCGGCGCGATTAAATCTCTTTCCAACGCGTCGCAAAAAAAAAAAAAAAAAAAAAAATGGGGAAATAAAGTTATTTCATCCGTCGCTCGACCGGCTGCATGCACGCGTCGTTACCTGCATACGTGTCGAGAATATATCTTAATCCGCTCGAAACTCCCGCCTGAATATTTATGCCCGCGACCGTTTGCGTTGTAAATCGCGACCTTTATATTTTCGTCCGACGACGCCGCGTTACCTTTTAATTGAAATTGCTCGAACACCGCCGGGTCACTGGGACCTCGTCAGATAGCTTTTCGATATCGATTTGTGCGACGCAATTAAAACGATGGCCCGTTTTAACGCTAACGATCCCACGGCACGTAGAATGTTCTTTCTAATCGCACATTCCTTTCATATTACACGAATTGCGAGCGGCGCCGCGGCGTACATTGCAAACTCATTCACTTTTACCAACTCGATGATGGACGTGTTGGTAGATTTTATTATGGATTATTTAGTTTTCACAGTGGAAATTGTTCGATGGTGTTTCGACTAAGGCTGAATATAAATTTTTACAGAATATTTCGTACCTATTAGTGAACTCGGGCTAACTGTTAACCTCTTCACACCCTTGACCACATATGTGGTTAGTTCATAATCTAACATAACAGTTAGTTCATAACTTACAGACAATTGTACTCTTTTCCAAAATTGTGTACAAGAATAACTTTGTAGTCTTTCTTAAATTTGCTAACCAAATCACCACGTCCCCAAATCCCCACGTCCCCAAATCCCCACGTCCCCAAATCCCCACGTCCCGAAATCCCCACGTCCTCAAATCCCTACGTCCCCAAATCGCCACATCCCCAAATTCCTACGTCCCCAAATCCCCATGTCCCCAAATCCCCACGTCCACAAATCCCCACGTCCCCAAATCCCCACGTCTCCAAATCCCTACGTCCCCAAATCCCAAAGAGGCGAATCTCGATTCTGGTCGCAAAATCGGGGGGCTGAAAGGGGAGGGGGGGTTGCGGGGTGGTGCTCGACAGAGCGACGGTTCGTTAGCCTCGCTCGTTGGTATAAATCAAAGGCGCGACAGGGCAGCAGCCAGATTTCAAATGCACGAAACGCGAGCCCGCAATTTAATCCAATTATCCTCGCCGATTAGTCCTGTTGCGTATCGCGTGCTGCTTCGCCTTTCGGTGCCCGAGCCCGTAGTCAGTCACCTAATTGGCCCGCTCGACTTGCCACCCTAATTGTTTGTCCCCGTGGCTCTCGGACTTTGGTATGCGAGGACCGACGACGACAATGACAAACACGTGACACGAACGTTACAAACGCCGCATGGATCTATCCTTACCTGATCCAACGATCGCGGCGATCGTCTACCTTTCGATCTAATTATTAGCCATGACTAGGCGCTGGTCTTCGGCTTCTGTCTCAAAGGATCATCTTGAAATTCACCGGTCGATTGGGAATGAGTACGTGTGAGATAACACTAATGGAATATTGCACAATAATTCTGTGTTTGCTCGATCGCTGATAGCCGTCAATATCGATAATGTAGAGTTCGATGACAAGCGATAGAGACATGTGTATTGTTTTGCTCTACTCCGTGCCATATATCATATTCACATACGATTCATTCCTCATATGTCTAAATATACGTTTACCTTGAATAGTTACGTTTATAAAAGAGTCATTAATAAATTGTCATAAATTGTGCTAAAGTGTCATTAATAAATTGTACTAAAGTGTCATTAATAATATAAAGGCATTGCAAAAGCCTAACAAATGTGTCCGAAGTTGAATGACAAAGAATAACGATTTCCCTGACCTAGGGATATCGATCTCGATATAATTTCGGAACGGTATCAATTTTCGATATTTATGATACATTGTAGGTACACGTTCAAAAATGGTACGATCATCATGAATGTTTGATAAGGTTGATAAATGTAAGTTGTACACACCGGCGAACAATGCGATGTTCCACTTCCCGGATTAATTAATAATCGACCGTATTATCAATCCGTTCTGGCTTGGTTATTCATGATCATTACGTTTCTGGAGATTAGAGCGCTATAATATTAACACGTTGACTGGCGCAGTAGAAATATTAATCGCTGGTACGGCGCAGCTACTGGGCTGTTAATTAATGATACGGAGGATTAATTTTGTAATTCGACGCGCCAGTTTGCCTGTTCAATTTGCTGCCTATAATTTTAATACTATTAAGGATCTTCCTTTTGTCTTCGGTTTTTCATTAATTACGCCAAATTGACACAATAGCCGATACTTTCGACGGTGATTTTATGAACGGGGGTCATATTTATTATTATGTTCGACATAAATCGCGTTTTGCGTTCGACGTATAAAATTACGAAATAGTTAATTTATCACTATTATTTTGAAGTTAACGATGAAGTACAAGAATATTGAAAATAAATGAACAAACGATGAAACCTAAATGAATACACTTATTGGTCCTTCATCTTGATGACAATCATCACAGATGTCAAGAAAACCAACTTAATACTAAAACTACCGACGTATAATTCACAATTATTTTAAAATTAATACTAAACCTACCGACGCATAATGCAGCTTTATTTTGAAATTAAAAATGTAGTTGAAAAATGAATAAACGAACGATAAAACACTAATTAATGTACACATTAATTCCTCATCTTGAGGAGAATCAACATGAATTTCAAAGAAGCCACCTTAACATACGTTATAACTTAAAATTAGAAACTTATTAAATGGTCATTTGACTTCTTTGGTAGTTTCAGTGTTAACAAATTTTATCGTTTCAAGTAGAAAATTTTAAAAGAGTCATTTGACGCTTTCGGTAATTTTAGTGTTAAAATCCTCTAACGGGACCCAAAGCTAAGCATAAATCGAGCGGCGTTGAACGACGGATTCCGAAATCTGTCATTAATTATTCATCGAGTATAACGTTAATCCAGGATGTTGTGCAACCGGGGAGAGATTCGAAAATTTCGCGGAGGACGTCCCGTTAATTCAGCGAGTAGCGCGAGCCGCTCTGTAAATCTGATTCCGTGCTTGATTAACTATTCATCCAGGTAGAGGCGACTACTTTCGTCGCAGCGACTACTTTCGTCCCGATATCGTCGAGTTACGTAATCAAGCGAAAAAAAGGGACGGTGAAAAAAAAAGAGAAAAAGCGAAACTCGTCCGGGAGCTTCGCGAAACTGCTCGTCGACGATCGCAGCTGAATTCCTTGTTAGAACCGGCCGTGAATTTACGTCCGTAATTTGTTGCCGGTGAAACGGCACACTCGAGGAACAATGGACGTCGAACGACGCACAACTCGAGATGCCTCCACTTCTTTGTGCCGCGTTCGTTGCCTATAACTCGGGTGGTGTACTCACGACGAAATCGTGCCACTGTTTGTATTAGGTCTACCGGAAAGTTCTGTCCGTTTATGAAAGAAAATGATGCAGGTTTTAATACATTCGACAATCTGTCGATCCTAGCTTCCGTATGTGGTCCAAAATGATTCATGGAGCCGAGTTTTTCGATGTCGTTACGTCGTAACAAAGAAGACAAATATTTTCTGTTTGACACTAGATTTATAGACGATTAATAACCATTTACATGTAAATTGAAAGTAAGGTATAAAAATAAGTAAGTAATGAACAATACGTAAACTGACGCATGCAATGATTCTTTACTTCAACGAAGGATAAATTACATTTTGATAGCTTCTTATTAATTTTCGTAATTTAAAATATGAAATCTAAGATCCGTCATTTTGATGGGTTCCGTAAATCTAGTTAAGATAGTATTGTATTAGACGTGTTACTGCATAACAAAGACGAAAAATATTTTCTGTCTAGAATAGCATTTATTAGGGTTAGTTGAACGACCAGACTCAACTGTTTTGAAAATAGTTACAGTGAACACAATTTTTATGACTCATTGTCGGGAAGGAATATTAAAATTTTTAGATTCGAGCACATTTGGGAACGGTCAAATCGTTTTATTACTAGTACGCTGGCTTATTTTGATGTTAGAAGATTCTTGAACTTGATTACAATTAGTATAAATCTCAAGAAGACCAGCGTAACAAATTTTGCCATTTGACGTAGGACATTAGCAATATTTGACCTCTTTGGTAGTTTTAGTGTTAATAATGACACGAGATATCATTGACATAGTTACTTTCGAAGAGCACGTGTTTGTAAACGCGGTTATAAAGAAATTAGCCATATGTGGCTCAAAAAGAGAATGCGTAGACATGTTCAAACTTGAGACGAAATTATCGGATAGAATTTTCGGATAGATTGGGTTAGGTGTCTCTCTCGAAAAACGGTTCGAGAACACACGATAACAACGAGAAAATAGGCAGACATTCGCCGCCATCTTCTCCGCGAGAGGTTTTTAATATGGTTATGCGCAAACATCCGCGAAGAACGCTTTCCCTCGGCCATGAAACGCGGTTGTTTTGTCGTACTCGGAAAGAATTACGTAATTTAGTTACACGGTGCCTGCCGTTGTAATTTCTGGACGAGTAACGGCTCCCTCTACGTTGTTACGTCTTCTCTTAATTTGGAATATCGCGCTTTTCCACGGAAATCGCGCTGGAATTTCGTATTCGCGCATCGTGGGAACTGGGTTGCAATAACTCCTAATTGGGCTTTTAAGTATAATCGGAAAATAGTAGAACGTCCTCGAAACAGGAAATTTTCAGATTCTCGTACGACAGAATTGCAGTTCCGATGTAATTTTGAGCGCAGAAAGTTTTTAATTTCCGTTTTTTTCAAATCCTCGAATTTCCAAATTATCATAAATTTCCTAAATGGCAAATTTAATAACCTTCCGATATCGCGAGTCCCTAAATTTCTCTGTACTCATATTCCTAAATATTCAAATGTTTATCGGGACTTTGTGAGAAAAAAACTCTCAAACCCTGAATCACTGAACCTTTCAAACCTTTGATGTCCCAATAACCGACCTTCCACAACCCCTATTTTCAATACTTCCAAAATCACCGAAATTTCCAAACCCCGAATTTTCCCTGTCCACAAATTTCCAATCGTCCAAGTTTTCAAACACCTATATTTCCTTGCACCTCAATTTTCAGACTCCAAAATACCCAACAAATTGCGTAAAAAAATGTCCAAAATTTCTATACAAGGGGAAAACAATATCCAAATACATGATCATTCAGTGCCAAACTCAAACCGAACATATTCGACAGTATCTTTGAATAAGTTAGTTCATTGCAACAGTTAATCATATCATCGATGACAATAAATAAATCATAGGCGATAAAGTAAATTGACAAAAATTACATAAAATGATTTCCAGCATTTATGAACAAGAAAAAAAGAATATCCTCGCACGTGATCATTCATTGTGGAAGTTAAATCGAACATATTCAACAGTATCCACGACTATGTTAGTTCATTGCACCAGTTACTCGTATCACGATCGTCAATGAATGAAACATAGGTGGTAAAGTACCTAGCCGAACTATCGTCACCCCGTCAAACTATGCTCGAACCGGAAACTAGATTCCAGGTGTACAACAGTGAGCAAGCGTCTATCGAACCGGCGCAGAGAAAATTCTGCGTTTCATAGAGAGTCGGTATTTCTGGCCGAGGAAACTCGATCGAGGAATCGATTGTCGGTTCTCTTTGACATGCCCGACGAAAAGAGCGTCTCTTCAACGGGGAAACGTTCGATCGTCGACAACGCGTACCGTCGTTCTTTTCGGGACGAAGCGGATCGAAGCGTCGGAATTTCGACGTCCCAACGCGAAGACGCTTCGAGGAGGCGATTTTCGCGAGAATAATGGCGACGAACGACGTCGGCCATGCAAAAGACATGCATCTCGCCTGTTTGAAGCGGTATATACCGACGGCTGAAAGCGGCGCCGCGTAATACTCTTCTCGAAAAGTAGTCCAAGTGAATAATGACTCGGCACAATGGAGTTTCGAGACCTCTCCGCGTGCTCGCAACTTACCCTCGGGGGTAGCCGCATTCTTTCGTCCCTGTATTTACTTTTCTCGAGCGCATTAGCGGCCAGTCGTTGCGGCGCGAGTTCTCTCGCGGTTCTCCCTTTAAATTTTTCATCGTTCGCGGTCCACGCTTTGACGGCGAATTATTCAGCGCGTTGCGAAAACGTCGTATCGTTACTATTTCACCGGAAGGAACCGTGCCAGAAAGAAAATTCATGAGCGGTTTACGACGACGCGTCGCGACGACCAAAGGAACGGCGTCTTTCGCAAAAAATCTGCAATCTCTTCTCGTCGGACTTCAACCGCGAGACATTAATATCGAATGATCGCGCGATTGGTCACGAGTTTCGAATTTTTAACGTGCGAATTTAAACGCGGAGGAAGGAGCGTTGATGAGAGCAATTTTTACGGAAATATGGAGGCAAAGTATGTTGACGGGATTCATTAGAATTTATGCCTTCTATATAGAACTTGTAACTAATACAGATCGCGAGAATGTACTGGTAATACTGAGTGGAGTCTGACTAATACTTGGAAGAACTTTGTGATGACTCTCTGATTCTGACTAATACTTGGAAGAACTTTTTGATAACTCTTTGATACTGACTAATACTTGGAAGAATTCTAGCATGACTCTTTGATACTGAATAACATTTAAAAGAACTTTATGATGATTCTCTGATACTGACTAATACTTAGAATAGCTTGGTGATGAGTCTTTGATACTGACTAATACTTGAGCGATCTTTCTAAAGACTCTCTAATGACTCTCTAATACTCACTAATACTTGGAAGAACCGTCTGATGTGTCTACATAATAATGCGTGTGTATCTACGATGACTTTGTAGACTGTCTTTATACGCACTCCTTTTTCACACTTAAAAATGAATAGAACTCCTCATCGCGAAGGTAGAAGTAAATTCACGTAAGATGATTATGCCGGAATATTTTAGGCAAAGTACGTTGGAAAATGCAGTACGTGGTTTATTAAACTCAATAGGAAAAGGGTAGTGCGTAGTAGATCGAACTTATAACACAAACAGGAGATTTCCAGCGAGACGATTCGAATCGCGTGTCCATGGAAATAGTTCATGTGAATAATGATGCGAAACAATGCGAGCAACCTCCGTTCGGCTTTGTAAGAAAAAGCACCCCACCGCGTTCTTTGACGACGCGGCCACTTTCGTCGAGCCGTGGAATTGCTTTCACCTTTCGAAAGCCAGAAATGCGTACGTACGTACATACATCACGTACGCGATCGCGATATAAAGGTTTCTTAAGAAGCCGATGCTTTTCAAGGAACGTTTCAAGCTTTCCGCGCTTTTAAGACCTCGATACCGTTAAGCCTCCACGCGATCGAAACACAAATTTACAACTGCACAGTTCCCGATTCAGGAAACTGTTATACTGACAAATTGTAAATTGCTCCCAGTGTGAAATCTGTCAACTTTGATACTGTTAAATCGTTGGCGTCTTAAATTGCCGTGTCGTTCAATTATTGTATTTTTTAATTGTTTCATTCTTAAATTGCTACACTTTTACATTGTTACATAGTTAAATTGTTCCATTGTGGAAGTGTTATATTGTTGAATTTTTACATTCCCAAATTATCGAATTGATAATATGTCAAAATGTCAAAATGTTAAAATATCAAAAATCACAAAATGTCAAAATGTTAAAACGTTAAAATTTTACATCGCAAACTGTTACATCGCCACATCAAACTGTCATATTATCAAGCAGTTACATTATCAAATTGTCATCAATTAAATTATCAAGCTACCAAATCATCAAGCTATCGAGCTTGCAAGCCATTAAACTCCCAAACATCCAAACTATCAAGTTGAAAGTTCACAAACATAAATTACAAATACCCGACCTTGAAATTTCCAAACGATGAGATCGATTACCCATCAAATCCCTGAAAACGACGGTACTACCTCGTCACCGTAACACAACGAGAACACACGAAAATCGCCTAACCATTCGTTACCACAAAACCGAAAACGTCCGTAACGACCGCGTTAAAGACACCGGAAATTTCTTAATCCCGAGAAAAGTCGGACTCGAATCGATCGAAGTGGATATTCAATATGACGGAGTGTGGAGTGGGGGGAGGCTCACGAAGTCATACCGTTCGAACAAAGAATCGGATGGTAAGCGATAAATCATCGATGGCGCGTAGCTCTCGTTGATCGAATTCTTACGAATCGCGCGATTCCTTGCCGAATTGCTGCAGATTACTCCGGCTCGATCGGATAGCAAGAATTTGTACGGGAACGGGCGGCGGGATCCATCGAATCACGGGGCAATCGAGTCCGTCGAGTCAGTCGGATATTCGAGCCGGTTCTCCTTCCACGATGCTCTTTGCCATTTGTCTTCTCCGTCCGCGAAAGGCTTCTCCTCGGGCATTTCCTTCCTTCCTTCCTTCCTTCCTTCTTCTTCTTCTTCTTCTTCTTCTTCCCGTTCGCCTCTTCCAGCCAGCGCACCCGGGCACGAACAAAATCATAAAAGTTTTAGTCTACAACTGCGGGACGCGGAGGCCAAGCCCCGTGTGCTCGGAAAGAAGCTTTTCGGTGTTAGTCGTTCCGTAACGCTCGCAGTCGTTTGTGTTCCCATCTTGTTCTCGTCTATACGTGCTCAGCCGCCCCCAACCCGGTATCCCACGTGTGTGTGTGCATGTGTACAACGACCGTAACGTGTGCATACGCGCGCACGCGAGAAACCGTGGCGGCCCCGGTCGAGTTTCGTCGGCCATTAACAGCAGCCGTTGGTCCTGAAAATCAGAAAACTTCCGAAACTGATTCTCCACCTTTCGAGCCAATTACTTTCCGCCGTTGCGGATTTATCGTACGCGGACCGATATTAATTGCTCGTCCGGCGCTGCTCGTTACGCTCGGATGTATCATTCTTTCTTCCCTTTTTTTTTGTTTATATTGACATCGAATGCCCCGAAAGAGATTATGAACTTTCCGATGCGATCGAGGAGGTGGTTTGACCGTTTTTCCTTTTATCGCGATCCCGTGCGAGCTGAAGAACGTATTCTAAACGAAGCTTCTTGAAAAAAACTAGGTTAAGGGATTAGCGGGATTTCATTAGGAATATAATAATAGAGGTATATACATACGTGCCGTCGTGTAGAAATTAGGCCACCTTCAAGTTCGACATTGAGGATAAAATGATATAGCATTCCATTTAACTTTTTCCAATTCAAATACTGAGTACCATGGAAAATAATGACATTTTGAAAATGGTTGTCACAAACTTGTATCGTTGAAGCAAGGATGAAAATTATGAAATTTGTTTTAAAATATCAATGTTGAAATTATTGTAGATAAAATTCCTACAATCTTTAATTGTAGATAAAAGACCACTTTTATTACTGTGCTGAATTTGTTTAGCATTATATTGAAGATATTTTGAAAAATCTGAGTAAAAACAAAAAAAATAATGGTGTGCGATCACGACGTTGCAAATCACGAGAGACAACCTTCGAAATTTTCATGCATCATACGCGATTATGTTGCACGAACGTAACCGTGAAAGAGTGTGCGCGAAAAATAATAAGAGTTTGACGATTTAATCCCGTGTTACAGAGCGTTTACAATCTGCTGGGTGAAACTCTATCGAGGCTGCAACGGTACGCCGAGGCGGAAAGGTGGTTCCAAGCAAGTTTGGCCAGCCAGCCTGACCACGTGCCTGCCCACATCACTTACGGGAAACTTTTGGCCCGAAACGTAAGTAGTTACCAGTTTTGGATCGCTTCTCTTTCATCAGAGAGCAGATCCAGTTTCCAAGTTTACCGCGGCTCGACCGATATCGTTCACCGGAATTTCGCGATGCCCGAGATACCGGCGCGGTTATTGAGCCGAGATATCCGCCAAAGAAAAACACTCCGGATCTGGCCAGCCGATCGGTAAACTTCTTCACGTATCGGCGGATACGTCGTCAAAACAACGTTTCACACTGTTGGAAATTGCTACGATTTTACACACGCGATATACAGTATAATGTGTGTAAAATCATCATATATGTACAGTACCATATGTAGAAAATCATAATATACATATAGCATCGTGTGTGTAAAATCATAATATATGTAGAGTACCATGTATGTAAAATCATGATATACATATACTATCAATATACATATAGTACAGTATGTAAAATCATGATATATAGTATCACGTATGTAAAACTGTGTGTAAGTCATATGTGTAAAATAGACTCCAGTAAAAACCAAGGTCAAGACTGCCATTTAGGTGGATGGAAAATAGACCGACACTTTTATGGCACTGTTCTCCAAATGCTAAAAACCAGGGAAATCTGGCAGTGGTCAAGAAGCCATAACAGATTAAAGTCATCCAGTTCTACCCCATTTTGTCAAAGCCCATAAAGTCAATTTAAATTCCTCTTCTCATTTCCTACATTATTTCTGTTTGCTTTGTACGAGCTATATTTATACGTACAAATATATTTACATTTTGTTCTCTAAAGAATAAACATTCCAATAGATACAATAAAAAAATAATACAAATCGGTAACAAATACGAAGTCGAATGTCGTGTTCCATAGAAATGAGATGCATTTCTACGATGGCCGATGACTTACAATCATTTGAAATATTCCCTTTTACGTTGCAGCCTAGTGAAGTATGAATATTTCTTTCGCTGATTACATCCTGCTTTAAGTACCATGTCATCCGAGCTGCATAGCATCCCTTATTAAATTGTTCGTCAGATCGTGGTGCAAATATGCTGCTTGAATTAAACATTTCATATCTTCACAAATATAACTCGTTACTGAAATTATCGCAGACTTTTCTTGTGTCGTAATTTTAATTGCAACTCTCAACTTCACAACATTTGAACATCCCTGTGTCTTAACCATGCAACGACAATTAAATCGCTCCGTTTGACGCGCTTGCCGATAAAATCATAAGTCAATGGATCGAACGAAACTCCGGAACATGGTTTTCCAAATTGTTTCGAGCGAGACACCCGAAAACGATTATCCATGAAAGATGGATTTGAAATTTCGCCGCGGACCTCGGCGATCTCGAAGAGGCGGACAAACGAGAATTCATTGGCCGCCGCGATACGTGGGCCAATGTTTATCGGCGAATCGTTCGATTACCCTCCGCGTCGTTTATCGGTATTGACTTTTCCATTGACCCATCCGGGGAATCTCGTGATTTACGCGGCTATCCAGGAGGACCTGCTATCCGACCGTACCATCGAAGACAAAAAGCGACACCCTTACAAAACAAACCGTAACAAATCGGTAGGTAACTTTTCGCAGGATATTTGCTCGGTTGTTGTTTTCGATCCGTTCGCTTGTTTGCTTTCGGGGACCCCCCTTTTTCCTTCCTTCCACCGTCGCTCAGGATTTTGAAATTGTGATTTAAAAATAAAGGAAACGTGGTAAAGGACGCGTATAGCGTTCGCGTTTGTGCGAGTGGACGGTTTTTTCCTCGCTGTTTTGCAACGTTCCTCTCGGGTTATTATTATATTTTCTTTCGCATCGCGGCACGCATCGGGTTTCCATGCACCGTGGATGTTACGATGGCCAATAACCGGTGCCGTGTGTTACGATGAAAAACGTGGCACGATTAACGCGAAGGAACTAATTAAAATTGATCGTATGCAAAGTGGCACGGCTCGTTTCACGGGTAATTAATTTAAAATCATTTTATAACAACGAGTTGCTCGAACGCTGCATGGTAACGGCAACGAATTAGCGATTCCGTCGGTTATTATGATTTCAAACAATTAAGTGTATTACGTAATTAACGAGAATGTTTATTCGTCGTTCCCGTTAAACAATTCGGTCGATTAATCCGTCCGTGACCGATGATACGGCGTTGCCTCCGAAATTCTGTTGCAGAAATCTGTAATTTCCATTACGGCTAATTAACGAGTCGAACGAAACGTTATACTGTTTACTTTGTGATCGCTATCGAATCGAAGCAATTGATCGCGTTACGAAAGGGGTTGAAATGAACGAGTGTGAAGAAAATTTATGTTCATAGCATATGAACAAAAATATAGATTATGTTCAAAAATTTTCATACGAATTAGTCATTTGTTTAGTAAGAATTTGTTCATTTATCTAATATTAACATATAGATATTTTTAACACTAGAACTACCAACCAGTCAAAATGACTGATTTCGGGTTTGGCATTTTTTATTACATTGCCGTCCTTTTGTCAAAATGTCTGTCATGTTTGAGCTAATGAATGGTTGTATATGTTAGGTGATGCTCCAATATTTAGTTATTTATTTTTTGACTTATTTTCAGTTTTGAAGTAAACATGAATTTAATGCCAGTACTTCTAGTATTAATCCCAAAGAGTTAAACGCGCGATGTTTCCCGTCGGTGATTGCTTCCCTTTAAGTGATGTGGGTCAACCGATTCTGCGGCCTATCGTTCGATCCATCGAGCTGGCAGCGTGTCGGCACCGAAATACTACTAACTACTTACGTGCCGAGCCGAAGGTTCGCTAATTGATGTGGGTCGGTACGTGGTCAGAATCGCGGAACGAATCGTCTGCAATCCGGGTTATCAGGAAATGTCGTTTGTCGTTTCATATTCGGGACGATGACTCTCGGCGTTACCACGACCTCAACCTATCGACGAGATCGCATCTCGCGATATATTCGATTTTGCGACGATTAAATCCTTAACACTCATTAATTTTTTTCATCTACGACTCCTTAACCTCTTCCCGTAATTCGACGAGCTTTACTCAAATTTTTAATACTCCTCAACTTGAACTTCAGGTACGATTATAATTCGCGTAGTCAAAGATCGTTGAATATAAAATACTCGTAGCATTTAAATTTACTTTGTTCGTTTTAATGTTGTGACTATGAATAGTTTGTTCTGTCTGATGCATTGGATAAATAAATGGCCCAAGAAGGGTTAATTAATTAAAAGTTAGACCAAAACGTGGGTTTAAAATAAAATGCATTGCAATAATACAACCTGTTTACGTGCATATATTTTTAATTTGTCGTAAGTAGTGAACAAATAAATATATACATATACGGGGTGTCCCACAAATAAGTAGGAGCCGGAAAGGGTTGGTAGGTGGAGCTATTCTCAAAAACTTTTTCCTTTACCAAAATTTTGGATGTGGCTTCGCATCTAAATTATTAAAGAAAAACACTGACCACTCAGAGCGCGAGAATCGCGCGTGCTCAGAGGCAGGAGTGTGGGCACGAGTTGACCGTGGTCGTGAACAAACATATGGACATCGCGATTGTAACTCGACGAATATATAAATACGCACAATTACTCAACTTCTATTGCTCGTACATAAACACACTTCATTCACACCTAAATCTCTCGCAAACTGCACATATTTCTACCGACTGGATTTATGCCAACAATTTATTTCATCTCGTGTTTACTTTCGCTTTTACAGTCGAGCCGCGTTCTGGAGGCTGAAAGATGGTTCCTGAGAGCCCGTAGGTTGGCGCCGGATGACTCGAGCGTGCACCATCATTACGGTATGCATAATTGGTTACAATTTTGTAAAAAATTGGTTGTCGTAAAAAACATTCTCGGCGATGTTCATTTTGGACGTTGGTTTGTCACGGCGTTCCTCTCCTCTTCTTCAACTTTTTACCACCCTTTGAAAATCGTGAATGACAGACACGAAGGACGACCGGCCGATTCTTTGCGCTCGAGATTAATCTACTCGTCGAAAGGAGTCACGCTCGAGCAGGATTTTTCGGGCGCAAGAAACCGCGCGGTTTATCTCTCTTAGTGGCACGCGTCATTAGGCAGTGGCCCGCGGAACGTAGCGCGATATATCACGACGGAATTTATGACCGCCATCTCGGCGAAATATCGGAGACGCCCGGATCCTTGACCACGCCTTGTTTATACGATGCCACGTCGGACGGGAAAATAAAATCGTGTTTATCTGTCATTTAGTCCGTTTGCGGACCCGAGTTGGATCCTCTCCGAAAAAGTTATTGCGCGTCAAATGATCTGCCCCTCGTCCCATTTAACCTAGCTTCTTCTCGACCCTGTACGATCAACACTCGATCAGGACACAAATTTTCCACGTGTGTATTTCCAGATACACTGGTGTATCTTTACTTAGATCGATGTCAGTTACCATACAGGTCAAATGGAACTCAATATTCATGTTAGTTTGTTTGTTGGTTTACTTAAGTGACTGATCTGACTAGTTTGTACTGATTTCTGAAGATTGAGTCGTAACTGACTGATGTACCAATGACAGCCAACTGATGGACTAGTTGTAACTGTGATGGATTAATTGCAACAAGCTGATGGACTAATTAGAAATGAAGATTTAATTGGAACTGATTGATGTACTGATAATAACTTACTGATGTACTGGTTGTAACTCTGATAGATTAATTGTAACATGCTGATGAACTGATTATAAATGAAGATTTAATTGGAACTGACTGATGGTCTGATCATAACTCCGATGGTCTAATTGTAACTGACTCATGGACCAATTGTAACTGAACTATCTACTGTAACTGACTAATGTACTGATGATACCTAACTGGCGGACTGTCTGTAACTCTAAAGGACTAATTGCAAATAACTGATGGATTAATGGTAACTTGCAATTAGTTGAACTAAGGTGTGGCCTACGCCACACAATGTACCTTTCCTACACAAAAAATGCCAATCTCCTCACCCGGCTCCCAAGAAGACAGTGCTTATCCGAACCAACTCACATTGCCATCCATTCGCCTGGCTACATACATGGCCGCCCATCAAAAAGAACAAATTCCTCCGACCGCGCATTATCTCGAACATCGTTGAGGTTCAAAGAAGATATCGAGGCGTCCAGGAATGATCGAGAGTACAGTGAATTTTCTTCGATTTCCAGGACTGTTCCTGACGTCGCAGGGTCGACTGTCGGAAGCAGCGGAGGAGCAGCTTCGCGCGGCCGAACTTTCCAGATCCGATTACGAGCTGTCGATGGCGGCGGCGTCCGCGCTGCGCCAAGCGGACCGCCTGGATGAGGCCGAGGTGTGGTACAGACACGCGGCGAGGTTGAGGCCGCACGAGGCCCGCAGCCACACCAACCTCGGGGCGATTCTTCATTTGAACCGCAAATACAAGCAGGCTGCCGCTGCTTACAGCGAGGCGTTGAGGCTGCAGCCCGGTGACGCGATGACGATCACGAACCTGCACAAACTGTCGACGATTTTGGCGTGACCTCGCGACGACGCGACCACGACGTCGAGAGACAGCTACGAGAGTGACGAGTGTGTGTACCATACGATACCCGGAAAGACCCTCTACCGACTCGCCGTAATACCCGACCCAAACACGTCTCCCCGATCTTCCTCCCGATATTCGTTTATATCCGTCGACGGGCGCGGCAATGTCACGGCAACGACATGCCCGGATACATTGACGCCCCATCGACCCGTATCGCCTGCTATGGTATGTAAAGAATAAAGCTTCCTTTATTTTTCTCTAATCGGTCTATTATTTCGCGCGACACCGCACCCTCGCTATCCTGAGCCCATCAGAAATCCACAAGTTTATTTAGCAATCTGAGGATAACATTTGATCGAGGACTTGGGGAATTAACCGGTTAGCTGCATTTCACGAGTATACACGACAGCCTGCAACTTTATTTCGATGCAATGAACGTTAACGAATTGTTAACACGTTTTGGAGCAGGGCAAGTAAATGTACCTGTCTCAGCTGCTATCTATTAGCGGGTATTTTTACCTATTTGAATGTATTTATTCTAAGAGCAAGGCAAAGTATTTCTACTCTATCGATTTACATATACAACTAAAAGAATTCGCTCTTACTTTTTATTTAGATTCAACAACTTTACTATATCGGTTTGGTCTGCTTGGCTACCCATCAAAAATGTCCATTCGAAATAATTCAACCGGCGCGAACATACACATAAAACAAAAGCAACATCACACATTTAATACAGCAAACTTAATAGTTTCTCACTGAACGATAATTATTGAAACAATCACTTAAGCTTAAAGCAATAAATCAATAATGATATAAAATCAAAAACGTAGAGATGAAATACGAAGATAATATCACTCGTTTATTTTCATCGATCGAGTGTGTGTTAATGAGACTACGAGGGAGTATGTGCAATAACTTCCGGCGATAAGGTCACACACACGCGTGAGCGGCCATTAAAGAGTTAGCGCGGCTGAAAGGTTGTTGGAATAAAAGTTGGTGACGGGCCGTAGCGAAGCCGAAGAACGTAGGTAAGTAATATAATCAGGGAAAGTTGAACAAACAGTCGAAGGAGTCCGGCAAGCAATCAGGATAAAAGAGCTTTTAAATTCCCGCGGAACGGCTTCTTGAACTTTCCTCAAGGTAGCCATGAATCACCTGCGAACGGTCAACTCTCCTCCTCTGTTCTGTTCGAAAGAAAAACGCCGAGGGCGCTCGAGCGAATTGACCCTGATTTCTCGGTAAAGGTGGTGCGGCACGTCGTGTTACGGGGCGTTTCCGCGCGAATTTTCTCACGCCACGGGGCAACCCGGTGAAGCTCCATTAATATCGAATCTATTTGCACGACGGCACCGACTCGAATATTTAAGTTTACACTTTAAATCACACCCCCGAGCGAGTGGCTGTTACGCGGACGCGACAAGGACGAACAACCACGGAAGAAAAAGATGGATGAAGGTAATACCGCGAGGACGGATAGACACCGGAAGCCGCGGCAGGGGACGGAGACGAAGACGAACGACGAGGGAAAAGGGGGAAAACGAAGAGAGGAAAAGTGGGAAACGAAGAGAGAACGAAACCCACCTGTCGCTCCCCGTCGGGGTGACAGTCTCACGACAAACACTCGACAGGTGCCGCGGCGGGTTACCTACCTTTATTCCCCGCGAAGAACTCGCTTCGTTATCTTTAAAGCGGAACTCGTCGAGTCGTCGGCGACGGTCGAGTGCTTCGTTTAGCCGGTTCGGTCCGAAACGGGTCGTGTGCCATTTTGTTCCCACCTTTTACAGCTCTCTCCTTTCCTTTTATCTTCACCACAACATCTGCTTCGTCTTTTTTCTTCGATCTGTTATTGTTTATTAATGCGATATTAGGTCGCAGACTGTTTAGATTTATTGTAATTCCGAAATAATTCATGCATCTGCACGCTGCATAACGGAACGTTGCTATATCGACACGCTGCATAACGGAACGTTGCTATATCAGCACGCTAGATAACGGTACGTTGGTACATCTGCCCATTGCATAACGAAATGTTGCTTTATCGGCGCGCTAAATAACGGAGCGTAGCTTTGTAGGCGCGATATATAATGGAACTTTCTTTTATGTTGTATCGTTTATACATCGTTCACGTCCTGGACTCTGCCGTCCAGGAAAATAGCTACACACAGAATTAAGCCGTACCTAAAAGGTTCACCATAAAAGGGTAATATCGCATCGTTTACTCCGTCACCGACCCGACAGGTCGATAAATGGTTCCTCCAGAAAGCATTCGTAAAAGGTTCGCAAATGGGGTTCCTACGGAATTACATGATAATCGTGCACGATGTTTCACCCAATCGTCCGTAAGATAGCTGTAACGGTATCCGTAAGGATAACTTCAGTTTCTTATCCAGATACAGAACCCACCCCACTCGAAGTTACAATTTCAAGCTCTCCAGGGCGACATTCGTAACTTTTTCGCGTTTAAACACGACATGGAGGACAGGAACGAGAAAAGTTCCCGCAGGATATTTGTGAACGGTCAGCTACAGAGCCTCCGTCTCTGTAATAATCCCGATTTCGCGAGAACACAAGAACGTCATTGTGTACAGGGGAGAACGAGTTAACCCGGTCGTTCGCGTGTTAAATCCCGTAGACCGTATCGCGAGCAGCGACCAGCTGCTATCTGTATGCCGGCTTTCAACCCCCGTTTTGAACGAGCGAAGCGTAGAACGACGCCATTAACCACGCCGCATCTCCTCGAGCCTTTTCACCGGCTTCTTCGTGAGAGCACGGCTCCACTGTTTCGCGAGGCTTTTGTATCGAGAGAGAGAAAGGTCGACCAGCTCTTCGGGGACTCCTACGGCATAATAAATGTCCGCCTGTCTCGCTGGCCTATCTCTTATTGCGCTCGCCCGTGGAACGTAAGACGGAGCGGAAAAGCGTGCAGGCTGGAATGTCAATAAGGGAACTAGACAAACGGCGAACGTCGAACCCGGTGAAAAATAGAGGGGGATGCTCGTCGGCGGAATAATCGCGGACGAGCTATACACGTCCCGGTAACTTGTTTCGCGTTATTCGTTTCTTTTTCGACGTTATTCTCTTTCCTCGACGTCGTTCTTTGATGGATTTGGACAAGGCCGACGATGGACTGGCTCGAAAATTGTCAGAGTCTTCGAAAACCTTTAGAACATTTTGTCATTAGAAATAAGTAGCATCCTTCCTACGCTTTTCTTTCTTAAAACATGAAACAGACCTTTGGGTCTCACTTAGAGTGAGACCCAAATATCTGCCTCTTAAATCCCAAACTTTCTCCCTTGTGCACTTTCACCACCATCTCGTTCCAACCTGAATACTGGCACCCCCTATCTCTACATAGTTTTCCATGCTTCAAGAATGAGACACATGAAACACATGAACGTTTTCTCTGTGGGTACTTGAAGTGTTTGCGTGAGAACGTTTGGGCGATGGGTTCGAGTGTCGCGTTGGGTGAACAAGTTTGAGGAACGCTTTAGAATACGCGTGTCTTATCCCATACTCCTGTTATTCTTTTTTTCTCGACGTTAACGGTTTCGAGTCGAACGCCAACAGCCGGGGGTTTTTCGCGAGCCACGGTTTCGATTTTTCTAAGTGGCTCCGAGGTTCGGACAGAAGAAAGGACGATCGCCGTCTAGAGTTACTTTCCATCGAAATAAAAGACTCCTCCGGGTTGTCTCGGGATCGGTTTTTTGCTCGTCGCCGAGTCACGACACTCCCCTTTTTACCCAACCCCCTCGCCACGGTTCTTCTCTAAATGTCATTGATTTTTAGCGGGCGAGCCCGTCGGTAAGACAATTTAGGGTGGAACTCGTGCTCCCTCGCCCTTTTATCCCGCAACCTCCTTGGAAAACCTCGTTGTCCTCGCTTCTTGCTGGCGTGCAACCTTTTTCCATCCCCTTGTCCTTGTTTCCTCGCTCGACACGCCTTCTTCAACGGTGGAACGACGTATACCCACTTTGCTTACAGATTAAACGTATCGTCTTTCTTCTTCTTCTTTTTCGCGTTCGCCGCTTCTTTCGCTGTGTTTCCCCGTCGGCGACGTTAATTCGAAATGATTAGTCACGCAGTTCATGCTGTGCACGGTGTTCTCGCGCTGTTTCCGACGATGAACATCGTGCTTGTCTACCTTTGATCGATCTGTTTCTGTTACCGTAACTGCATCTGTTAGGATATTATCTAACTCGGGCTGAAGCTAGCGCAAGATCACTTGAAACGGAGTTTAAGGGCCGTTCCTACCCTATCTTGATATAATGTTACGTATACCTGGCAAGTAACGACGCTGAACTTCTGTCTTACTGTGATTCTAACCGCTGTACACCGCTATAGTCGACCTTCGAACTTTATGCACTCTGAGCTCTGTTGTTGGTAGATATACTAACCTTTCTGAGACGACGTACAGGGTGTCCCATTGAAAGTGATACTGTAAAAAATCTCGAAGAGTGATTTAAGAAAAACACCTGACACGTGTCCTTCATTGTTTCGAATAGGGAGTCTAATTTTGTAATGCATGGGTGTTTTCATCTTGTCCTTTTCTATCAAAAACTCGTACTTTTTATTTCTGAATCGCATTCTACGTGAAAACAAGTGCACGTCTTTTGTTGGGCATATTTTGTCGTAAGTTCAATATTTTTTAAGATGTTTACTAAAACTAGATGTTAACTAAAATCATTAAATATTTTTAAATAAATATTACAGAACTCGTTTTAGGTACATATTTATCAATCCATATATGTGAAGCTTATGTGTGAAGCTCATATCCAATTATGATCTACGCAATCAAGGATCATGGAACATAAAATACGCAAACATTTTAACTTCCTTTGTTCACATTAATATTGTATGACAAGCAAATAGCAAGCAAATATATTGTATGGCAAGGGGTGAACAACGTTGCGCGAGATTCCTATCAAATGGATACATTTTGTGCGATAAACGTGTGTCGAAAACACACGGTTAGATGTGTATTCGTCACGAAGGAATTAAGAGCTAACCTTAATTAAGGAATTAAGGTTACCTAGTAATTAAAGGTAAATTGATGGCCGTGCGAGCGATTCGCCATCCTGGGATTAAAGATTATAATGTGCGAAAGGGTCGACGAGTGGAAAGAGAGAACGATTAAAGCTTCCTTTTCACGAACGATTGCGCAAAGCCGTCATCGAAGCTGATTATCCCGGGAGAAATCAGTGAACATTAATCCATGACTCCGAATATGCCGGAATAAGTGGATTCAACCAGAAAGTTTGTTCGGTCGTGAAAATTCGAACCGCCGTACAATCTTCGCCGACGCGATAGTATTTCTTTCGAGGCTGGTAGGAAAGTTCGCCGGGTCGAGAGAGTAGCAGTGTTAAATCCGTCTTGCTAGAAAGTGGACGAGCGAGATAAACGTTTCGGGAAGAGACGCCGTCGTGTTAGCCGCGAAGGTGCGGCTTTACTGTTTTCCACAGAGTCCGAGTTTACAATTTTACCCCTTTGAAAAATATCTCTTAATTACGCAGCGTCCGCGTTAACCCATTCGACTCGGCGAATTTTTAAGACGACCCACAGGAACGAATATTTTTTCCACGTTGTATCGTTCGTTTCTGACACTTTGATCGCCACGTCATCCACATATGGGCTAGGCTTAAACTTCCATATGAATCAATCATCTGTTTAGTTAGAATTTGTTCATTTATATAATTGGAAACGTTGGTAGTAATTACTTGGACATATGAATAATGAATAAAGCAAAATATTGTGAACGTATTTGATAGGATTTATTAATCATAAAAATACTCTCTGATACAATTTTCTACTGCGTTAGCGGGGTAGTCAAAGTGTTAATAGAAAAAACTTGTTTTCTATAGAAATCGATTCTTTACCCAAAATCACTGATAATTATTTGCTGCTCGATCGAGCAGTATTGTTGTTGCTGCTAAAACACCCAATTTTTTTAGTTTGATCCGAATATGAATTAGTATCAGATCGGAGATTTAGGTTAAGTCTAACCTCGACTTAATATCAAATAGCCAAACCTAATCTCAAATAGTTGAACGTAACCTGAGATGCAACTCAAACAGTAATTTCACTACACGAGTTTCCAAAGTTCCAAATAATATTAACAGACACAAGTGCATTTTGAAACTTCATGGAGCACACCGATTCGAAATTATGCAACTAACTACGAGGCAAACTGACTATGAGTTGTCTCGCTGAATAATATAGAAAGCATGATCCTTGAGAAAGTAAAAACAGAACAGTGAGTGTACAAATACTCGTACACAAAATGTATACGCTGTGTTTAAATGTATGCCCAACAGTTCAAACCATTTTAATGACTTCGTAACAAAGAGCAACGACTAAATCATGTAGAGGTCACTCGAAACAGCGACCTTGACACGTCCAGGTCAAGATCATCGAAGGTGAATCTACCGAGTACCACATTTAACAAATATCCCCGCACACGTATGGTAAAATTCGCAGACAAGTTTTACGAATTAGTTGAATAATCCTCGAGGTAAGCTTCGTTAGCGGAGAATAAACAATTCTTAAACGGTCTCCGACAAAAGTTGAAGACTTCCGGATGGAACTATAGTTTCCAACGGAAGAGGATGCTTGCGACGTTGGAGAAGATTGAAGCTCGCTCAGGTGGGTGAGCTTTCGCTTTCAGCGCGCACAAAGGAAGGAGATAGCTATGAAATATTCCGCAGGGTCGCGTCATTCGGGGCAGTAAGGTCAAGTAGCGTTTTCCGCTGTCTATCCCGTACGCTTTCCTGCGGACCTTTCCTGATTTATACCCAACAGAGACATTGAGAAACGATCTTTACAAAATTCAGCGGTCTATAAATCAGCGACGCCAGAGTCTATTATCATTTCCAACGACAGAAATAATTCGAACGTGAAATAATCCAAATTGTGGAACTATTAATTAAATGGGGGATAATTTACTTCCGAAACGAGTCATATGGTGAATTATGTTCGGTACAGGTGACGTTTGCTTATGATTCGCTTGTATGTAAGGGCTGAAATAATCCGAGTAGTGGAACTATTAATAAATGAGGGATAATTTTCTTCCGAAACGAGTCATATGGTCAATTATGCTGGATAAAGGTGACGTTTTCTTGCTATTCGCTTGTCTGTAAGGGCTGAATTGAATGCTGACTGAGCGGAAAGGGAAGGGCGTCACGCGTGCCGTAAAAGGGAGTGCCTCTTTCCGGTACCTGGATTCTGACGATTGGAAACCCCCTTAAGCTGACGCTAGAGTTTTTACGTTCATGGTTTTATATCACCCTAAAATTCTAAGTTACTTTTACCGGAGATCGACGGATATACCCTTGCTCCTAAAACCACCCCAACTTTTACCCGGGAAACCATTGACACATAAATTAATGTCATCCACCGGCGAAAACGAGAAAACTTTTTAATCAACTTTATTTACTTACGATATCTACCGATATCATACGATATCCTTTCTTATGATAGGTAATAGTAAACTGATTTTACTATATTATAATATTTATTGCAAATTATTATTGTACGATCGAATGCAGCACATTTGAACATAAACTCGATTAATTGGACATTAATAAATTCGATTAACATAAACCGATCAAATTATGTAATATGCTTCAGCATAATGAATAACGAACTAGTTAGGATGTGGAATCAGTGAAACCACTAGAAAATAAAAATAACTAAACAACTGGTGTGGATAAATTGTATAAACTTCGTAATTATGGTATAATTACTTTATTATTACTTCAAGAAAAAAAGTAACACCTCGAAAAGTGGTTATTAGTAGGATTCACCGAAGAGAGAAAGAAATGTTCTCTCTAAAAAGATGTATGTAGTAAGGATTGGTGTGTTGCTGAACGTGAACAAGCGACAAGGTTACAATTAAAACACTTCATCGGATGTGGAAAATTTAAGGTAAGTAAACAAAAACCGACTACCAAATGCTCGTCCTTAGATCAATATGACCCGAGGTAAAAAACATGAAGTTTGTGACCTACCAGTTCGATAGTCACAAAATAATAAAACACACTGACCCCCGAAAATCATACTAAATTAAAAAAGTGTAAGGATACAAAAGTCAACTAAAATAATCTTCGATTAGAAAAAATTACAGTTAAAAGTTAAAACAGTGTCGATGAAAGTGAAAGAAAATTTAAAAAATGGCTTTACGGCCGCACGAACGCGCCGCAACAAATTACATTCCGCACTTCCGCCGGTCGAAGCATCGTATTCCCAGGGACATGAAACAATTTTTACAGCTGGAATATAATAGTAAAAAGATTTTCTGCCGATCGGGACGGCATCACGGCCAAATAGCGAGGGAAAAATTTTACGTCGCCGGGTTTTACGCGAGCTCTGTTCGTGCCTCGAAATAGAATTTTCGTTTTTATTCGTCGTAATCTCGGGTCGAAAATTCCGCGCAACGATCACGCGGGTACCTGCATGATACACGCGGCTTATCGTCGATAGCGTCGAATCGATCTTCGTCGCCGCGTCCGCGCGTTTTATTGCGCGTAACGCTCCCGCTAAAAACCGCGTGTCATAAAAGGGTAACAGCCAGATAAAAACGGAGCGCGAAAAATCGTCGAGCGGGTACGCGCGTCGATCTATCAACGACGTTTTCCCCTACGTCGTTCTTCATCAGCTTTTCACCCGCTCGCGACTCGTTTCCGCCTGGGAAAACGCGACGGGAATGTCGATGAACCGCGTCCAGACGTGCCTCAACCATCGACGCTGCTGTTCCAGCCGTTGTTGTTGTTGCTGCCACTGTTGAACGACCCGCTCCGTAAGCCCCACGCTAGCCCCAACTAACAATCTGATCCTTCGTCGTTAACAACGTCGACGATTAAGCGTGCGTCAGCGCCAACGGCGATGAGAACGTTACGCGCGAACGCTTTCTACCCTCTGATTAATGAACCGAGCTTATCGTCCATGCTGGGTGCGCGTTTTAAAAACCGAAAAATGATGAGCCCGCGGAAATTATTCACCCTTTGTACACGAATTTGTCGGTTTCGAACTTGTGGCTCTCGAAGTAACCCGTGGTGCATGATTTTGTAGCTTAGCAATGTTGATTGAAATCATCTTTCACCAATACATCTTACATACATGATTTGATAAAAGTGTTCTACATACATGTTTTCATAAAAGTGTTCCATGTACAAGAATTAATAAAAGTGTTCCACATACATGATTTGGTAACAGTGTTCCCCATGCATGATTTCATAAAAATGTACCACACACATGATTTGCTAAAAGTGTTCCACGTACGACATTTAATAAAAGTGTTCTACATAAATGATTTGATGGAAATGTTCCACATACATGATTTGATAAAAATGTCCCACACACATGATTTGCTAAAAGTGTTCCACGTACCTGCACATGCACGAAACATTATTTATAGATCAGATTCTGCTAATTAAACCTACATAGATATTTCGGTAAAATGATCAGTATTAAGTGGGTAATTCCCGATCGGGACAAAGAACAGAGTGACGATAAATTAGATAGTAGATTTGAGAAAACAGAGAGTCCTACGCGATTTGCGGACAAAAAGTGTCCCAAAACAGCACTTGTTGCGTATCAGGCTGAAACTTATTGTCGACCGAAATTGACCGCATGAATAACTCGTTATACCGTGAATACGAAATAACTGGTTTCGTTGGGACAAATAATTTACAGGTTAACATTGTTCATTAGCGTGTATACAACTGCAGGTCGTTCATATCAAATTTGTTTCGAAATCAACAACCCCGGCTATCTGTTTGTGCATCGTGTTGATAGCTGTATAATCTGACGAATTTTGTAGTTGATTCAAATCGACGCGATTAATATACAGAATCTTGTAAACGAGATACGAGCTGTTCGATCTCGGGAATTATTTATTCGATCACTTTCATCGTGCTCTTCCGTTACGTTTTCTGAACTTCAAGCACGGATTAAATCACGACGAGTGTACCTCTTAACGCGAACGCGTGTACACATTTAAGAGGATCATTCGCTCTCGAAGTACACTCTGAAGACTCTATAATCTGAAAAACGCATTAAGAAGATTAAAAGGAGGAGTTTCCCTTCGGGACTGAAACCGAGCGATAGATCAACTGCTGTAAGATAACCATGAAAATTTAATGCATCGCAATCTCGTGTTGGTACGACGATTTCTAAAGCACGACAACATGACTCTACAGCTAGAATTCGTTAAATTATACTGTTAGACCTTTGAGATTTATTTTATACATAGTATCGTTTCACATACATTTTTATATTAAAAGGGAAACGATTGTAGGCGAAATAATTTATATCATTCATTTACACGTCATACAAATAGAAATTATTAGACAAATAACAATTTGTATAATATTATTTGTATTTTGTCAATTTATTTGTATATCAAAGTATATAAATTTGGTTTTGTATAAAAGTTATTGTATGAAACCTAACCTAACCTAACTATTCTTACCATAGTGAAACTATAACGTGTACATTAATGTTATTAAAATTAACGTTACAAATCTTGAAGATGTAACACTCCTTCCTTCAGGTGAAGATACATGAAATATTGTTTGTGCTGTTGAAGAATATGTAATTACATTTATAATTCTACGAAAACGTTTATTGCCTAAAAAATTATTCTACAAAATATTCATCATCTATAAAATTATTTTAAAAAATATTCATTATCTATAAAATTACTCTACAAAATATTCATTATCTATAAAACTATTCCACAGAACGTTCATTATCTGCAAAATTATTCTAAAAAATTTTGTTATCTACGTGAAATGTTACAGCCTCGAATTTTTCTCGTCCCTTTCGTATCTCGACGAAAGCTGTTTAAAGCTGATAATGGTCAGACAATTACCTCGGGCGACGTTGTTCCGCGCAATTAACGCACGGAAATCTCCGCTCGCGTTTCTACATCGTCCGTAACACATCGAAAGCTCGTCGAGACGTAGCGTGGAGGTGCGTTATTAAGGTCGACGATTAACGAGACAGCACGCTCGAAGCTTTGTTCTCTCCAACGTTAATCGAGTATACGTGGCGGTCACGGCGTAAACGAAAATACGCCATGTATTCCGCATGGACGCGACGCTGGCCCGGAAGTAGTTCGGTACATCCGGCCGAAATATTCTCCGCTAAACTAACGTGCATGATGTTGGTACACCTTCGGTGGTCATGGTTCCTTTGTCGTTGACCGTGCGCGTGCACTCGCTCGGAAATTAATGCGAAACGCAGAGAAAACGGTAACGCGAGCGTACAACCAAAAAAAAAAAAAAAAAACTAGATTTCGTTTCCCCAAGAAGAATATATCGTTCGACCCGCATTTTTCCCGATAATTAATCGTCTCGGCACGCGTTCCAACCCGCGTTACTATCCCGTATATTTAAACACGCCGTATAAACCGCCGCGTATTTTCCTTCGTGTCAAACTTCAAAAGATTAACCCGGTGAGGTTGAATCGCGGCGAGCAAAGGGGCGAGATTGATGCTTGCTTTTGAATTCGAGCCGGACACGAGGTGAAATTTCGTTCCGAGCGACGCGGCAGAGGATTTTAAACGCGTCCCGTGTAAAAAGAACGGTTCTTTTTATCCACCCGATGGCGATTGATTCAAAAAAGACACCGTTCACAGGGAACCGTGCGACAGGAAAGTCGAGGTAATTGACCCCCTGAACCGCAGTAAAGAGTATCTGACCCCGCTACTCTCGTTCCGCGGATCGTTGTTTGAGAAGCATCACCGAGTTTCAAGAGCTACTGTACGGAAAATTTGTCCCGTAACCACGTGATGAGGAATGTTCACCGATTCTATCACTGCATCCGTTCTCGTTATTCCTGTGGAACGATGAGGTCGTCCAATTTCGATTTTCTTTTAGGATATTCTAAACCAGGGGGTGCGGTCGTAACGGGATGCCGAAATATGAGGGTGTAAAGGTATGGAGATATAGAAATATAGGGATGTACAGGTATGGTGACATAGGGGTATTCGGAATATTCGAGTATGGGGATGTACAGATATGGGGACGTAGGGATACGAGACCTTTCGAGTATGGGGATATAGGGGTACGAGGATATAAGGGTGTGGGGATATAGGGATAGTGAGAATATTCGAGTATGGGGATATTCGAATATTGGGATATAGGGGTATGGAAAATATTCGAGTACAGGGATATAAAGCTATAGGGAAATAGGTGATATTCGAGTATGGAGATATAGGCGTTTGGGAATATACGGATATGGACATGTACAGGTATACGGATATATCGGTAATGGGATATAGGGATGTAGGAGTATGTTCGTATACGAGTATGGGGTTGTAGGAATGCAGCAATATAGGGGTAGAGAATGTAAGGGTATAGACATGCAAAAATATGGGAATATACAGGTATGGGAATATAGGAGTATGCAAATGTCGGAGCATGGGATATAAGGGTATGGAAATGTAGCGTTATGGGTATATAGGGGTATGTGGATGTAGGGGTACAGCGATATAGAGACAGTGGAATATATGGATACGCCCATGTACGAATTCAAATATGTAGACATATGGAGATACGTGTAGATACATTGGATGTACATGTAGATGCATGGAGATACATTATAGAAAATGAGTTTACGCGATATAACGTCCGTTTCCTCGACGATAGAATAAAGTTTCGAAACGCAAAAATACAATATATCAAACGGAAGCGAAAGATTCAACACGGCGAGGCTGCAACCGGTGTGTGTACAGGATGAATATTATCGTGTCGCGATGGTCGTAGGACAACAGAATTAGCCGCGACAAAATTACCGTCGGTAAACTGTCTGAACGCACGAAATCATTTAGCGGCGATAAATGCACGGGACCAGGTTATACTATCCAGCCCGGTGAGAACGGTTAAAGCGGAGGATTTAATAAAAGCAAAGTGGCTGGATAAGGATAGACGGTCGAAAAGCAAGGCCGCTTCAAAAGCGAGATTGCGCTAAACAAGATTCAATTGCGCGCCTGACGGAATAACGGCGGAACAATTTACTTTGCGCATCCGGAAGCGAATCAAACAGCTGACAGTGAACGTCTATAGCGGGACGCTGCAACGATTAAGTTGGAAAAAGCAACGAGGGGAAGGGAAATAGCTCGCGCGCGGCGAAACAAAAAAATTGCTTTCGCGATACCGTGTGATGTGATACCGATGAAAATTGAAGGAGATTCGATTTGGAAAAAAAAAAGAAAAAATATATCGCGCGTCGTTATGCGCTCCTCGTTGATTCGTCGCATATCGAAATTGCTCCCATCGATCGATATTATTGCGTATCGATACCCGATCGATCACTGCAATCCTACGAAACGATTTACTCTCGCGACTACTTTGGTGCTTTTTAACTTTCATTGTATAATACAGGAATGGACGACCATATAAATAATGTATCGTTTCTATTATTTATATCGTCTATTTTTGTTAAAAAGTTTATTATCGGTTTTATTATTTATATGATCTGTCTTATCCATCTTTATTATCGATTTAATTATCTATTTTAATTTTTGTGTGATCTATTCTATCCATTTTTATTATCAAGTTTATTATCTGTTTTGTTATTTATGTGGTTTGTTTTATCCATTTTTATTATCTATTTTATTATTTATGTAATCTACCTCATCTATCTTTATTATCAATTTCATTATTTATACATATAATCTATCTCATCTATTTTTATAATCAATTTTATTATTTTCTATTTATTATTATTTATATGGTCTATCTTATTTATTTCTATTGCTTCATTTGTTATCGATCGTTTATATCAACAATGAAACTACCAAAGCACAAGTTTCTCGTTACAGGTTACGCAAGTTTCTTAAGTGATTTGTCAAAATGATTGAAATATACGTTGATCTGTGTTGAGATAAACAATTAACGTAGATTAATAAACAATTAATCTACATGATTTTATGTTTTGTCGCTTGTGTATGTCATTTTCAATTTCATCGTGAATATCGAATTAAGTGTAAATTATGCAATAATAGCTTCAACGTCGATACATACTGATAAGATTAAAAATTCACTGTAATTGCCATATTTATATTTGCCGTACAGTAGAGAGCATAGGAAAGGTAACCGTGCGAAATAAATCTCAGGTTGTTAGCCAATAATCCGAACACCTAATATCATTTCACGAAGGTTAAGAGGAATGCTGCACGTGTCTCCGTGTGTCCCGATAGGTACGCAGTTCATGCATAAACATCCGTGCTCCAGTAATTAACGCGCGACTGCAGCAATTAAATGGCAGCTTCGCGAGCTTCTTGAGAGTACTCCAGCGTCTTGCCGGATGCTGCTTGTCTCGCGAGACCTCCGGCTTACGAACTTTCCCCTTCGTTGGCGAAGAAAGCAACCGGTCGGGAAAACGCGAATGGAAAATCGATCGGGGATAGAGACAGACGCGAGAAATATATATATAGAGCGAAAGGGGAAAAAGGAGAGAGAAAGAGAGTTGGTGGTAAAGAGGTAGAGAGACGAAGAGAGAAGGAATAAAAGGTCCGATTGCAAGGTGGTCGATCGATGGGAGACGATAATTAGGCACTCGTACCGACGCTAGTTCCCCGCTGAAAATGACGGCGTAATATCGCTCGCGGCTAGAGACAAAAGGTAGCTCTCGCGGTGGATGGACGAACAAAGAGAGAAAAGATCCGGGGAATTAATTAAAGCGCGACGCAAGGCGCCGCCGGCGTCGGCGGCGAAGGGACGCGAGAAGAAAAGAGCCAAAGACGAGAGACGATGCCCTCGGCTGAAACGAAGCCAGGCGAGTCGAAAAGTGGACGACGACGCGGAATTTCACGCTCGTGACGAGGTTTATAATTATAGCACCGGCTCGCTAATGAAAACAGCCCCCGACGTCGCGCGCTATTCTTTTCATAAATCGTGTCCCCGGAAAACCCACCACCTGCCCACGCCAAGACACCCGGATGACGCCGCTTACGCTTCTTCCGGCTGTTTGTTCACGGGACATAGACGCGAGAATGTTAACGCGGTTTTTGTATTTGCGCGATACGAGAAATGCGATGGGATCGCGCGAGTATCGAGGTACCGACGAGGCGTGTACAGTAGACGCGCGTTATATCGCCGCCGACGGGGATACAGCGACGTTTCGACGAGCTGGGACGTTGTATGAGATGCGTACGGTGCGTGGATGAATAATTCACGGAGGTAAGTGTGGAAGCGGGAATTTGGAAGTTGAAAAATTGAGAGATCGGTAAATTGGGAATTCGAGAAAGTTTTGAATCGATAAATTAGAGAATTGGGAAATTGACGCGTTGCAAGATTGAGGATTGAAAAAATTGAGAAACTGTGAAAAAAGACATTGGAAACTTGAGGTGTTGGAAAATTGAGAACTTGGGGTGTTGGAAACTTGAGAAAATATGAAATCGAAGTATCGGGAAATTGGGAAATTGAAATGCTGCAAAATTGAGAAAGTATGAAATGAAAAAATTGAGAAACTGAGAAATTGATAAATTGACAAATTGCGAAACTGCAAAATTTACGCTAACCGTGAAACGATATAAAATCTTCGGTAAAAACAAAAATAACAGAAATATAAGTATTACAAATCTATATTGTATTATTTCAGCTCTGAAACGTCTCCAGTTCGTCTTTCGTCAACAACCTGGAACGTGGTCCGGTAATTTACACGAATCGAACGATAATACACAGATTATTGTATTCCGTATCGTAAAAAAGGTCTATACGATCGAACGTTTTGTCCTGCACAAATATTGAGGCAGAACAGAAGCAACGGGATTTAAAACAATCCGATCGAGGATCGCAATCAGATTCGCGAGCGTTCTACGTGTCTCTGAAACCGGTCCGAAGAGATGTAGGATTTTAACGACCGTGACCCCTGCACCGTTACAAATTCCACAGGGGAAACTGTGGCAGATGAAACGAACGAGATTCACGATCGGCCCGGCCAAGTCATTCGATTTTCATTGCTCGTTTCGTTCAGAACGATTTCTATCGACGGCTCGCGACTAACGCGACTATGGAATTGAAACTAAAACCGCTATTTTCGTTCGATATTTTCCTACGAACTCGAACAACATTTCCTTCGTCGACGCGGTCGTTCGTTTCGCATACTAATGCAATCTTTTACGAAAAATTCGACGGTAAAATACATCCCACGGTATTATCAATACAAGTTTCATCCGATAATATAAATAGAAGCTCGAGACTAACCTACTTCTCGTCCTACATTTTACAAATAATTTTAGAGAACATGGATTGCTATTAAATTAACCTTTTACGCTCGAAAAACGACGTTCTTAGTATTATGCATGTAATGTTTGAATACAAAAAAAGAGACAATATTGACAGTCAGTAATAAAAAAATAACAATTCCAACAAAATTTATCAAACTTTTATCAAAGTTTTTAATCGGAAAGTTTTAAAAATTCTTTCGAGTGCAAAGGGTTAAAATAACCGCAAGAAAACGAATTCTGTTAACGACGTCTTGAATTTCAACCAAGCTTCAGAAGCTCGACGGAGAAACGTGGTATTCGACGCGTTCAAAATTTAACACCATCCTCGAAAAAGAAGAGCGAAACGGGAGTAACGACGGCGGCGAGCATGCTCGACGGTTCGTGAAATATCGTAAGCCGTGTTAGTACAACGCGTAGCTGTTCTCGAAGGAGCATAATTTCCTGGATCGGCGAACATCGCCGATAGTCCAGCGTGCGAAAACGCGACGGGCATCGCGTTCACCTGGCACACGATCGATCGTCGCCGATGCATCGACATTCACCGGTGATCCGGATATCGAATGGAAATGAATTTCCCCGTTTTAGTTCGCGCGCACGTTGAATGAAACGCATCCCCTTTGATCCTGACGGGCATGACGCTACCGTGCCGCTCCACCACCACCGATCCTTCCACGTCGCGTGACAATGAACACAGGCGACAGCTTGCCGCAGAAATTGCGGCTTTTGTACCTGCCACTTCTTTCTTGTATTTCACAGCCACGTGTCACTGACCGATCGCTATCGGACCCGATGCAAAACTCGACGACACGAACTTCGCGTAAGCCACCAAGAAACTGCCCGACCAAACTTTTCAACCGGTTACTCCGCCATCTTTGTTCAGGTTTTACACACACCGAAACTGCGATCCTAAAATGTACCCTTTACATCCGGATTTTTTTCGGGAACGCTGCAGATGTGTCTACAAAGAAGTCTAAATAATTAAATTCAACTAAAATCAATATATAACATACTGTTAACTACATAACATATATTATACCATCAGGTATATAAATTGTACATGTAACACACAAAATATCATTTCATATTTATGCATATATTTCATATATAACATGCATTATATCATGTATGTACATTATATATGTAACATACAATATATCATTAAATATATATGTATACATTTTATATATAGCATGCATTATATCATGCATTATACGTTATATGGAATATAACATACATTATATCATACATTAACTAAAATAACATATTCACATAAATATACACAATGTATAACTAACGTAAACCTTATCCTCCTATGTCGAGCGTGGCTCATTGTCGCATTTCGATTAAATGCAACAATTTCAAATAAACAACTTTTAACTGAATTCATAGTATTATGCGCATGATGTTCCAACACAGTGAGACAAATATTATTGGCCGTTAATAATAAAAAAGGTAATAATTTTTCAAAAAATTCATTGGTCTTTTCAACCAAGTCCTTTTGTGGTTGGTATTTGCTAACGAAGGGAAGTCTTTCGAGTACATAGGGTCAAGGTTGTTCCGAAGCCGCCGCAGGAACACGATAACGCGTTAATTAATTACCAATATCGCGCGGTGTCATCGTTTAATCGTACGAGCTAGCACGGAGCACATTAAGCAAAAGAGCCGTGGGTCGATGGTACGGAAATATCATGTAAGTCGTAGGCGTGAACACACGCGTGGCTAATTAAGCGTAAAACTGACGGGTTGTTCCAGTTGACACGGGCGGCGATGGTATGTTAAACGCGCGACCGGTGCCGTTGCCGGCGACTCGAGGTGAATTCGCCGAGTGAAATTGTTTGGCGTGGCCTTCGTCAAAAGAAAAGTTTCATTAGCCTAATGAAACGAGTGACTCGGTGGAAAAAGCTAGGCCGCAGCTATGGGCCGCATTCGGGACAGAACGCGAGGGGAAAGAACACGAGGATGTACCGACCACGCCAGCACTTTAATTAGAGAAATTAAATTTTCAAACGAAACACGCGGCTACGACCTGGCCGACCTCTATCTTCACCCGCTCATTCCCCGCCCTCGACTCGGGTTAACCCTTTTTCCAACGGTACCACCGTCGTAAACTGCGAAACCATCTTCGTTGAACGGATCGCGGCTTTTTTGCGGGAAAGGACACCCCTGTTTCGTTTTCTTTTGGATTCGATTGTCCTGCGCGCGGGGTGCGCCATTTTGTGTCTAACATCTGGGCGGAAAATTGTTTGCGGATTCGAGGCATTAAATAGTGAAAAGTTGAATCGCTTTGCGAGTTTGAAAAACCGTTTGAAGGAAAACGTGATTTACTATGATGATTTCAAACCTTTGCGCTCGATCCGCGACTCTTACACGTCATTTGATTTCAAGCAACAATTTTAAATAAACTTTTAGGTACATGTATACACCTGATGTTTGAGTATAGTGCATAATATCGGCGATTAATAATAAAAAAAAGTAATTTCAAAAAAATTAATCATACATTGCAACTAGAAAATTTTGCAGCAGCTATTTGTGAACAATATTAATGCTTTCAAGTATAAAATGTTATTATATTTTGTTACTGGAAGAAATGTGACAGAAAGTAATTACTTACCGCCACTTTCACCCCCGGAAAACCATAGGTAATTATTGGAAAAGCCACTTCCATAGTAAAATTATACCGCATAATTCATTTGCGCCAGAAGCGTTATTAATTCGAACAACAATTTTGACGCGATTGCAAAATGTTTCGAAACAGCAAAAATTCACTTTCTACTTACCATAATATAGAGCTTCCAGCTCGTTTACGGGAATGTAGAAACGAGTGAACATTGTAACTCGCGTTTCGAAAGGTCGGAACGTTATCAATGTCCGACGTTCACGAGAACATACAGAATTAACAAACCAGCTTTGAAGTTCTCCCTACAAACACCGTCAAAATCGCCGGCGAAGTCAACCTTTGCAACTCTGTTTCATTTGACGCGGAGTTTGTGCCTTTTGCGAGCGGTAAACACCAGTATGCACACAAATGTTCGCGTAAACTCCGTAAATAATAAACATCTTCGTGTTCCACACTCTGTCCGGTGGTGAATCTAATTATTACTACACATCGACTATGAATGTCCAAGTTGAACGTGTTATTTATTTTCTCCTGTCGAAATGCATTTCCGTTTCGATGCCGGACAAGAATATTGTAAATTGCTTCGCGTTTCGTGAGACCTACAGTAGAGTACGGATAAGTGACAGCCGTTTATATGATCATACGATGACCGCAATTTCTTTGTTGAATCGTAAGGATTAGATCAGTGATAGGTTGTTATTCGTTACTATTAGATGCATCCTAGATTGTTCCTCGTTAGGTAGGTAAGTGGTATACAGATAAATGGCAGCCGTTTATGTGATTATACGATGACCACAATTTCTTTGTTGAATCGTAAGGATTAGATCAGTGATAGGTTGTTATTCGTTACTATTAGATGCATCCTAGATTGTTCCTCGTTAGGTAGGTAAGTGGTATACAGATAAATGGCAGCCGTTTATGTGATTATACGATGACCACAATTTCTTTGTTGAATCGTAAGGATTAGATCAGTGATAGGTTGTCATTCGTTACTATTAGATGCATCCTAGATCGCAAGTACTTTGTCGAACTGTAAGGGTTAGATCGGTAGTAGATTGTTACCTGTTAGATAGGTAGGTGCTCCATTGTCACGTGGTACATTACTGGGTATCAATTCACCACGCCGAACGGCTCCATAAATAATTACCGGGTACCAGGAAGAAACTTGGCAGCGCGGACGACCCATCTAGCGGCGTAAGCAAGAAGTACGACAAGTTTCGACATTGAACAAAGCAAGCAGTAACCGGAGCGGATCGCTCAGTCTGCTGGACGTTGTACGAGTGGTCTGCAAAACACACGAAACGTAGAAGAAAGCAACGAAGGGGAGTATAAGGGCGATATAGCCTGCTTGAAATGCGGCTGGCGTTCGCGTCTACTTCCGATCCATCTGGCTCAAGACGGGCGACAAATCGAGTTACCGCCCAAGAGCCGAGACCAAAGAGCCTTGGCAGCCTTCTTTTCCTTCCTTCCTTCCTTCCTCTTCCGTTGGTCCGCTTCGCCGCTTCTAGTTACCGGCTTCTTTTCTTTAAATTCCGTGTCGGTTTCCCCGGGACACGCCGTGCACCCTTCGCGATCCAGGGGTCGCGTAGACGCACCAGAGGGAACATCGGGTTAACGACGAACAGAATAAAAGACGAGCCGCTATATTCCTGTTTAGCGTTCGAGATCGCGAGTAAAACGAGCTGCCAGCTCGTTAGACGGCACGAGCAACGGCCACCATCTTGCTCGCGTGCCTCTCGAGTAGGCCGTTCACGAATTAACCCCTTTGATACCCTATTATCCGTCCATGAGCTGCCTCGCTTCTTCTCGACCCGCTTCTTTGTTAGGAAAAAGGGATGGTTAAATCTCAATGACACGGAAAGTAAGTACAAATTCTCACATTTATGTATTTGTAAGTTCCCCAACCGAAATGTTGAAATCTGCAAATTTTTGAAAACTTACAAATCTTTTAAATCTTGAAAAGCTTCAAAATCTTCCAAACCTTAAAATCTTACGAATCTTCCAAATCTTGCAAATCTTCAAATCCTCAAATCTACTTCCTACTTTCTCAAATTTCCAGAAGCCTACATCGAACGCCCAATCCCCCAAACTATCCAAACTCTCCTAATTCCCAAAATATCCAAATCCTGTAATTCTCGTAGAAAGGGTAAAGAAACCCTAGAAGTTGAGAACAAATAATTACCTGCAATCTCGTTTGTAACTTGGATCCAGATACGGTGGCCAAGCAGGTACGTACGACAAAAATAGCAGGAAATTCTCGCCGCCAACCGGGAGCATGGCCGAAGGGAAAGTAAAAGAAGAAGGGCAAGATACGAAGGCGATGATAACGTTATTTAGCGTTCCGAACCGAGGGCAAAATGAATTACCAGAGGCGCGGTTGAAATCCCTTCGGGTCATGATATCGTGTTCCTTAAGAACAGGACGTATCTTCAAAAGAACATTCGCCATTTTCACGACTCCTCCGCAAATAATTATCAACGATGTATGAAATCATTGCGAAAAAATACAAATTACTATTATTTCCTTCCGCCCTTGTGCAATACATAACGATACAGATCAAACCGGATCTAATTCGGATTACATTCACTGCTTTATCCAAAATGGGGATCGCACGATCCAACCACCATGTTGCAATGTTTAAATCACACCTCTCTGGATAGCAACCCTTGTTTTTTCTCCACCATGAACGAATCCTGATCAGTTAACCCTCACGGACTAATAAAAAAAAAATACGGATCTTAGTAATCGAACCGTCGATTAGTATTCTCTGCTTCTAGAACTCGAATGGATTCGAAGAATTGGGCAGCCCGGGTTGATAGCTCGTTATAATAATCAATCTAAGTTGGTCGGCCGGTTCCCAATATCGTTCACAAATTATTTAACGCGTCGAAGTAGATACTTTCGCAAAGTCCATCTCCGTTACACGACTTAGCTGGAACCCCGTCCACACCAGAATCCAGTGTCGCTCTAACCTCGTAAAACTTCTACCAACGTGGATACCTTATTCAATGAACCGTGCTGCGACCAGATCACCGTTGTCCCTCGGGATTCGTCGAGATATCCACGAAAAAATTGTACACGTTGATGCCGAACACGGTCACAGGACTTCATTCGGAAATTTAACAATTTGTTATATTTAACCCCTTGACGCAGCAATTAAAAATTGAAAAACGATCGTTTTTTCATCAATTCTTTTATTCTCTATTTTCATACAATGCAAAAGAATATTAGGAAATCTTGAATAAAAAAAGACCAGAAAAACTAAAGACAATTGCACCTACTTTTTTCGCGCGAGATAAGTGCAACATTGTCTAACAAGTATGTTTGGTCACATTTATATGCGAAGCAAAAACTGTGGCTTCATGGTCCTACGATATCGCGACGCAATCGTGACGTACGTTACAATTAGATCACAATAAATCAGACTCGTATTTTCACTGTAATCAAAATTCGGGATCAATTTTATTTATAACCTCCATAAACAACAATCAACGAATTTAAAATGTACGTACAATTTTAACCTCCCTCAATAGTCTCCAGATTATAATATATTATAATACGTTAATAATGTTAATTAAATTATTATATCTATATGTAAATATAATAATATTAATTAATTATATAATGTAATATATACAATATATTATATTAATAATCAAATACAATATATTATCTCGGTATGTCTCATACGAATTTTGCAAACATTTTATTCGAGTAACGGGCATGGTTGATCCGAAAAGTTCGCGTGACGAGAAATGATTGGAATTAGATAATCTGAAGGACGCATCAGATATTCGAACGACGAAATAAAACGCGTGCCGTTCAGTTTTCCTTCTCTGATCGAGCGAGTTGAAAATTGCGAGGGTGCAACGTTTCTCGCTTCGATCCACCGAAAAGACTTCGGCTAAACACCGGAAGCTACGAAACTTCGAACGGGTAACAAGACGAGGCCGGGGTCCCGGGCTAGCCTCGTTCACGAATAAGCATCTGTCCGAGAACAACATTGAAACTTTGTAACAAGTATCCTCCGTAACGACGGGAGACCGGTATTACCTCGGATTTTCCTCGAATCCGGTAGCCAGCCACGCTCGGATATTACCTCGTCCAATGTTTGAATCGAGCTGCGAAACTTGCAGATTTCGCGCGTTCGCCGATACAATTCGATACAGGCAAAATGAAACGGCACGAATCGGAACGGTGGCGGTGCTACAATTTTCTCTCCGGCGATCGCAATTTCATCGAAAATTCTGTTCGAACACCTACAGTTATCGGAATTTCGTTACTTTCCGATTTTGCGTTCGGGCTTTATCGAGATTAGGATAATACTTGGTATATCGCCGCGCCGTCTCGTTTGCCGCGCGGTGGGTCGTTCGCGTTATGTCGCGATTCGTATTGCGACGAGTTGAAATTTTAACTGTTCGATATCGATGCGTTTGCACGCGTGCGATTACTTCGCGTTTTATCGCCCTCTTGTTTTTTTAGTTTTTCACACGTTGTGTGCGCTATATCGCGGCTCGTTATGTGCTACGCGATGTATCGCAGTGTTCAATTCTCGCACGTTGAAATCCTATGCACTGAGTTCCAACGCGCTGAATTCCTGTATGTTGAATTCCCACGAGCCGAATTTCTACGCGCTGAATTCCCACGCGCCAAATTCCTATGCCTTGAATTCCCACGCGCCGAATTCCTATGCGTTGAATTCCCACGCGCCGAAGTTCTACTCGGAGAATTCCCACGCGCCGAATTTCTACTCTGAGAATTCCCACACACCGAATTCCTACGCGTTGAATTCCCACGCGCCGAATTCCTATGCGTTGAATTCCCACGCGCCGAATTCCTACGCATTGAATTCCCACGCGCCGAATTCCTACGGGTTAAATTCTCACCCGCTGAAATTCCACGAATTAATTTTTCTCGCGTCGTGCCTCGAATCTTTGCGTCCCTCGCTCACTATTTCCACATCATATAGAATAACGTGTTAAGTTCCAACGCATCGAATTCCCACGCCTTGAATTACCACGAGCCGAATTACATCACTAAATCACCGTGCATCGAATCATCACTTCCCCATTAGCCACGATCTCTATTTCACCCTCTTTCGCACCCCTCATCCTGCCTAGAGTAAACTCATCCTATAAAAAACGAAATAATCTGCGATAGTTTTGTGCAACCGATTGATACGTTCGATAGACTCGTAGGACGAATCGGACAAAAAGCAGACGGCAAATTAGAATGGCGGACAAAAGGACGAAAAGAAGCCGGAAAGCATCGCATCCTCGAATCTCGCACACCCTCCGACAACTCTCGAAACCGTTTTATCGCTCCCGACCGACTTTCTAACGAATCGTTCTCTCGATACGACAACCCTCGAGCCCTCGCGCGACATAAAAGACGCGGCCAGCCGGAAACGGAATTAAAAAGACAGTAGGTCGTACCGTGGCTAAGGGCCGACGGGGGATGGGCGACAAACAAGGGAGAGGGAGATGCACGATCGGAGGGATGCAACGAACATAGGAATACGAGAAAATGAGAGAAAGACAGAGGGATGCTGGAGCAGTATCGAGAAAGAGCAGGCTCTGTTATACTGGATAGAGGGTTAGTGTTGCTAGATACGTGGATACGTAGGTGGATATACTGGCTGTGTCATAATATGTGGACGAAACTTGGATGAACGATTGAATGATTAATTGTAAGTTCGGGTTCAATGATTTGTTCCGTCAAATCTTGTTTTTATTTTTTGACGTTTTTAATTTATGACGGTTAGGTCATCGTTCTAGTGAATCTTGTAAATTGTTCAGATACATCACGTAAATCATTCAATTAAATTACGTAAATCATTTAATTAAATTACGTAAATCATTTAATTAAATTACGTAAATCATTAAATTAAATCACGTAAATCATTCAATTGGGTTACGTAAATCGTTCAGTTCGATCGCGCAAATCATTTGGTTGAATTATATAAATCATTCAGTTAAATTACATAAATCATTCAGTTATGTCACGTAAATCATTCAGTTACACCGCATAAATCGTCCAGGTGGACTAGGAATCTCGTTTCTCTTGCAGATTCGTAAAATCCGAAATTAACCTGGTATACTTTAATTTGTAATCAATTCCGTGATCGAGTAAAATTGTAACAGACCTTCGCCATGCGGACTAATTAACCGTATAGAGGATGTTCACACAGTATAATATTCCCTTACATGAAAATTTAAGTACCTTTACTTTAATATCCACTTTCAACGAAGAAGGAACAATTAACTTTCCTATAATATCATTTATGTTCTTCTCATCATTTATTATGCTTGAATTTCTTTGAATTTATACTTGAATATCTTTGAATTCATACTTGAATTTTTTTGAATTTATGCTTGAATGTGGTATACATCGATTATGCCGTTCCTACATGCTTGCCGGTCCATGCAGAAGCATATGTTACATTATCAGTGCTCTCCCCTCCCCCCGCCTGCATCACCCACTACGAACACTAGTACAATACATATGTAAGTGCATGCCGTGCAGTACACAGGTAAGTACATAACGAACAATAAATACATAAGTAAATACAGTACAATATACATATGTATAAATACATACAGTCCAATACGTATGTAAGTACATATAGTACAGAATAGTAGTATAGTATAGTATAATAGATGTGTGAGTACAAGCAGTACAGTCCATATGTAAATACATAAAGTACAATGAATATATGTATAAGTACATAGAGTGCAGTTCACATGTAAGTACATACAACACTGTACATATGTATGTAAGTACGTACAACACTGTATATATGTATGCATGTACAGTACATAGACGTCGAAGAGGGTGAAACCAGGAACGTGTACTCGTCTCCAGGAACGAATGCGTATGTTTGTAAGAGAGTATCAAATTGTCGCCATAAATGAACCGCAAATAAACAAGAAGTTGGAGCGCATTAACGCGATGAAAATCCAGCAGCGAGATTATACACGCATATTATGGTGCAGCCTGTAGAGAAGTGGTTCCAAGGGTGCAGGTATCACGAGCAGCGAGTGCCGGGGGTGCCATTAGCGGGGTGTGTTTTGCGTCCGGGTCGCGCGATCAACTGCGAGGCTCTCTCTGGCGAGGGTTGCAAACGGGGAGGTTAGGGGGATGCCTCTATTGTTGCCGCTTTACCCGGCATGCATATTTAACGCCCGCGTTCCTCTTCCCTTCTCTAATTCCGTTTCTCTCGCGCCGCTTCTGTTTCTATGGCCGGCGAGTCCGCGTTTCTCTCGAAAGCCTCCTCTTCGTTTCGCCCTCATAGAGAGCACAGTCATTCGCCCACATGTCTATCGTGCTTTAATTTCCGTCCTTCGAATCTCCTCGCCGACCTGACTACGCAGTCACGCGTCACGCCAACAACGTTCCGAAGAATCGACAACCCTTGCGTTTCAACCCCCTTAATTTCTTCCGCGAATCGAACGTGTGGATGGAGTTCGCCAAGAGCCTTTGATTTGTAACGGAATACAGATTTCCAGGTACATCGGACTCTCGTTACATCGCCACTCTTTGGGTTGTTGGCATTAATTAAGGAATCGAGAATTGGACATGGGAATTTGGAAAGTTTGAGCCCAGGGTGATTTGAATACATAAGAATTTAGGGATGATTGAAAAGTTTTACATTGGAGTATTGGCCAATTTAGGGATTCGAGCACTTGACAACTTAAGGATTTGAAGATTTCATAATTTGAGGTCTTGAAAATTTCTTAATTTCGCAATTTTGGAATTTAGAAAGTTGGCAGCTGTGGAGTCTGATGATCCCTAAATTTTTAAACATAGATACGTCAAATGTCGCAGACTACGATATAAAAGAGTCTAACATGTTAAACGTCTAACATCTATCTTAATAGTGTTAAACTTCTAACATCTAACTAATAATGAAGTCTAACATAATAATGTTAAACTTCTTGCTTCTAATTTAATAATAAAGTCTAATATAGTAATCTTAAAATTCTAATATCCAACTTAACAATGAGGTGAAGCTTAATAATGTTAAACCTCTAACTTCTAACTTAATAATGAAGTCTAACTTATTAACGAAGTGTAACTTAAATAATACTGCGAGCATCTGTCCCTTTAAAGCACTGTTCGCGGGAAATAAGTGATACTCGGAAGAAAACGATCGAAATGGGAGGTTAAGACCCGTGGTAAGCAACCCCTATCCTAGGAAGTCCGATAATGCCGGTGTACGCTTTACGAGGGTGCACGGTTACCTATCGATGAAACGTAATTTCAGTTTTTCACCCTGATACCGGTGAACCGATTAATTATTGGGAATTATGCATGTGGGCGGGGATTAAGGTAATTCGAGGAGGGATAATTGACGACGGTAGGAACTTACGTTTTATGGACAGAAGTTATCGTTCCGTTACCGGATAACGACGACCCCTTCCCTCTACTCGTTCGAACCAGATTTTCCGTAATTGTGCTTCGCATATCGATGCCACCACAAAATTTACATTAACTATTATTGTTACTTGTCCCTGGAAAAGTTCATTATCATCGGTATAATAGACGTATGGGTACCCCAGTCTATTAACACGATAGACTTGTATAACGAAGATTACAATGTAGGGAGAGGGTGCTACTTGCACAATTCTTTTTTTGTACATGTTGATATTTAAAAAGTTACGGATTTATAATAGATAGGTAGAGAAATAAGAATATGGGAATGCAGGGATTTAGATATTTAGAATATTTGATAACTCTAGAATCTGAGAAACTAGAAATCCAAAAATCTAGAAATCCAGAAATCCAAAACTCTATAAAACCCAAATTGTTAAAATTCAAAAATCTGAAAATTCGAAAATCTAAAAATCCAAAAATCGAGAAATTCAGAAACCTACAAATCCAAAAATCGAGAAATTCAGAAACCTACAAATCCAAAAATGTAGAAATCCAGAAATCTAAAAATTCAAAAATTCAAAAATCTACAAATCTAGAAATCTAGGAATTTAAAAGTTTACGTATCTAGTATATCTGTGAAATCTAGGAAATTCGCGAAGCCTAGAGAATTTGGAAACTTGAAAATCTGGTAATCTCAAAATTTGTGAACCTGAAAATTGAGGATTGAGCTTCGAAACATCGAAAATTGATCAATTTGGAGGACGAATGATCGAAAAATTAGAAAGTTCGAAGATTGCAAAATGGCCAATCTTTGCCAGTCAAAGGAAGCGTTCGTTGCGCACGAACGAGCAATGCATTGGTATCGATTTGCTTGCTAATCGAGTGATCGTTACGCTGTTTCCAACGGAACGGACGTTATTTTCCGTGGGTAGCTACACCGCGACATTTCGTAATCGTGTTATCGTCGCCCAGCAACGTTTCCAACCGGTGCAAATTCCTGAAATTTTACCGGTCCCTGGAAAATGCGTGCGTCGACCGTGCTGGCTGGAAGAACACGAGGTTACACGCGCGTGCATTATCGTGATACGCAAGTTTGCACGTGGCTGCCACGATACGCGAAAGAGGGTTCGTATTCGCGAATTAACGCTTGACATCCCCGATATATTGCCCGCGACGCTCTTTCACGTTTTATACGACCTCTCTCGAAGTTTTCACGAAACGCAATTGATAAAACTCCCGTTTTATCGCGTTCTATTAAAGCGTGAAATATAAATTTACTTTTATTAAAATTTAATAACAGTCGCTTAAGCATCAATTATAATAAAATTTGAAGCACAAATTTAAATACCTCCCGACAAATTCACACTTTCGTACACATTTCCTATTATACCATAAAATTAATTGTACTCGTTTCGATTCATCATCCATCCAATTTTCGTTTCAAGAATTGTTCATACAATTTACCGGATACTTGATTCGTCGTATTTTAATTTATCTGACGGACGCAGTTTAAAAATGTTCTTACTTCGCAACGCAGTGTTTCCTCGTGAATCATTCGGCGGAATTTAATCCACATTGTTTCTGTTAAAGGATAAAACGATTCTTTATTTCTCGGCTTAATTCGTGATCGTTCGACCGCGTTCACAAAGAAGAACACGGTATAAACGTTTCGAAAAAGCAAGAGAAAACGGCCAAGGGAAAAACTGTCGGATGAAGAGCTTCGCACGATCGCGGGATAATTTATATCCACCGCAATCGCGATGATAAATATTTCGTGGACAATGGGCTGCGTTCGCGTCAAAAACGTCGATACGAATGTCGCGCGAACGACGCCGCGCAACAGCGAGTTACGAGACCGGAGTTTCCACGTGACGATTAATTGTTATCATCCGTGGGTTTCGCCCTATTGTTTCACGGGGATAGAAATTCTCACTGACAATAACGTTCCTACGACTAGCTTATGAATGTTTCGTCCCATAACGTTTCCCCATGACGTGACGCGGATTCCATTCACCAGAAATCCTCCATACAGCCTGCTGAATTTGCATCGTGCGTCGGATTAAACCGAGACTTACTTGAAATATCGCCTTTTCAATACAGTTCTAATAAAATGGCCCGATGCGCGATGGAACGAAACGTGGCGATATAACGCGAAATGATTGGGAAATGCAACGTATAGAAAATACGGTACGCGGAAAATATAATTCGTAGGGTACACAATAGGGGAGAGATACAATGGGAGAGAAATACAACGTATGGGGAGCTTATTGCGTGGCAGGTACAATGCGTGAGAGTAACAATGCGTTAGAGGTACAACGCATGAGAGATACAATTCATTAGGGAAATAACATGTAAGAGATACAACGCGGGAGAAATTCAATGGATGAAAAATTTAATGCACGAAAAATTCACCGCGTAAGGAATATAACATATGAGGAATTGAATTCGTGAACGGACAACGCGTGAAAAAATCAATGGGTGGTAAGTACGACATATGTGAAGAAAAGAATAAGTACGACATGCGTGAGAAAAATGACATGTGAAAAGGGCAACGTGTGGAGGATACAATATGTGAGGAATACCACATATGGGAAATTCAATATCGTAAGAAATACAACGCGTGGGATATCAACGCGTAACAAATGCAATGCTTAAAAAATCCACGTGTCACAATCGCAACATGTGTGAAATCAACGCATTGTAAATGCTATATATGGGAAATCAACTGATCGCAAATATGACACATGAGGAATACAACAAATGGGGGAATCTAACCTGTAAGAGATACAACGCATGGGACATCAACATGTAGCAAATACCATGCGTGAGAAATCGACGCGTCGTAAACGCAACATGTGGGAAATCAACGCGTCGTAAATGCAACATGTGGGACACCGCGTTGGAGATCAAAGACTAAATACACCGGGTAAGAAACTACAACGAGATGCAAATACAACACGCGGAAAGTGCTGCGCCTGTCAAAATCGCACATCATTGATGCATATAATGTATGTATATATAAATATTTATAAATGTTTGACATAAAAATTTGACAACTACAAGGCACAGCCGTACAAAATATATAAAATTCAAAACGTAGCTATGTTAAAAGTTTCATAAACAAATTATATTATATTTGTTGCCCGCGTCATTGCATCGAGCACAGTCAATAAAAGATTTCCCTTTAACTTGAAAATCGATTCGTCTGAACGTGTTTTAAACGAGCATCGCATGTACATATTTTAATATTTATTAAATGGCTAACAATCGCCGAACAATAGAGAAAAAGCACGGACGAACAAACAGGTTTATTACAGCCGTAGGAATATACGTTGCGCAAGGTACATTGTACTAGTTTTACAACTCGGGTTATACGGTTAATTGGTTCGTCAGTCTGCAAACGTATTCGACGTACATCTCTCTGTGCCATTTTACCGTGTACCAATTTTTTCTCCATTCTCCCCTGACAAATACACCCTTTATCCGTAGCGAGCGGTTAACGTGTTGCAACTTTTATTCAGCCCCTTCTGACGCAACAAAATATACCCCCATTGTATGCGCGAACATGTCTAATTTCCAACAATCCTTCGCAAACGAGCATTTGTTACCCATTCAACGTTTATTTTCCACATTTATTTATTCATACGTCGGGCAATCGAGGGTGAAAAATGAATACGGAGATAGGGAGAACCTTGTATATTCGTGGATACCTCCGATTTCGATAACGTTTTGATACGTTAAAATCCACTTACCCCCGAGTGGTATTATTAAATATTGACAAAATTATCGACTTAACAATGACAATCTTACAGTGCTCGCGTGGTGGCTCTAACGAGATAATATAAAATTATCGACCTAACCTATTTCGTTTCACGTTGGTCTTAAAATGAATCAAAATTAGATTCGAGTTAAGTGCACCCTGAATAGAAACAACGATAATAAAACGATGTATCTTTTTATAAGGGTTTGTACCATTCTAATGTTCGCGAGAAAGATAATAACGGATGATCGAAATAATACCCGGCTTTGAACGAGGATTCACCAATAAAATGTATTTGATGTCTCGTATTGTAACACCATGGGGCTGAACGATGATTACGGTGGTCATCGATGTATGACCATTAGCTATCAAACGCAACAATTCAATATATTGTTGCGGCTGACGTACAATTAATTATCGACTGACACAGAGGCCGACTCGGTGAATGATCATAGAGTGAATGGAGGGGGGGGGGGGCATATTGTTTGATCATTAGCTTCGTTAATTATTGGCTTCGCTACATTCCTCGGCTTTGTTGGGTTACACAACACGGGATATCGCTGCAAAGGCGCATCCAGAGCATTGTCGTCGACGAGTTTGGTTAACAAGCGTGTACGCGAGTGGAAAAATTCAGCTACCGTGATCGGCTGAAAAGCTCGTTGAAAAGCATTGTTCACCGTTCGTTCGGCTGGCTAGCATCGAAATTCGCAAAAATGCATTCTTTAATTCCTGCGAAACGCTGACGATCGCCGGCGAAAATAAAACGATCGATACGCGGCTCCTCTTCCGCGTCCAATCAATAAAGAATAATATTTATTATCCGTTTACGAAACCATGAGCGATCGACCGATCGGAAATATCGATGCCGACGGGCCGATCGGAAAGCGAATTTGACGTTTCGAAATGAAGCCGGAGATTTTTGGAGAAACACCGCGATTTCGACGTTTAACGATTCGGAAGTTTGTGAAATCGAAAATTTAGAAATTCGGTGGTTTATGGAATCGGAAATTTAGAAATTCGGAAATTGATATTTTGAATGCTGAGAATTTCGGAATTTTGAGAGTCGGAAATCCAAAGACTCAGAAATGTGAAATTTGAGAATTTAGTAATTTTGAACAATCAACAATTTAAGATCAAGAAACTAGAAAATTAGGAAATTCGAAAATTTAACAATTTGAGAATGTTGAAACATTTTTAGATTTGCAGGCCTGAAGAATTGGATGGTCGCAATTTGTGAATTTAGGAAGCTGGAAAATTGAATAGCCGAGGAGTTGAAGAGTTAAAAATATGAAGAACCAAAAATTATAAAATTGAGGATTTCAAGATCTGAAGATTTCAGAATGAAGGAATTCATGAACTAAAAAATATGGGACCCAGCAAATCTACAAAGTTGTATACATAAAAATGTGTAAATTAATTAACTTTAAACTGTGAGAGTTTCTTTGTCCGGATCTCTTGAAACTCGCAACGTAACCGCATCAAAGATAATGTTTTTCTAAGTACCCGCAACAGACATGAAATAAATGGTAAACGTTGATTTCGTTGTCCTTTCGTTGCTCCGTAATATTCGATAAAACGTTTGATATGCTTTTTATCGAGGACCAGCATCGCGGCCATTCGGATGGTCTATCTGAAGCTCTCGCATACTGATGGAAAAATATGATACCATCAAGATCCGAAGTGGTCTTCCACGGTCGAAAGTGTCGTTGAAACGAAGCTGATTTGCGTGAACGTAGTTCCTGAACGCGTCGTGAAAAACCGTAAACTTTTAACGAGTGACTGTGCATCGTGCGGACTGTCGTATTGCTGGTCGATTGAAAAAACAACCCCTCGTGAAGCACTCTTCGAATTCGAGAAAAACGGAGTTGCCTGCGACGTTCGCGAAAACCGTTGAAATCGCTCTACGATCTTATTAATTATCTAGCTTCGGTAGCTCCGTGCTTGAAAATAAATATCGGTCCACGTGTTTTATTATTTGCTACTTCGCTGTAACACCAATTCAACTACTTTCCCCATTTAACTTTTTCATTTATTTTTTATTTCACTCTTTCGTTATTACACGGCATTACTATTATACTCTTTAACTATATTATTATTCTATCGTCGCAATATGTCAGATTACTATGATATATTAATATTAGGTTGTTCGGAAAGTAATTTCGTTTTTTTTTTTTTTTAAGAAAATGAGACACGATTTCTATCGGATACTTTTTTTATTACACAGAATTACTATTATACTGTTTAAATATATTATTATTCTATTATCGCGCTATGTTATATTATTATGATATATTACTAAATTATATGTCATATTACCAGTATACTGAATTATTGTATATTGATATTATTATACCATCTTACTTCACTGTTTTACTTTTTCTGTCTTGCAACCTCATTATTATTTCTAATTTACTGTTTTATCATTCCGTTTAAACATATTATAAATAATTCGTTAGCGAAATTCGCGAAATCCAATGGCCACGCGTGCCGCGTAAAATCATGGCCTGACGGGTTAAGTGTGCCGTTGAAATATTTAACGTCGAATCAACAACCATTTATATTTGCACGGTTAATGGCGTCGACGATGAACCGAGAACGTTGCACGTTTATGCTCACGGCGGAACAGGAGACCGGATTGGTTGCAGCGAAATTAAAACGCCGGTATACGACACGGTGGATACGTAAAAATCAGCGTTAAGTTACGATCGATCCGTGCCATGAAACGCGGCCGGAACGCGCGACTTTACGATTTTCCCTCAAACTGTTTTCCTTCCTATTTTTTTTTTCTCCCCTGCTTTTCGATTTTCCCCGGAACGATTTGGATTCCGGTTATGACGTCGCCGCTCGTCGTTACATCCAATAAGTTACCACGTTTTCGATTCACGCGCTCCCACTCGATCCCGGTTACGGCCAGATTTATTTCAATCTACTCGACATCCACCTCCGGCCATTCGACGCATTACCACATCCATCCGATCGTTTTTGATAGAATATCATCGATCTTTGATCGCGTTTTATACGTACTTCTTCCGCCATCGCGCACTTCATGATAAACGATTGCGGCTAAATTGCACGATTCTATCGCGCTCCCTTCTTTTTAACCCCTTCAGTTTTCTATACACCCTTTTCGAACCCTTGCGCCATAACGACGAGCCCGTGACGCACTCGAGGTTCAAACTTAACAAGCCCTTCTCACATTTTCACTTTAAATGTAATTATTTACACGTTGATAGATTGCTGTATATGGAACAAATGTAAAAGTATCCATCGTATTGATTTCCAGTTAACCTCATAGACAATTCTTTGTAAGGTTGTAAAAAGTGATCCGCCCCCTTTCGCGTATTTATAAGTCATTTATTCTTAGTGTAAAACAATTTAAACGATTTTCTCGAATGTGACAACGTGAAAAAAAATGTCCACATACGTGAACCCATGAACGAAAGGATGCTCACATATGTGAACACGTGAAAAAAAGGATGTCCAAATATATGCACACATAAACAAAAGGATGCCCATGTACGTTAATTAAAATGTCGATTAAAAGCAATTAAACCGTACACACATGTGTATGCTTGAGAAGATTAAATCTTTCAGGGACGAAACTGAAGGACGATGTTGGCGACGTGAAAAATGCTGCCGAAATAAGAAACAGAGACAGCAATGGTAATCTGTTTACAAGATGATGAAAGTTGCAGGATGCGGCTGTGAAACAACAGTTACGAAGCGATTATATGTATATGTCGATCTCTCTCTCTCTCTGTAGTTGTATCCTCTGGTTCCGTCTCTCTCTAAGCAGTATCACCCTCTCTGCGCCCTCCTTCTTTCTTCGTACTAACGCTTTCGTCGAACGTCGAAAATCAGGTTAACGAAATGTTATCTTTAGACCACGATGAGATTACCCTTCGACGACATCATATAATAGGATCGTCCTTTGACAAATATTAAATTTCATCGAACGAACAGGAAAGAGGATTAATTCAAATGCGAAGCGCAAAGTTCTCGCGAATCTGTACAAATTCAATTTTCCATCGATCGACAACCTTATTTTGCCCCGGTATACTTAGCTTCCGGTGTCGTTTAATAACTTAGCGATATTCCACGCGACACGGAAACTCAACGTCAATTTACCCTTAAGACGGCACAAGGGTGATATTGAATAACTCGCGTTAATTAACATTAACTCCGTGAAATATGAATGAAACGGTATTCGATGAGAAAAAATTCATCCGTCTCGCTAAAAATATCATTCGATGCGGGCGAAGTTAAAATTGTTTAACACCGTGAGTGCCACCCTAAAACAGTTTCTATTCCTATTAGGAAGAAAATTTATTTTCGATAAATTTTATAGATAATCTTCAAAATATTCTACCATGGTTAATTCGATAAGCTTTAATATATTCACAAAAATTGTTTATACTTTGTTACGTTAAATGTTTCAACTGAAATTAGCGATAGATTCATGTATGAATTCATACGTCACCCGTATGTGAGTGACGTGACACTCAAAGTGTTAAATTTCCACATGGATCAATCATCTATTTAGTAAGAATTTGTTCATTTATCTAATTGGAAACACTGGTAGTAATTACTTAGTCCTATAAATAATAAATAAAGCAAAGTATTATGAAAAATATTTGTTAGGATTTATCGATCATAAACATACTACCTAGTAAAATTTTCAACAGCGTTAGCGTGGCAGTCAACGTGTTAAACTGTGCGAGAAACGAGCGTATATCTGTATCGACGATGCTAACTTTAATTTATCTTGGTGTTACGCAGAGAGTGGCACAATGAAACACTTGACACTTTCTAGACGTCGAAACATAGCAAAGGTTTAACACTTCCGCGGACTCTTATTCTAATTTTACAGCTTTCTGTCCCGATTTCCGGTATAAGGAAATTTGAGGGAGCCAGTTATTCGTCGTCGAAACGTTGCGTTAAGACAAACACAGAAACTTGGAGCATTACGCGAACTTCGCGTCTAACGATTCCCGATTATGCAAATTGTAATTAGAACCGAACTTGAGATTTAACTTTAACGCAAACAAATCTCAGGGTGGTCACGTTCAACTTACGTGCGGAGGATGAAGAAATTATTAAAATAATCTCTTTGTTTATTTCCGTTTTCAGCCTCGCGAATAATTTTCAATCGAAACATACCCCGCGGCTCGATGTTTAATATCTTTATCGAATGCATACATATTTTCCTTTATGGTCGATTTAATTAAATTCCTCCGGATCCCTCGGATCTTGAAAATATTGTAACGTTAAGTTAATACTTTGTTTTTAGTTTTACAATTTTTCGAAGAGGTAAGTTCTCGAAGTTCCAAATTCACGGATGATTGCCTATATGATGAAATCTTCAAGTTTTCGAATTTGTAAATTCTCTAATTTTCAAGCTTTCGAACATCCAAATTCTCTGATTCTTGGATTCCTATATTTCTAAATCCTCAAGTTCTCAAGTTCATAAAATTCTCTAAGTTTAAAGTTTTCAAATTTCCAAATTCCTGAGTTCCTACATTTCCAAATCCTCGAATTCTGCAATTTTTAAGTTTCCAAGTTCCTAAGTTTGTAAATTCTCTACAAGCCCAAATTCACGGATCCTCAGATACCATAACTTGCACATTCTCAAATCCTCCCATTCCGTGATCATCAAATTCTCCAAACCCGAATCTCCCTAATTTTCAAATTCTCAACTCTCCAATTCCCTAATTTCCACATGTTCAACAATAAGTTTAACAATAATTAAGTAGGACACCCGTTGCAGTACCTCTTTATAGTTCGATGCCTCATACATTTTCTAAGTCCCACTTTCTTTTTTATTTAGCCAGTACCAACCTCTATTGAGGTTATTTAACTTACGTGAAATTTACGTAGGCAAGCGTACAAATAAGCAAATACGTGAATTGTGCTGTTGTACGTAAAATGAGGTTCGTAAAGTGATTAGGTTAAATAGATAACAACTTTTGAAAAACAGGTGTAGGTTTTTAGAAAAGTTGCATGACAAAGAAAAATGAAAGTTCAACGGTCCACTTGTACACATTTATCAGGAATCCTAATTGCTCGTCGCTAAGTATTCCTGACGCACACTTCCGGTTTCACATCGATACGTCGACGGTGTGCACCGTGGCCATCGTCCTGGATCCGCTTTTAATTAGATTTTCAATTAGATTTTAAAACGTGTGCCGTGCGTCGCGAACAGCCGGCTTTGTCAACGGCACGCGTGCAAGTAAATTACTTTCAGCGACGATTACCTAGCCACGTCGATTAAAAGCGACTACCAACCCGCGCAGCTAGCTATGCATTTGCACGGCTGCGTGGATGGCTGCAACAGAGCTTCCGCTTTCCAACTTCCTCTTTCTCTCGCTTCGTCTTTGTCCTCCTTTTCTTTCGTTCGCGGTCCTCGATCGTTTCCATCCACGCGGCTCCGTCACGCTGTCCTCGTCGACCTCGCTTCCGTTCTTCGTCCGCTACTCGTCTACGAGGGCACTTCACGAATGCACACGATTACCGGAAGTTCGTCGGGGAAACGGCGGGATTGCGCGTTTCCTGAGAGACTGGGAATGAGTCGCGTTCTCGGCGAAACAATATGCCGCGAATCGTCGATCTCGAACATGGAACTTCAACGATTTTTCGCTACCTTCGTTCGTCGCTGTATGATCGGCGACGAAGAGGATTTTGTCGAATTTTTGAGGAATTTCTCGATTTGGGATTTTCGAAACTTTGGATCGCCGGAGATGCAATTTAACGAATTTTACCGAATTTGTGAAAGCGTCAAGTTTCCAATTTTTTTATTGGAATATTTTCTAATTACTATATCCTCGATTTCACGAATTTCCAAACAAAAATTTAAATTCCCAAACCCCCAAATTCTTCAATTTTCAACTTCCCCAGATACCGAAATCCCAAAATCACCAAATCCCAACGTCCTAAACTGCCGAATCCCCAAATTCTTAAGTCCCAGAATGACCAAATCTTCAACTCCCCAAATCCCAATGCCCCATATTCCCAAATCCCCAATCTCCAAACCCCAATGGCACAAATTCCCAAATCCCCAAACACCGGGATCGCAAAATCCAGAATCTTCAGCTCCCTCAAATCTCCAAAGTAACAAATTCCCAAACCCCACCACCCCAAATTTCCAAATCCTCAAATCCTCAAATTCTCAAATCCCCAAATCCCCAAATCCCCAACTCCCCAACTCCCCAACTCCCCAACTCCCAACTCCCCAACTCCCCAACTCCCCAACTCCCCAAATCCTCAAATCCTCAAATCCTCAAATTCTCAAATCCCCGATCCCCAAATCATCAACTCCCCAAATCCCTAAATCCCGAAATTTCCAAATTCCCAAATCCCAAAATCCCCCAACCCCCCTAAATCTTTAAATTTCCAACTGATCGAACCCCTAAAAGTAAGTCATTCCACAATTCTCCACCCGAAAACCATTTGCACCACTGATTCCGCTCTCACTCCTATTTGCATTCTTCAGAACGGAAATTTCATTTCTTCCCGGGGTCTTTGTGCGCGGCTCATGCATAAGCGATATAACGCGAAAGTTTAACGATTCAGTGTAAATACACGCAAATGAAAATAATCCGCGTTTAATGAAACGTATCGTTGCTGATTAAACAGGAGTAAATAATTGGAGTAAAATCGTATGCACCGCTTTAGAGATTTATCTGTTGATTTATATTTGAACGCGTCCGGGTGAAAATGTTCGTAGCAAAGGGATGGTTTTAGAATAATTGGATATTACAAACACGATGTTAAAGAGATTCTTTTCGTATTCGTTGTGCATGCAAACGTTTCGAAATTCGAGGATGTTAGACAGAATTGGTCCAAAATTGAAGTTAAATTGAATTTTAAAGTGGACATATTCCATCATCCCCTTCATGAGATAATTTAGAGATTGTCAGACGAGACGGTGTTTTCGCGGATGTCCATCCAAGAGGAAGAACGTACTCATTTATAATTCGTTTAATCTAAAAGGCATCAAGATTTGCAATTCCACACGGTACAAGGGAAATAAGTTATAAAAAAACGTTGCTCGGTTTTTAACACAAAAGCGTACGTTAACGGTAGCGGCATAAAAGCGTCCTTTTATATTCACAAAACCCTCCATATTGCACACGGAATTAATTAACACAAAACCGTGGAATTTTTTAATATACTTTTTTTCCTGCAAATCCGTCAGCTCGTCCCGGGTTCTGTTTTAATAAATAATCTCGAAATACAAATTTTTTATAAAGCCACCCCCGATTCGCGATATCAGTTAGTAGCCACGCAATGATAAAAATTTGCAATTGCGATCTCATTACGGATTTACCGTACGCGATACATTAAATTTTACAAGCTTCTTGCGAGCTCGATGATACGACGTTAAAAACATCACGTTAATTCCACGTAAATACACGGGCTATTAATGCCGGTTAAACATGCAGAAATTAATAAAACGGAAGCATAATTCATAAGAATCTCGAAATGTAACTGTCGCGATAATGTGAATAAAATTTGTAATATTATAAAATGCAATTATCCTGATGCTGTTAATTATGTAATTCCATAATTCAATTCGTGCATTCGTATCTGCATTGTGCAACATTTATTCGATCATAAGGGATTGGATGTAATCGATGGTAAAATTTGGCAAATACTTAAAATGAGGAGGTAATTGCAACCCTGTGTACAGCTAAAGTTTTCTAGTACACATATGTACACTTAAAAATTTATTTTTATTTTAAATTCGTTGATCAAAGGATCACCTACCGATACAGAAATTTATGGTTAAGATATTATATCATTCTTTTTGTACATTACAAATTCTGTTAAGATGTTTGTATAATTGGCACAAGATGTGGTGAAGTATAATTCCATGAAATAATGTAATCGTTTCTTTTTCTACCCTCCAGCAAATCATCCACGGAACGGCTACCGTTAAGCGTTTGTACACAAGAGGGAATATTAGGGGCTTAACTTCGGCAAGAAGCTCTGAAATCGCTCGTTTTCGACGATTGCGCTCTGATATTCGATATCAGATACCATTTACGTATCACAAGTTTCCCGATCGCGCGAATCCGATCGAATAGTCGGAAAAGTTCCTTCCAGCGGATGTGTGCACGAGATCCAGGAGTTCCGTGCCCTCGGCGGTGTTCCACCTCCCATCCCCATCCGGCCCCTCTAAATATCCACGGTGGCGTCGTTTAATTTGCAGCTGTTGATCCTGCAAGAGGGTGCAGCCACGTTCCCTGAAATTTTCTACTCCCGCTGATTTCAATAAGACGCCTCGGGGATTCTCGTAAAGCTTGACTCATGCCAGGGAACTTCGCGAGTTAATATCTTTATGAAACGATAAGGCGCGAGGATAATGAAACCAACGAAAAGGTCGCATGATTAAGTGCTCCGCCGCCGTCTCGCGATAAATGAATTCCGGCTGCTGGCGGACCATCCACGTCGTCTTCAACCCCTCTTCCGCCCTGTCCCGTTCCCGACCGAGTTAAAATATTCCCGGAAAGCTACGTTTCGACGGGGCTGCAACGGTTCCTCTCAAACGCGTGGATTTTTTAACCCATTACTGCACGATGTTTCGTATCTGAGGCGAACCACGAAAACTGCCGTTGTTTCTTGGTATGAAAGTTAATAATCTTTTCGTACGTGTTAGGCATGTTATTTATTGTACACAGATCTTTGTAGAGGGTTCGTGTTTAGGGGATGAAGATAAGCCTCGAAGGTGAGGTTGGGAATGATTTTCTTCATACCTTGTCAAATTTTTATAAATCACAAAAATGCATGAACATTGTTTGTCTTGCAGTGGCTAATTTGACTTGACAAACGTGTTATCAAAACTATTTGAAGATTATAATAAAAGTGGACGTTCCTGTCTTGGTTCTTAGGGGTGAAATGTGTTAATTGCATCTTATGAGTACAACTACAAAATAACTCTTCTTTGATGGAGACCTTAGATGATCAATATATACTATCAATGTTTCAGAAGTTTTAATATTTATCAATGATACTCTGTCTGTATGATATACGTATATATTATAAGTATGTAAGCACGTGTATACCTGTGTACACATATGTGTATGTACATATACATATATGTACCCATTGTGTAGGTTTATATGTATATGTATACACGTATTCATTTATGTATGTACCAATTATATAGCTGTGTATGAATGTGTATACATGTACACACGTATGTATACAGTATGTATGCATATGTACCTATGATACAGGTATATATGACAGTTCGTTTGAATCTCGAAACATCGACAATGTGGCCGTTCGAGAAACCCAGAAAACGATTCGAAAGACAAAGCCTAAGATTGGTAGAGCTTACTTGCCACGCTAAACGAGAGTGGACAGTGTGTATCGATTTGCCGAAAACGGATAGAGTCCGCGCAACTTTTAACGAGATTCTCATCGAACCGGGTACAACAAACAACGCGTTCCTCCGGAAAAGGCAATTATTAAGCCGGGCCGTTAAATTCGTTTTCCAACGTGGAGATTTTCTTCCCGTTCGCGATCAGTGGATCCTCTAACGCGGTTTTATGAAGTCCCTGTACGAAGCACGGGAACGTTTCAATTGCTCGTTTTACGATGAAAATCAACATCGGGAGACCGGACTGAACGCGAGCAAATATCGTCCAAGTTACTCATCCGCTGTTTTCACTGTCTCCCTCTAGTTCCCTTCCTATTATGCCGTGCTCTTTTTGCGCCGAGCGTGTAAAAAGGACCGCGAAAAAAGTGGTGCGCGCTTAACCGTGCCGCTGCGAACCCGGGCTACGATTATTTGACGTGCGTCAACGTTGTCCATCCTGCGTTACCGGTGTATTTTTTTTACCCTCCCCCCGCTGCTTCATCCGCCCTGTTCGACATCTTCTTTTTTCGTTACACCCTCGCGCGAAGCCGGCTCTCTGCAAAAACACGGAACGCGTAAGCTGATTAAACGCACACGAAAGCTACGGTAGACCTGGGTGCTCGCGAAACACGATTTCGCGAATTAAACGACCATCACGGTGACAACGGGGAGTCATGGAAAACGGGAAAGTCAATTGACGTATAAGCACGCTGTTCGAATAGTGGAAATTGTCGCGAGACATGTCGGAAACGCAAAAATTAATATGCGAATACCTCGGTCGTGAATTAGCACGGAATTTCGAACGGATAAATAGTTACGAAGGGATACGGGAATCTGTCTAAGAGCGAATTATGGGGTTTATGGTCAACGTGACGATGACCGTACTCGCCATCGACGACCCGATCATAAACCCAGGCAAAAGCGAAAGTTGGAGTATCGCTAGGATGGTATCGGGACAATATGAAACCTGGTCATCTTGACCCTGCCAACCATAAACATCCCCAAATCCCCACATCTTCAGTCCCCAAAATAGCCAAATTACCAAACCCTAAAGTTGCCAAGTTGCCAAATTTTTGCCCCATAAAAATAATTGCAAAATGTTCTATGAATCTTTAAACCCTCAAGCACTCCTAGAGCAATTCAGTGTTCCCCAAAATTTTTTCCCCACAAAAACAATTATGACTCGTAACAGTTTCAATAATCGTTAACTACTTTTTGTCATACTTTCTTGAAGATATAAACTATGCAAGGCGGCTATTTATATATTATTTAGTTTCTATACTTTGTGGGGCTGTTTTGGGATTACCTCTTTAAACATCAATTGATATATGTACTTTCCAAAATGCATTCGAATTAGAAGTATGGAAATTTATAGTTGTACGAATCGCGAATAAGAAGCTTTGGAAATTCAGGGAGGGTTTTCGGAATTTCGAAAATTTCTTTAGAACAAGTAGGATAAAGAACAATACCTACAACGGTCTAACCTAACCTTCCTATTCGTGTTTGCGAGCAACCTTCGGCAGCCGTGACTCCTCCAATCAGTTCCGGAGATCCTGTTTTCAGGATTAAAAGAATCCCAGACCAGAAGCCGAACTTCTTGCCGGGTCGTGAGCTCGAAAAGGGTCCTTTCGAGCCCTCGGCTGCGTAATTGGCACTTTGGAGCGGCGCGAGACCGTCGGGGGGTGTAATAAAACGCGGAGGATAGAGGCGGAAAGGCGTCGTTGAAAGATTCATTGCTCGCTGCCAGCCCGTGCGGTCTTTGAACCGAATTTTCTCGCCAGCTTGCCTCTAAATGAGACGCCGAATTAAACGGCCCCCTCCCTCCCTGCGATCTGCGTCGATATAATCTTGAAATCAATTTGGCCCGCGATCGGAACCGTGACAATCGCTTCCGTTTCTCCTTCGTTCCACCCTTTCTTCTCCTTATTCCTATCTCCGCGATTTTATTCGGTCTTCCACTAATTTCTTCCTGTCGCCGTCCCATAAAATACCGCTCGCGACTGTTTCAATTTCGAGATCGTGCTTCGAAGATTTAGGGCCTTTGGGATTCAAGAATTTGGAAATTGGGGTTTGGGGATTTGGAGGTTTTGGGATTTTGGAGTTTGGGCGTTTGGGCATTTGAGGGCTTGGTAATTTCTAGATTTGGAGATTTTGGTATTCGGAGTGTTGATGGTTTGAGGCTTTTGGGAAGTCTTTGGGTTTGAGGATTTTTGTATTTTGAGGATTTTGGAATACAAGAATTTTATAGTTGGAGGTTTGGGGATTTAAGAATTTAAAAATTGAAGATTTGGGAGTTGGGAGGTTCATAGATTTGGGGATTTGGGGGTTTTTGCATGGTTGAGTCGTGCGACTTCCGCGATTACATCGTTCCGAAGCAAACATGCGTCGTGTCAATAAAAATAAACTTACAAAATTTCATTAAAACAGCAAGTGCCGTATTGGATGTGTCTCGGGCGAGTTAGCGCGAGAAGACGAAGACTAGCAAACGGGTTTCGCAGAACGAGGCAGAAAATAGGAGAGAGACGTACCGTTAGCCCGATAAATCTGCCGGTGGTCGTAGAACAATTCGGTGTTTCGTTCGAGTCCGCCATATCCGGCGTTTACCGCACGATAGAAAGTATCCGGTCGAACAACCGCGGCGCCAAAGACGCGGTGCAACCCCTGCCTCTTATTCCTTCCGTTTGGTGGAAAATAACGAGACGAAGACCGCAGGGATCTCTGCCAAACCCCGCGATCCGCAACCACGAAAATTGAACCGCGAAGAACGAGCATCACGGTCGAAGAAGAAGAAGAGGTGAACGAACGCAATCTGTTCACCGTGGACTCGAAGAAAATGCGAGATTCACGAAACTCGAACGGGTCCCTCCTCGAAACGCCTCCTCCATGTTTTTTAGCACGAGTTCGTGACATTTGTATGGTATATAGGATGCGTTGTATATACACGAAGTTGCAAGAAAATAGATTAACATTTAGTAAACAAAATTTTAACGAAAACTATTAAAAGGAATATACATATAAAAGGAATAATGACTTATTTTAAGGAACACAAAATAATTGATCATGTCTAAGACGTAGTTAGATTTAGAAAATAAATGATTTGTACATAGATGTAAACTAGTGATATATGTAAAATGGAATGCAGTAAAACTCAAAATGTAAGAATATAACTATGTATCTAAATATGATTGCTAACGGCTAGAGTCCCGATGGGACATTAACACTAAAACTACCAAAGGGATCAAATAACCCTCCTACAAATTTCCTTCTTCAAATAACAAAATTTGTTAAGCTGGTCTTCTTGACACTTATGCTGACTATCATCAAGATAAAGTATCTATAAGTGTCTTGATTTATGTTTCCTCGTTTGTTCATTTATTTCTCAACATCATTTTTAACATCAAAACAGCTGTGTATTACAAGTAGATAGTTTCAGCGTTAAATAATGAATAAATAACGATAATAAAGGTTCGCGATTTCGAAATGGCCGACGTACGAACGGAGTCGATGAATAAAAGGATTGCGCGAAAAAAAGAGACGCCATTTTCTTGTACCGTAAATGTCCGGTCGTCGGCCGCTCGTTGCGTCGTTTGCCCCCGTTGTTTATCTTGGTAATTTTTCCAAGCACGAGGCAAATTGGAAAATCCCCGCAGTCCAAGCAACCGGGGCCGATCCTAAACACACTCTTATCCGCTCTTATCGCGCGCTCGTTGTTTTCTCGTTGCGTCGCGTCGGTTTGGCAGCCCTGGCAAACCGTGAACGTGGAATATCCCCGGGAGACGCGATGGAACGGAGAAAGCAGGATGCTGGAAAAATACCGTGCCGGTATTCCCGCCGGAAAATATTCGATACTTCGACGTCGGATACGGATACAACCGACGAAACGCGTGATTCTGGTCGAATATTCTTCATCGCCACGCTACGGCGTTGTATATAATGTGAGACAAAAATATTCGTACACTCGTAACGCAGAAATAAAAACTACGATATTTTCTATATTATTAACCCTTCGCACTCCTTAATTTCTCTTATCTACTGGATCTTTGCCGATAGAACAATCGGTCAAAATCACCAGTTTCGGGTTTGACATTTTATACTACAAAATTTTATTGCCACCCTTTTGTGAAGATGTTTGTCTGTATGGTTGACTATGTTAGGTGATGTAGTATTTATTTATTTTTGTACTTTATTTTTCATTTTGAAGTAAATGTGCATTTAATACCGGTAAATCTAGTGTAATGGTGCAGCGTGAGTAACAAATATATTTTTAATCTTTCATAACTAATAAACGATTGAAAAAAATATATATGTATATTCAAAATTGAAATTAATTGAATATATATACTTAATCTATTTATCTAAATTATTTATACGATCCGAGAGAAATAAAACGTCGATTTTAACACTGATTCAAATTCGATCACTTTTAACCCCTTGACATTCAATTTATTGATCCGATGCGTTAGTCGGAACTGTCTATTCCCAGTTATAATATTAGCACGAATAAAGATGGTGAAAGTAATATTCTTATTTTATATTCAATGATTATGTATAGATTATACTTGGATATCAACTTTGCATGCGAGGGTATGCAAAATTTTAGTAAGATTTATTACATTGGAACCGTGAGTGGGTCACGACAGAGACACTTCAATCTATAGCAAAGCTTTTTATAGCTTTTTAACCAAATTCGCGAACCAATTACCTACGGCGATAACATTTGCGCTAGTCTAAATTAAAAGCAGCGTACCGATGTGGTTATTTATTATAAATGAACAGGGCGAGTTCAATTAGCGGCGATATTTAACAATACATAGTTCGGGTATAATTAGAGCCGTCGAACGCGTTAAACTCGATTCGTTACCCGTTTTCAAAATACGATTCAACGTCGGACATCGATGGAATCGTTAGCAACAAGAAACCCCTCCAGGGACTCCGTGTGATCCGATCGAACGTAATCAATGTCCTTTGGAGAACGTTAAATTGATTGTAATATGAATCGATTCGACGTCGTTCGCGTCCGCGTTCGCCTTTCTTCCGGCTTGATTTAATTACGAGCCGTCTCCCGTCGGGACTTTCGGGCTCCCTTTTTCCTTTCCATCGAGCACGCTTCGTAGAAAGTTGCTCTCGAAAAATCCACGCTCGAAGTCGGAATTCGCCGTTGCTAGCGCGCGACATTTCCTCGCGAGACTTCCACGGGCCGTGGCCGGAAACTTTCCAGATAACGTCTTTCTGCCGGAAGTCCATACGCGTGGCTTCCTTGGCACTTTGTATTTATATAATCAAGAGTTCTGCCTCGGTGTCCTTATTCCTCGGTTACGAAGAGAAACGAACGGGGAATTCAACGCGAACTTGGGTCGAGCTGGACCCAGTCCAGTCCTCTTGGTCCACATAGGAAACAGACGTTTGTCTTGGTCGGAAAACGTACGAGAAGCTTCTTCTGCTTTATGTTCGTATGTCTCCATACGTGTATATATCTAGATCTCATTACGTATGTTTACTTACATATGACTCCTTACATATGTTTGCATACTTAGGACTCATTACATGTGTCTACTTCTATAAGACTCCTTACATATGTCTACTTACATACGTCTACTTACGTATGTCTATTTACGTATGTCTCCTTACTTATGTCTACTTACATACGTATAGTACATATCACACACATGCATGTATCTAGCATATATACGTATTTATGTACGCGTATGCAAAGAGAATGAAATTTTGGAACTCTAGAATATTGAAATTCTTGAATTTCTTAAATTTCGCGCTTTAGAACTTTTAGAACATTCGAGCTCTCAAACTTTAAATTTACTTTCAAACTTCACATTTAAAAATAAAGGTTCCAAATGTAAAAATGATATCCTCACATTTACAAATAAAATGTCCAAATCCTAAAATAAAATTACCAAATCCAAAAAAAATATCATAATCTCAAAAACAATGTTCAAATTTAAAAATAAAATGTCCAAATCCAAAAATAAAATATCAAAATTTAAAAGAACAATGCCCAAATTTAAAAATAAAATTTCATTTCCTATAAAATTCAATGCTGCTCGTACGCGCGCCTATTATGAAGCAACCTGTAGCGCATTAAAGCTCTCAGAGATAAAAAAAAGGGGGCAGCGGAACACGGAAAACCGGCAGCAGACTTGAGAACAGACGAGCGTCATTATATTTTTAAAAAGCGTGCCTTTTCATTAATCGAATCTCGTTTGATATCGGATATCAAAGGCCGTGCGTTTTAATTTCAACGAACGCGCACCGCGTTCCGTTTCACGCCTTGCTTGTTGCCGGCGAATTTTCCTTTGTTTCTGTCGGTTAGCCGCGGCGCCGCGTAAATTTTAATTCAACTAAAAATCGTCGGCATAAATTTTCATACGGCCACGGAAGAATCGTCGCCGCGGGAGCATCGCTTAATATTGGTCCAGCATTAACGCCGTCAGAAATTCCTTCTGGTCGCGAAGGAGTTTCTTAACAAATTAATTTATATTCCGTGCCGACGACAATCTCGCTGCTTTCTCTGCGTGGATCTGCGGTCTAACAAAAATATATAGCGTGCCCCAACGTGCTCGACGAACAAAGGAAATTAAAGACTTTTCGCGCGATAAGAATGCAATCGTATGAAATATTAAGTTTCGTTGATATCAATTATGCATCTAGTCACCGATTAATTGAATCCGTTGAATATTCAATTTCGTGTAAATAATAATCAATGTAGCGTAGTAAATGTTAAATTTAATATTATCAATGATTTATGCAATGTATTAAATATTAAGTTTGATGTAATCGTACGAGAATGCTTACTATTTTTACCTCCAAGTTTAATTACCTCTTTTGGTACATATTTTACTATGTTTACCTTTACAAATTTCATAGTTCTTTTGGTCAGTATTTTTTACTAATGCACGCTTGATTATATTCAGATTACATTTCAATTGTATTTACATTGTATTGAGATTATATTTAAATTATATTTTGACTATATTTAGGTTATATTTAGGATAAATTTGGGATATATTTAGACGTTTAAATGACGATTAAAATCCGATCAGAAACTCCCTCGAGTAACAATTCTCGGCTGAAAAATTCCATATTCAAAGGGTGGAAACTCGATCCTTACACTCTCATCGTCGTCCTTTTCTCGCGTTATTCTGCTGCTTCCTCACCACCGGAGATTACGAATGCCTGAGCGGTTTTCTCATTTAAACTTCACTTCTCTCCGCACTTAATTAACGCGCGCCATCGGAAACAAGCCTGAATCGGTTTAATTGTCTATTCAATTACGTAACACGCATTGTAGGCCTCCGGTATCGCTCTCATCGATGGACAATGGCTTAGGCCTTTTATTTCCACCCGCTGTCCATCTTTTCCAACACAATGCACATCAGTTGACTCGTAATAACATAAGTACTACAACCGCATAACGTACAACATTATGTATCCTGAAGTGTACCGGCACTAAATAGGATTAAAAATTTATTTCCAATATAAACTTCATAATTATACTTATATATTATAAGTTACTCTAACAATAACTGAGACACTCTCTGATATGTATCTACTTCATCAAATGTGTGGGCACAAAAGAAGGCTAAAAATTTATTTACAGTATAAACGTCATAATTATACATATATATTACAAATTATTCTAACAATGTCTGAGAAACTCTCTCAAAGACAAATTACTATTTAGAAATAAATAATTTCACAGAGCACGCTACATAAAAATCTCAAAAATCTCTCAACAACCTTCTGTGAAATGTAAAAGAATTTGAGGTACATAATGAATATACAGTGACAATGTCAAAAAGATAAAATTGTTGCAGTAGTAAAATTCACGAAACGTATTCTAAAGTTGTTAAATCTCTTTGTGCGATGTACAGCACGATCATCATATATCAGAATAGAGTTTCTTTACGAGCTCGGTACTATAGATCATTACGATTGCGACATCGAATAAGAAACATTCCGCGTATCGTTCGATCCGCCATCTTCCGATAGCCGAATCAATGGCGCTAACGATGTCGTCGATGAATCGTTAACGTCGTTAACGAAACGAGAGACTCGCCAGTCGGGTCACACAGAACCCGGCGACTCGTTTCTTTCTCTCGCGAAAAGAAGTCAAGGGTCGCTCGTTGCCGTTCGGATAATCGTCGTTAGTGTACGTTGTATTCTTTTCGATGTCGTGACATTTTTTCCCCAGAACAGGAGAAACGGAGAGAGCCTGATCCGTTTCGAAGTCTGTGTTCTCCGCAGCGAAGGCAGATACTTATCGAGGCGATTACCGTTATTGCACGAACGTGCCCCTGTACCAGCCAGTGGCATAACCCGAAGAGCTTTCACGGACTTCGGGCCACTTACAAACTTGCTCGAGACATTTTCACCGGAGATAAATGAAAATGAGTTCCTTCAACCCCGTACACCACGACCTTATCTTCCCCCGCCTCAATATGTATCGAACAAATATTAAATTCCCCGCGTTTCGTTAGTGATTAAAAAGACACGTCCCTAGACCGAAGAAAAAAAAATGAGCATTGTAGAGAAAGAAAATGTGGACTGGAGAAAAAAACATGCATCGATCGAGAAACTGACATGTTCAAAGTTGTGAATTATCGCGGTGAATGGTGCGAAAGTACGCCATTTTGAATTTCGGCGTTCGCGATGACCTCTACGGCGCAGACGGTACGCGGCGATATAACGAAAGGCGACTGTATTTACCCTTAATTCTGTATCTTTCTTTTTTCCTTACTCTCGGTCGCGATGTATTGTATTCGGAAAACAATATTTCATCCAGCGAGACGCATCGATGCGAAAACAAGACTCCTTCAGGTTTCCGTTGCTTTCCCCGAGATGAAGTACTCGCGAAAGGAGAGTATTCCTTTTAATTTATACCCCCTCGATCCCCTTCATTCACGATATTCTCTTTAATGTCGCGACGGTTCGCCCGAAGAAAGAGACCGAAGAAGAGAAGGCAAACGAGAGATTCGACGGTGGAACTATCGGCGAAGTACGCTAGCGCAGATAAGGCTCCTGCAATTAGAATTGCAAAGTGCTCTCTTATATATTCAAGGCCGGATTAAAACTAACCGTTTTGTAGCGAGTCATTGGTAAATACCGTGGTGGGGTGACATAGTAGTTTGCGTAGCGGATTAATCCTCGGAAAACCCGGGATCGAGCTCGGATTTATTTATTACCCTATCATTATTGCCATCGTATTTCTAATAGAAATACGATTTGAAATTAAACTGTTAATTTCGAACAACCGGTAACGAAAATTTTATTGTATCGTCCGCACACAATGAGGGACAGAAGTATTCGTGCATTTTTAATGCAGAAATAAAAACATATTTTCTATATAGTTAATCGTATTTGAACGTATATAGTTGTATATCATACATAACACTTGCAACAACAAATGAACGTGGCACAACGTCGAAAGAACACACACGATCTTCCATCAAAATTTTTAGCACATACACAGATATACAGTAAGGGGCAAATGTATTCGTACAGTAGGAATGTACAAATAAAGACAACAATATTTTCTATATGTATGTGTTATTAATTATTTTTGAAATTTTCATATAACAACATATGTTTGTCAGATGGAAATTGTCGAACATGTGGTAACGGGTGTAATTTGGCTACTTTAACCCTCATTGGTCCAGAAGTGTCGCTTAAAAGCGACTTTCGGGGGGGTGGTTTGTGTGTCCAAAGAAAAGTTGCGCCCGAGGTGACGATACACGGAGTTTGTATCTGTTTCGAGGTCATCTTCATCGTTCGAGACGCGAGGGAGATTGCCTCGCGACGCAGACGAGCAAATATTGGCTCTTATTCGAGTTGGTTATACGACCCTTATGTACTCACGGCTTTCCCGCTTGCTAACGCACCTTCCACACCCTTGCTCGCGCCGATCTCCTTCAGGGTACCGTTGTTATCCCAATGTTCCATCGTATAAGGTCACTCTTCGTGAATCCACCTAACCCCTTATCGGGCGGAAATTTTCAGCGAAATGCGATCAACCCGAAAAACTCGTACGCTCGATGATTACCACCTTAACAAGTCCCTCTTCGAACGGTGATTTATATCTGCAATGTTTCCAAATCGTTAACTCCACAAATTTATATAACTTTATATAAATTTGAATTTATATAATTATATATAAGAAATCTCTAAGTAATTATTCAAATCAGTACATCCCTAGGTCCCTAAATAGTTCAGTCTTTAATTCCTCAGATGACTACACCCCTAAATTCCCATGCCCTTACATCCCTAAATCCCGAAATTCTTATGTGCCTAAGTTCGAAAATCCGCAAATCCCCATACTTCCAAATTCTCAAATTTCCGTGGTTCTGAACTTGCAACGCCAACGAATCTCATCCCCCGGGTGGGCATTTAACCCGCAGGAGCCTACGTCGTAAGGCAATATAGTACACCGTAAGGCATCATGAACGATTTCCATTACGATCGTTTCTCGGATCGTTCAAACAGAACGTCGTCGAAGCACGAGAACGAGCAGATACACGCGTTATTACGTTCTTCATGAGAGTCAAATAACGTTGTTGCAGAGAAACGTAGAAACGAACGACGGGAAGAAGGGAAAGAGGATCATAGAGGAAGAGAGAGAGCCAGAGTGAGAGAAAGAGAGAGAGGGGGTGGTGGTGAGCCTGGAACCGTAGCGGGCAATATGTTCCGAAATTGTTTTACTCGAGCCGAAGCAAAGAGAAGATAAAAATGTTCCGTCGTAGCTACGTCGTGCTACTTCCTACCCTGCCAAGCGCCACGGAGTAACTTTTGCGGGATGTGATGTGGAAAATTGGATTCAAGTTTGGGGCGGAGTGTAGCCAGAAAGGGACAGCACGGTCGAGGGTGGAAGAAAACGGAATACAGGCTGCCCCACACAACTCGGACAAGCTGTATCTTTAAACTTCTTGTATCGCGTGATTTGAAAGTTTAACCAAACTCACTTAACAATTAAAGAACTCGGAGAACATATTCGATTTACACGATGTTCCAATCTACTAGAGGCCTAATTTATGGAACGGGCCAGACCAGGCATGACCAACTGTTTCTACCCCTGTGTCAAATTGGAACAAAAATGTTCTCACGGATCGGATGAAATGTTAAAATGAAAAAATGTTAAGCAACACATTTATTTCTTCAAATAAAGGAAAAATTTACTACGAAATTTGTTTATGAAATCCATAAGGAAATCAATAATTGTGAAATCATAATGATAATTAATGCGACGAGTTGAAGAGATTTGTTTCACCTATTATTTTTCGACCTTTTACCTTTTTTGTTAAATAATAATTTTATATTTTACAGTAAAGTTAAACGTCCCCTCTGAAAATTATACTCGCAATCTCCTTTCAAAACTCTTCACCGATCCCATCAGTATCTGATTTTCGGAAACATGAACTTGGGACACCCGGTACGTAAGATTCGAAGAACAAAGACCTGACTCGATCAAGAAAATAGGCGAGAAGAAGACGTTAAAGAAGCAGAAGCGCAACGAGAAGAAGAGAACGAAGTTCGAGTCAAGGGCACCCTTTTTTATTGTGTCCCCGTTCGCTAACTTAGCCACATTCTCGTTTCGTGTTTCCTTCCCTTGTCCTTTTGTTTCTCTTTTTCTTTCCCATTTCATTCGACACGGGAAGAGCATCCCCGTGCAACTACGTACGCTACGCTTCACGGCTCGACCTTACTTCTCGTCTACGATTTTCGACTCGGCGAAGCGGTACGTACGAGTACGCGATTCCCTAGAGACCGGAAGTTGAATCCTTCTCTTCTACGTCATCTGCCATCTTGTATGACTACTTCCTCCTTAGTCGACGACTTTTGAACGTACTTCTTCGACTGTTCTCAGTCTAGGAAGCTTAGGTATCGGGGAGAGACTGGGGACTCCAGAGGTTCAGATACCAGGAGGAGATTGGACACTAGGGATTAAGAGACTGGAGACTAGTGAGAATTAGCTACTAAGACTAACTTAAGAATTCAATTAGATTAACATTAAAGCATTTTTATCGTTCACAAACAGCAATTATGAAAATATCTCGTTGAAAAGTATGGTGAATTTTTTTGAAATTGTTGTTTTTGTTATTAATCGTCAACATTGACTGTTTCACCGTGGTCAAATATCAGGTGGATAATACTATGAATTTAGGTAGAAATTATTTATTTAATATTGTTATCTTAAATCAAATGACGAATGTGAGGCGCCCCTCGAGTGCAAAGGGTTAAATCTTACAAGAGAGAAAAACAAAAATGAAAATCTCTTTGAAAATTACAGTATACTCAAACTGTAATGCAGTATTACAGAATACCTGACGAATCTCTTCAAAACTCATACTCTTCAAATTCTCGATTTTTTAAATATTTTGATTTTATACTTCATACGAACTTATTTATTATGATACGTAACAACCTTGACTGAAAAAATGTGTTACTTACACTTGTTCAAATTTTGTTTTTTAACCTTTGTTTTCTGTTTTCTTCCACCAATTTGTATCTGATCACGTTCGATAATCACCCCCGAATGCACACGACATCGTCACTTCGAAGATAATCGACTGTGAAGGGCAAGAGCGAGGATCGAAATCGCCGTAGGATATTTTATTTAAAGGTAGGCGTTCAGGAACGAGATTCGAGTTATCGAAATACGTCTCCCGGTGTAATACAGCGAGTTAGAGGCAGAGAAGAATTTACTGGCCGGCCGATAAAATGGCGATACCGGGCGTAGATGGGACGTGCGACAAGCCGGTAACGGTGAGATCAATGGACCGCAGAATTTTTCGAAACGTCGTTAAATCCCCCGTGTCAGCAGGACTCCGGAATCGATTCTTTCGACTTCGAGCCTGCGGCTATTTCTGGTATCGAGGATATCAAACTCGCTGGCCGTGGTAAGCGACTTAGCCGCCTATAAGCGGTAAAACGCATCGTCGTTCGATTTTCTTTTCGTCCGCGGCTCAGCCATCGTCGATTTCGTGGATACCCGGCCATCTTCTCCGCGCGGAATATTTTCCCCGTTCATACCCCCTCTTTATACCCGTTCTTTGATCAAGGAAAGGAAAATAAAACGATTATACATGAAACTGGGGAATTCGATGCTTACACCGGCCGACTGTACAGGACGCAACAAAAATAATGACTCCAAATCTCAAAAATGAGGTACGTTTTTGATAAACAACGTGATTCGATGACTTTGTCAGTTGTACATCATTTGTAATAAATCGTTTGTACATGAAATTTCAAGTATTTTTAAGTCCCTTTTTAATAATAAACAAAATATCATTCCAAAAACATGTACCTTTTTGATAATAAACAAAATACAGTTTCAGAGTGAAGTCCCTTTTTAATGATGAACAAAATATAATTTCAAAAACATGTACCTTTTTGATCATAAACAAAATACAGTTCCAGAGTGAAGTCACTTTTTCATAATGAATAAAGTACAATGTCAAAGTGAAGTCTCTTTTTTATAATGAACAGAATCAAATTTCAAACTGAAGTCGCTTTTTAATGATGAACATAATACAATTTCAAGGTGAAGTTCTTTTTGATAATGAACAAAATACAATTTCAAAGGGAAGCCGGTTTTCGACGACGAACAAAATGCAATTTCGAAGTGAAGTCCTTTTTGATAACAAGCAAAATCCAATTTCAAAGTGAAGCCCCTTCTCGGTAATGAACAACATATGAATCTGCTCGTACAGAAAGAAACTTTATTGGTAAGAAAATCTTGAAAGGTATAACCTTCGACCTAGTTCAATTTCCTCCGTGAAATCCAGTGATTTTCTCGTCGACTATATCGTCGCAAGCAAATAATCGAGGGTGGGTACGGTTAGGAGAAACACCCTATACACGCTCCTCATCGGTCGTGTTCGTTTGACCCCGTTTCGAAGTGGCGTTTCTCAAATAAACAGTCTCGAATCGAAAAGAGAAGCCGAGTCGGTGATTTAGAACACGACGAAGATGTGGGTGGCCGATGGAAGGGCGTAAACGACCAAGTCCTTTCCGAGCAGCCACAAGCAACGTGTGGTCTCGGTCTCGGCAGTAGCTTACTCGCTCTACAAACGTTCCTTGATGAGATCGACGCGAGTATCTGGAACTCCGTCGCTACACCGACGGCTATAGAGGGACTTCTTTGAGAGTGTGTACTGCTCCTGGTCGAGTGCCGTTCGGTCCTCGGTTAACGAACTAAATTTTCGCGAGACGTTGCTCTTAACGGTTTAAAGGAACGTTTGCGGTCTCCGCGCCACCCTAACCTCACCATTAACTGTTCTCGCAAATTGCTCGTGTCGGGTCCGGTTAATCGTCAACCCCGGAGTATCCGACGTTATCGAACAACTTTCTACGTTTTCGTGCGACGAAAACCGCGGCTACGTGGATGCGACTCGTTAAAAAGGCACCTGTTGCCAATGACGTTCGCAACAGAGTTTGTTCAAAGTATCGACGATTGATCGGAAAGAATTTTTGATGTCGAGAGACGTCTATGTGCAAAAAGAATTCGCCGTTAATATCAATTAATGTTAAATATTAAGTATAAAGTGCCAATAATATGAAATATTCAAATATCAAATATTAATCTAATCACCGACTGATTTAAATCGTTAAATATTCAATTTCGTATAATTAATGTTAATAACTAGATGATTTATAATTAGATGGTACAAAATGTCGACAAATAATCGAAATGAATTTTCGATGACGACAGAGGTACGTTGTGAGGAGGAATACGCAACAAAGTTGAAATTTAGAGGGTAGTTCCGTTATATGGCACTGTAGATTGTAGAAGAAGGAATGTAATCGTATGAAATATTAAGTGTCATTAATAACAAAAAATTCGAAGATCAGGAAATATTCGAGTAGCAAAATTTTGTATTTAAAAAGTATATCGCACATAAGACGATTGTTTTTTTTCTGGAATGAAGTACCTGTTGCCTTCGACGGGGGTAAAAATGTACGTTCCAAGGAACGGGAGAATGGCGGGTGCTGTTTCGGGAACACGTTCGAACGATCGAGAAAAGCGGAATCTCGCAGACGAATCGAGGAAGAGTCCGCGGGACGATTCGGGAGTAAATGCAATGGCGAACGCGATCAATCAACGAAATGAAAGAAAAACGTTGGCCGCCGATTGAAAAAGTTTGTCCAGGTGGACGGTGAACGGGAGTGAAATTTCTTCCGGGCTCATAGAAACAGAGAAACAAATGTTTAAACTGGGACGAGGGAAGGAATTGCATTTAAATTAGATTACCGTCCGGGTAAATATTGGAATTCTACTTTGAACCGCGACGAATGGAATCGTATTACAAAATACGAATAAATATCGCCCTCCTCAGGATATTGTATCGCTCTTTCTCTGTCCCCTTGCATCCGGTTAATTCCGTTGATACCATCCACTTGTTACGCGTTATTCGAGCCGGTATACAGTAACGAGCATCTGGAATTTAATTAGCTTAATTAAATTCGGATTAAATCAGTCAGAGATCGCTTGGCCTGAAAATCGCGATGAAAGAATGCGTTTGAACAGGTAATTTTATTCTGCTATAAAAATATCGGATTAAAATACCTGTGTATAAATTGAATTGAAGTTTCGATCGAGCGCATCCACTGAATTATGGCAACAATTTTTTAATTAATACAGTGGGTATTGTATACGAATATGAAAAAAACTGATAAGGTAGACATCTTTGTAGGAATGAATGTATCGGGAACGATAGTAATTTGCAGATGAGATAGGACAAACCTTTGTATAATCTTTTTCTATCATTTTTGTATGATAAATGCATCATTATGATGGCATAGATTTCATTTCTCTATATTCAGAGATCCCATCTCCAGATCCCTACGTTTTTCAACCCTACACCACAAATTTTCTACATCTCCGAATTCCCCACATTCCTAGATCTCTACGCTCCTAGGTTTCTACGTCGTCGACTTCCTTTGTCCCCAGATACCTACGTTCCTAAATCTCTACATCCGAAGTTCTCCACACCTGCGGATTTCCAGGTTCCCGAGTCCCTACACTCCCATATACTTACATCCCCACATCTCCACACTACGAAATCCCTACATCCCCAGATTTCTACGTCCCCAACTTCCTATGTCCCCATATATCTACGTTCCTGAATCCGTACATCCCAAATTCTCCACATCTCTAAATCCCTAAGCCCTCAGTTTCCTACACTTACAGATCTCTATATTTCTACATCCCTACATCCCCAAATCTTTACGTTCCCGGGTCTCTACGTCCCCAGTTTCCTGTGAGACCAGATATCTGCATTCTTGAATCCATACATTCCATAATCTCCACATCTTCGAATCTCTAAGTCCACATATCTTTCACTCACATTTTCCTACATCCTCAGAACTCTACGTTCCTAAGTCTTGACTCTGTCACCGGAGTCAATAGGCCTCAGGCCATGTGTATATCTAATTAGTCAATTGGTCAATATAATTATACCTTTGGCCAATTGGGGGAAAACGTTGCAGACCCAGGCCGTTATTTTTCCTCAATAGATGGGTGCCTGTTTTACTGTGCATCTTAGAAAAGTCTCTTCGCTTCTAATTCGATTCTTGAACACTTAAGACGCCCCTCCGAGTCGTTTATAATAAAGCTAGTTTCATCAAAAGAACATTCTAGATTTATTTTATTTACAAATAAATAACCTTACCATATTCCAATACAAACACATAAATCCCAAACCCCTGAACTTCCAACGTCTTCGAATTCCCAAGTCACCAGGTCCCTACATACCCCACACCCCTAACTCTTCAAACGTCTTCATCTTCAAATTTCCAAAAGCCGAGTAGTATGCAAACCGGAAAGACGGCACAGAGCCTATACCATTCAGAAGGTATTTAAACGAGAACGAGCACGCTTCATAAAGGCAAAAGTTTGACGACCAACTTAATACGCAGTTAACGGACACTCTCGACATTTTGACGGGTCCCAGTCGAGATGATGCAGTTAAAACACGCTCCGGTCGGGTCGATCGGGTCGTATTGCAACACGATTCGACCCGACGGCTCGGAAGCGTACCGGGGATGAATGGAATTCGACGAAGAGGGTGCGTCGTTCCGAGTAACGCGCTCTCGAAGGGATGAAAAGAGGGCTTGCCGTGAGTTTACGCCGCGTCATTTCGCGCTCGCTTTAACTTCGCTGATTGAATCATGAACTCGAGCTACGCCCCTTTTCCTTACATACAACCCCTTCCCAAAGGGGTTGCCGCTGCACTCGGTCTTCGACCACGGGACCGGGTCAAATGAAATAGCATACGACTGTCTGTTGCTCGTGTGCGGTTGATGGGCCACATAATTCTCTCTCGTTTGCACTCCACTACTCTACCTAACCACACGGGAACAAAGATGCTACATTTCTTCTCTCCGTTGTACCATACAACGTCGCCATTTTCACCGACAGGAAAAATTGTCGTGGCAATTGCAGTTGTAATTTTGCGAATCGGGACGTTCGATATCAGTGTAACATGTTATTATTATTTATAACCTACATGAAATCGTAATTTGTCATCTTATATGTTTTCAGTCAAATCAGATTCAATTATATAATATCAACTAATTACGGATTACTTTATACTTTATATTATAAAGTACAGTATACTATATTGTTACAAAGTTTGTAGAAGAAGAGAATATAGGTTCATAAGGGAATTAACAATTAACCCTTTGCGCTCGAACAACGAGTCTTGCTCGCCGTTTGATTCAATGCAACAATTTTAAATGAATAGCTCTTGACTATATTTATAGTACCATATACGCAATGTTTGAGCACAGTCAATATCAGACTAATAATAAACAAATAACAGTTCGCAAAAAATCATCAAACTTTTCAACTACGAAATTTAACAGTTACTATTTGCCAACGATAAAAATGCTTTCGAGCGCAAAGGGTTAAATGCTGATAGCGAACGTGTAGACACGTATCGGAAACGATTCTTTGCGTGTGTATATTTAAATAAATACTCGAACATAGAGTTTGGTAACGGGATACGGTAAAGGGTGGAAAGAGGGTGGCTCATGTTCTTCGGCCATTATCCGCAACGATTGCGTCCGACAAAAGAATAATTCGCGAAAATATTTTCTGTGACAATAGAAAGTTGGATGTACGATATTTTCGGAACGGTTTTAATGGATTCTCGTCGCCGGGCGACGAAGGAGGGCGACAGGTCCGTCGAAGGGACACAGAGGATAACGATGTTTCTCGGTTACTTTGGCTGTATTTTTACAAAAAATATCCGTCCTCTTAGCGAGGATCGCTTAAAGACGCAATTTAATCGGAAACTTTACATTCCATTACGCCGAAGAAAAAGTGCCGGAAGTACGTTTCTCTTTGGTCCGCGAGCCGCTTCCTCACGGTACTTGCTTCCTTTTTTAAAAAAAAAAACTTCCTGTCCTTTCACGAACAGAGAGCGAGAAAAGTTTCTCTTTGAAACGATCACATTTCGAAGTTTCATCGCAATCGACACAGTCTCATCGTCCATAAATATTATCGTTTCTCGAACTGAAACCACTGACTTACGTCATATTGACTCCTGTCCAAACAACGACGAGGCAGCTTCCGGTTCAGATTATACTTCGTAAGAAATCTCTGATAATTGTGATGATACAACCTCGCGTTGTATCGCCATGCATTTCGTTCTGTCGCGTTACATCGTCATATGCGGAATTTTACGGTGCATTTCCTCGCGTTATATCGCCGCAGGTACTTTCGAGTACTGGAATTGCACGCGTTGGTTTTCTACACGCTGAATTTCCACGTTTTCGAATTCCATGCGTTAGATTTCTACACGTTGGAGTTCCACAATTTCGAATTCTACCTGTTGGAGTTCCACACGTTGGAATTCTACTCGTAGGAGTTCAACGCGTCGAATTTCTGGGTGTTACAGTTCCACATGTGGAATTCCTAAGCGTAGGTGATCTACGCGCGGGAATTCTACGCGTTAGAATTCCACACATTAAATTTCTACACGTTGAAGTTCCACGCGTTGGAGTTCCACGCGTTAGAGTTCTACGCGTTGGAATTATACGCATTGGAGTTGCACACAGTAAAATTCTGTGCGGTGGAGTTCCACGTGTTGGAATTCCACGCGTTGGATTTTCACACACTGAACTTCCACGTGTTAAACATATCTATACACCGAATTTGAACGTGTATCTCTATGTACAGAATTTCCACACGACTGGATTACCACATGCCAAACTTTTAACGTGCTGAAGTTCCACACACTGAATTTGCATGCGTTGTACTTCCACTCGTATCCTCACGTGTTATATCCTCACGCGCCATATCATCACGCGTCATATGATCACGCCCCATAACCTCCCGAACTGAATTCGCGTGTATCACATTTCCTCGCACTATAACCCTGCGCATCGTGCATCCACGCGTTATAATACCTCGCATCATTACCAGCCGTAAATATAATCACGGTTTACCTACAATATCCACCAAACCCAGACGCAATTTTAATTCAGAGGAATATGAAGAAACCGTCTTATTCCAACCTGCATTAATTAAAGGTACGAACAACATTCGTGCTTGTATCCTGGACAGCGAAAATGGAGAGAGTACCGGGTAATTCTCGCGGAAGACTTTTTCTCTTTATTCAACTGGCATGGTCCAGAAACAAAAGCGTGTACGCTTCAAAAGGAAGACCAAAGATCAACCCGAAAGGGAACAAAAAGAAAGTAAAGGGTGAGAGGGAGGGAAAGGGAAAAAAGAGGACAGGAAGATGAGGAAAAAGAGAAGGTTGGAAACCAGCTTTGCGGGCATTACCCGGTATTTCCCAGGTGGCCGAGTCACCGACTTCGTCTCTCGCGACAACGACGAAGGGAACAACGGAGAAGACGAAGAGGCCAAGGTTTTACTGCGACGAGGAGGTCGCATCGGTTCTCCTCTGGCTGTGCTCACAGCTGGAGGCAACTGGAACCGGCGGTGTGCTCGAATGCATTTCAACACCGAGCACACACACACACGGCTACAACGACGATGACAACAAAGATGTATCGCGTCTAGCGTTGCCAGATTAAATGCGACCGGATGTTCCCCGGTAGCTTCTGTTCGCTCCGCGTTTAGTTTTCACCTTCTCTGCTTCTCCGCCTTCGGCCTCTTTCAACTTCCTCGTAGATGCTCGACGGAACGACGCGTGAACGTGTACATGTGTGCCGATAAACAGGGAAATTCCGTTCGAACGTCGCAAAAATCATTCTTGTCTCGCGACGACTGTCGACGATATACGTTGCTCTTCGCTATGTTTCGCTATTAAAATTTTTTATTTTTTATTCTTACAGAATTCGTGGTGATCTTATGATCCGGTCATGTAACAGATCGACATGTCACGATTGTCGGTATAACATAGGAACAATATAAAGTGGTGCATCTATGTGTGATGAAGTAACACATTGTGATCTATGTATGACGGTATAACACAATGCACATATCGACAACATTCGAAAACAGTTTATAGTTAACACTACCACATACATACTATAGGTGATGCTTAAATTCTCATACGTATCAATCACATTTATCAAAACTTGTTCGTTTATCAAGCTGAAGATACTCGTATCAACTATTTGAAACTGCGGCTGATGAATATAATAAAGTACCTTGAAACAACCCAATAAAGTGTTGAACTGCTTCGGCCAACGTGTTAAATCGTAACACAGAAATGTACCAAATACTATTACGACAGTGTATTTGTTAAAATAATTTACAAATATAAAATTTAATTTGTACATCTTTGGAGTCGTATCACAATCACAAACACAAGTAAGTTCGCTATAAGAGACAGATGTATTTGTACGAGAAATTCGAACATATTTTGAACATGTTTTCGAACATGTTTTGAAACAGATCTTCCATTGTTTCTCGATAAGTCTTATGTTAGCGAGTTGCATTGGGGCCTTGTACGTGGTACAATTATTTAATCCTTCTTCTTGTGCTTCTTCATCTCGTTGCGCGAGAACACGAAATGATTGATGGCACAGTACAGAATGTAAAGAGCGAGCACGGTTACGGCTATAAGAAAGGCGACGACGTCGACGAGGTTGCGTTCATACCAGGACATATTTACACGCTCGCTTCTCACGTATGGTACGCCATTTCCTCGACCGACGTACTCCGTCCACCATACTGCCGTCTCCAGCGGTGTTTTCGGCCGATCTCTGAAAGCTTTCGACAGCTTGCGAGCGTTCTCCAGATACCTGCAAAAGAAACAAACAATCGTGGTTACAGAACGCCCTCATAATTTCAAGCTTCTGAATTGCCAAAGTTTCAATTTCACCATTTTCGTGCGATTTCAAGATATTTCGATCGTGTTCGATATGAGACAATCTTGGTTAACACAAGGTTTTCTTATTGTTTAAACGAATTTCTCGTAAATTATTTATCGTATTAATTTTTGTGTTAATTCTTGTGGTAATTTTTTTGTTAATTCTTGTAGTAATTTTTATATTAATTCTTGTAATAATTTTTGTATTAATTTATGTATTAACTTTTGTATCAATTTTCTAGGGACCTGTGGTTCTACCGCTGCTAAGTCAGCCATGAATTTAACCTAGGTAACCTAAATAGGATGAAGAATATTAATTAACCTAAACAGGGTGAAGAATATTAATAAAGTTCACGAAATCTTTCCTGTCAAAGTTTAACCTGATATATTATAAGTGCTTGTTTGTAACACTTCAACCTCTTGTCATATAATTTATTTTTCTGGCGCGTCAGAACTAACTATTTGCAGCTACAATATTAATACGAGCAAAGAAAGCTAAAATGTTACGCGTATGATGTGTTGAATGATTCTTAATTATGTAAGTTATAGTTTTATTACATTTAAACTGCGAGTGCGTCAGAGTCAGACTCGTCAAAGTATGGCAAACGGTTAATGTCATTAAAAGTGTGCATTTTTTTATGTTTTGCATAGATATTGTACATAGAAATTCTACGTTCTACATTGGTATTCTACATAGTATTTGTGTGTTGTACATAGTCATTCCACATAGAAATTCTACGTTTTACATAGATATTGCACATAGAAATTTTATGTTTTGCATAGATATTGTACATTGAAATTCTATGTTTTAAATAGACGAACTTAATACTGTTTGTCAGCGCAAGTCCCTTTTCGTTTTCTTCATCGTTTACCATTAACGTTCGTCGGCGTTTCTCGTGTCCTCTTGATCGGAACTTTTAACAACCGTGTCCACGATACGATAGCCTATGAATAATTCATGAGACACATCGATCGATCCATCGCGTTCGATACACTCGACGGCGAGCGCAGAAAGATGCCGCCGCGGGGTATTTTATAAATATCAGCGAGAGCTTTTAACGGTACCGCTTATCGTTCAGCCGGAAACAACCCCCCCCCAACCCCGTCGCTCGTCGAGCGAACATCCAAGAGCTCATTCCATCGGCGAAAACAACGTTGTCGAAACGCGTGTCCGTTCGAACGAGTCGGCAATACGAGCTCGATTCCATCATGGTAGTGCACGGAGAAAAACGGATAGACGGGTGCAAGAGATGTGACGAACGACAAAACGGAAGAAACGAAAATACCGACGGTGCGAACGGTCGTCAAAGAGAGAAACGGACGAAGAGGGTGGGTGGCACGCTCGCAAACCGGTCAGAACGACCCGGAGCACACAATTTACCAATCGGTACTCTCCATTATTCGTGTTTACAGCTGCAGGCCGCGAATCAACTTGGTCCACCCCCCTGTGTTATTTGCCTCGGTCAAATTCAGTCGCAGCCCTGCGGTGGTTTTGAATTAACCATCAATTTTAAGCGTGTTCGACGTCCCTTCCGTCAACGCTGCACACCCCTTCTCGTCCACCCCGCACACAACGGCCCGCCGATGTTTCAAAGGGTGTCGGGCAGATCCTGGACTAAGGGAATTAATTTGTTGCCATGCACGCCGCAAGGCGAGACGAAATGGAAATTGGGGCGGAAAGATGCTAAGTGGGAATCATTCGTTTCGTTGTAACTGGATGGATCGATTATTCGAACCCGCGTTAAAATCGATGGTATTTAAACAATTTTTTCCGTGCATCTGGTTGCAGTTTCCACCCCTTTTAGCTTAGAATATGAGGAAGTGTATCGAAGTTGTTATTGGGAGAGTATGAACTTGTCTGATAATTTATGATATTCGAGAGTTATTTGTTTTGCGAATCTGACATTTTCATGCTTGTAAATTTTTATTCGACCATGTTTCTAGGTTATGAACATTTCTAAATTTTCAAGCTGTCTCAATTTTCAAGCTTTCTCAATTTTCAAACCTTCTGAATTTTCAAGCTTTCTACATTTCCATCCCTTCTCAATTTTCAAGCTTTCTAAATATACAAATTCTCAAATTCCTAAACGACCGAGTCTCTAAATTTGTACATCCCCAGTTTTTCGAATACCTAAATCAACTTCCTACATCCACACATTCTCAGCTCCTCAACATTCCTATTCCCCAGATATCCCAATTTGCTCGAATTCCCCAAATTCACAGGTTCCCAAATCTTAAAATGTCCCACACCGTCTTTCCCTAACCATAAATGCGCGCATCATATCGATCGCCTGCGTATTTAGGGGATGAAATCGCCCGAGAAGGTTGCATCTCGAATCGACCGAGAATGCAACGTCCCAGCGATCCTATCGGAGGGTAAATAAGAGGAAGTCCCCGCGAGGCTATGTAAAACGTTATCGGAAAAGGGGTGAAATTATTTTAGGTGGAACAGTCTGCAGGCAGATGTCGCGAAAGTTACGCGAGAAACCATTTCTATCCCCATTTCTGAGGCCGACTCGTATCTCCGGGGGATCATAATTCCCGCGATATCTTGGATCGTTGTCGCTCGTGCCGAGCACCCAGACACGTTACCAACTTACTTTCCGTCTTGTAACGTTATCGCGGCCTTCTCGGAGACCACACCGCTTCTACAACGCCGTGACTTCCCAGTCCAAAACTCGCGCGACTACGCCACGCCAACTAATATTCAAATTCTTTTATCGTTTCGTGATACGAACGATCGAAAATTGCGTGCCGCTTGTTACGCCGCTTTCGAGACCCCCAAATGATAGTGTAACCAAATACATTTTACATTTCCTAGATAAAACGACGTATAAAATGATCCACATGTGAAACGCACGAAAGAAGTATATTACTTCCACATTTAATAAGTGAACTTCTAAAATCGGAATTTTACAGATCTGAAGGGACGTGCAAAATGGGCAGAGGTTTTTGCAGATTTTCTCCTTACATATTTAATTTAATTTCATATATTTTTTTATCTGTATTATTTTAGGAAGTTTTCATGTTTGTTATATTTTACACGAAACACAGTTAAGATTATTTTAAGGTTAACTACTATTTTGACGCATTTATGACCTTTTAAAATGTTCAACGACTGAGGTGTCTATTAATTATTCTGAATGGTATATTTGTACATTTTTACATATTTGTAATGTACATTTATTCATTTTTATAATATATAATACAATGAATTTATAAATTATACATATAATATAATGTATTTATAAATAATATATGCATTATATACATATCAATTATATGTACAATTTTATATGTATAATATACTATATATATAAATTATATACAATGTTCTTTGAATTCGATAAGTTGCAAGGTTTTTGCTCATAAGACTTTCGAATTGGAAAAGTTACAAGTTTTTTACCCATAAGTCTTTTGAAGTGGATATGTATAAATGTATATATCTGTAAATTTTGATACTGTACATTTATACGACATTATCGTACGGGATTTACAACAGTCGATCCACTAATTGTAGAATTAGAGATTTACTTTTCGATGAAATAACCAGAACGATAGAGTTGGAGCGTGCGAAAGGAGGAAACGAAGTGTACGGGGGTAACAACGGGGTGAAATGCGAGACGCGAACGAAACGACGACGTTTTCTGTTGTTCGCGTGACACGGTGCAATAGTTAGCGGCAACGTATCATGCGCAAGTGATATAAAATTAACCTACGATTTGGAAACAGTGTTGTTAGACCGGTGGGCTCGGGCTCGAAGTTGTCGTGACGTACTCTACTCGTTGTTACGCCTGGTAATCACTACTTCTCCATTGATTTACGAGCCTGATTCTTGCGTTGTTCGCAAGTCGGAAAGTAAGAAAGTCGTCGCAGATAAACGCAATACGGTAGTTAAGACGATGGAACCCGATACTGACGACCAAAACGATACGTTATCGTCTCGGATTGTACCACCGGATCCACTTATACTTATATTGTACACCTTCGGGGATATAAAACCGACACGGATTTCCAACTTCCACGATACCCATCGATTCGAAGCTGTTTAGGAATTATTTTACGATCGATACGATGAAAGATCAATTAGGTGGATACGCTGTCGGGAGACACAATTATTAAGTGGACGAATTTCAAACATTTTGCTAAATTTAGATTTCAAGTTCAATCTTGTGTATTTGAGTCTTCGTTGAGCTTTCCATTCATGAAGAAGCGAATGAAGGACAAATTGCATATATTATGTGAACTGCTATATCTTGTAAATGGTATCATATAAGGTTATGTTCACCTTACATGAACGTTGTAGACAAAATGGATGTATAAAGCATATATGAACATTGTAGACAAAATGGTCGCTCAGGGAAATACCAATATACATGTACATATTATATGTACATTACCACAGTATGCACACAAAGTATATACCTTGTATATAATTTGTTCATAAGTATTGTGCATATACAATATACATACATACGTTTGTATACATACTTTGTGTATATACACATTGGTCCCCCCATAAATGCTTATCAAGTTTTATCTTCAACAATATCATACAGAATGAGAAACATTTCAGCATTCGACAAACGAAGTATAGCCATATTTAATCAAAGTCTGACCACGTTGATCGATCGCCAAATCTACGTGCAGATTACTTGAACCTGTCTCTACTAATTGAATCAAATGTTAAAGTCAAAGTCGCAGTAACGTTATAATTTACGTATTCGATGATTTCTCGATACAAAGAGAAATAGAGGGATGCATCGAACGGAAGAAAGGAACCCTGGTAACCCGTATCACCGACATGCAAGCATGTTCAATTTCCTGTTTCCTGGGCTCTGGAGCCCGCAAGGCGACGCAAAGTGGCCATTCAATTCCCAAAGATCTGCGCGCATGATTGCGTTTGTAAGCTAACTTCGAGTTACAGCCATTCGACTCGAGATCAAACGGCATACACCGTTATCGATGTAAGTAGCGTACTTTAACCGTATCCCCTTTTAATCTTTTTGCTCTACTTCCTATGACATCACAATATCCTGTGCCGGCACAGTACGACAAGCATAAGTTCGATCGTAAACGATTCGAGGCTTTTAGCCGGGACATAAATGTCCCCATGAAATTTCCATGATACTTATTAAAATCGTACATATAAATAACAGAAAGTTCCTTCTTCTGTGGCGTTATCCGAAAGAAATCCGTATTGCACCCAAGTGTCCGATCTTCTCCCATCCTGGACACGTTTTATGCTCGCCGCGCGATAAAACGTTGAAAACGGAGAAAAAATCTGTTTTCGTACGAAATCGCCCCCGAGTCAATGCACATTTTTGCGCAATTAGCTTCACCTTACTGCGGATTCGCGTACCACGCTCGTTAATTTTTCCCTCGGCGAAAGAACTATCGCGGACTTCTGTTTAATCACGTGCTCGGCCGTTATCGGTCTTCCCTTCTCTTTAGTTTCTTTCATTCGGTGAACGGGGTGACGAATTTATGGCTCGACCGATTCGCGAAGATATCGTTCACGTATCGCGACGGAAATGAAAGCAGGTAGAACCGATAAACATGAAACAAATGCACTAAATTATTACCAGATCTTGGTACAACAATTATATAAAGTTAATACTCCTTGCTGTAATATTTTGCTGTAATATTTTACTACATTTTAATATAATACTTTACTAGAATATTTTACTAGAATACTTTATTACAACATTTTAATATAATATTTTACTAGAATATTTTACTAGAATATTATACTACAACATTTTAATATAATATTTTACTAGAATATTTTACTACAACATTTTAATATAATATTTTACTAGAATATTTTACTACAACATTTTAATGTATAATAATATTTTAGTAAAACATTTCACCATGATATTTCCACAATTTAATTCAACTTTACCGCATAAAAGTAGACAGCCGGTCGTGAAATATGAATATTTCGAACAGTGATGTACCATTTCGTTTGCCAGAGTATGACCGGTGTCTAAAAGTGATTTGCACGTAGCAGAATTTTAAAGAAATTCCATCATAAAAAGGTGAGTACGCGTTGCATCGTTGAACGTGTCGTACGTTCAGCGAAACGAAGACAAACCCATAGGCGAACTCGCGGAAAGGAGGAAGCGGAAAAAGGGGGTGGAAAGAATGTATGTGTGCGTGTGTGTGTGGAAGCGAGCAAGCTGCCACGTACTAAGGCAGTAGTAAGGAAGAACGAGAAGACAGAGGGAGGATGGTAGTCAGAGTTTCGACAGTTTGTAAGGAGGTACGAAGCACGCCCCTGTTCCTCTGCTTCTTCTTCGGTTACGGCTGAGGGATAACATAGTACAGCCCCGACGTCAAGTTAGCCCGATACCCGGGACTCACCCCTTTACTCTTTCCGGTCTCTCTTCTCCTCTCTGTGTTTCCTTCCACCCCCGTTGTCTACGATACTTGACTGGCTTTACGATGCACACGAAATAGGACACTGCTGTTTTCCAACTGCTCGTTTATTCATTTCGGTTTAGGTGTATATTTCCCCTTTCTGGACCGAGTTTTTCCACTCGCTCCGCCTCTATTGTGATTGACACACCTTCGCGTGCAATATTAACGATGTACACGGTGAACACAACGAATATTCATGATACGAGGAAGTATACGCCACTTTGGTTACTTTTATGATTCATATTTATACCATATGTATACCCAATGGATTATTTATAGATACAATGTACGTACAGGACTGACTATTTATACGGGCAGTATGTGTACACAATTTGCTATTTATATTGTACATACAGTATGTATACACGATTTGCTATTTATACATACAGTATGTGTACAGAACAACTGACTATTTATACATGCAGTATGTGTACACAATTAGCTATTTATACGTACAATATATGTACTTATATAAACAAAGCGTGTAGCGTGTATACACGATAAAAAATTCTTAGATTCCTACATTGCAATATCCCCAAAGATCCGTGAATGTAAAAAATTAAAGGGGTGGTACAATAATCGACATCAGCCGAATGCTTCCCATTCTGTGTCCCGTAGCAATGGGTTATTTTCCGCGCGCGTAATTACCCGCATAAATAAATAAATGTCGAATCGAGGAACAGTAAGCTGAAAACTCTCATTAGCAAAAATCGTAGCGTTCCGTTTTGTCTCTGGAGCCTCTCCGGCAACCCCATCCCATCTCACCCCTATTCACGGTTCCGTCTATCGTTCCGCGAGTCGACTTCCGTCCGCTTTATTACCCCGTTGTTCTTATTCGTCCGCGAAGCCAACCCTTTCGCTCGACGAGTTCCAGTTTCTTCATCGTGGCCGTCCAAGCACGAACGGTATCCACGTCGTCCCGTCATCTCGACGGGATTTATTCTGGACGAACACCGACGTGATATAACCGCGGGAGGTATTCTTATTCCCGTCGAGAAGGGAGAGTCCTCTTCTGCTAGGCGGGTGCTTCGGCGCACCTGCTCGCTCGTAAGGGACGCGCGTAATGGCCGAGCGGGAAACGGAGAACGGAAACGAGGAGGCCAGAAAACCCCCGTATAGGGATAGGAAAAGGGCTGGAAATGAACGAGGGTGGAGACGCCGCGTAATGACGCGTGGAACGTCTCTCTGGACGAGAAAGTAATTGGACGGTGGTTGGGGCAACTCCCATAGTCGCCCTCGCCACCCTTTGATGAATGAGAGAACCTTCGATGGACTCGCACAAAAACGAAACTTTATTACTTGATCGATGTTCCGTCGCCTCACGCGCTACGATTATGTGCTTTCGTCGTTTATTCATATATCTGTCGGGACGAATTCTTTGAACCGTCGAGAAGTACTGTCTTCGACCCAGGAATTGGCGTATCGACTCATTCGTATTTTCAGCGGTAGCATCTTATTGGTTCGCGTGGTCATGTACAGGGTTTGTCCGATAAGTATCGGGACTGATTTTTTTCCACCAGTGTGGAAAGTCGGGGAGCAACATCTATTGGCCAGATTGGTGCAGGAGGTCGTTATGTACAATAGAAATCTAGGTTCATTTGTTTTCCACCATTTCTTTTGTTTGTATCGTGCTTGAAGTGAAAGCGTATTTAACTTAGGTGTATTAATGCAGGAGGGACATACTTTGAAGACTATTAATTCAATGCACGTATATCTTCAACGAATTTTATTTTAGGACATCAATCCCGATATTTATTGGACAAACCATGTATACTAGTTAACTCAAAGAATATTCACAATTATTCGTATGTTTCGTATTAACTATAAAAAAAAATTAAAAATAAAAATTTAAGATTAAATTCATAATTCATTTGTAATTAATTTAATTTGAGATTAAATTTATTATTAATATATTATTAATTTAATTTAAAATTAAATTCATTATCAATTTACTATTAATTTAATTCAAAATTAAATTTATTTGTAAAGTGAAAAAACATATTTCCGTCGCATTAATCGATTTCGTGGAAGATAGTAAAAGAAGCATTAAAGGTACGAATAAATCCGTTTGAATCGGAACATTTCGAATCACTTTTCTCTGGAATCACGCGACAGAATCTATCAGATAGGTTGTCCCAACCGTGCTCGACAATCGTGGAAAGCATTAAATTTGCTTTGTAACTTCGGCGTAATGGAATTACGACCCCCGTCGAATGTTCAATGATTTAAACGACTCGCGTTTCTCCCCAGGATCGCGTCAAAGAATAACTTCGCCGATCTTGGGAATTACGTTAACGATAAATGGGGTTCGCCGTGCAAAGCCGGAGGGTGGTGAAACAGATTCGAGGATATATAATACTACCTAATTATAAAAATCTTCTTTTTGCACGGCGAAATTGGCCCCGAAACGAGGGGTGGAAAAACGTATACAACCGTTCGAGGGACGAGTTTCTTTGTGAATTCGGAAGTTAATTTCGATACGGAGAAAGAAAAACGAGGGTTCAAAGTATCGTTTTCTTTGCACTCGAGCCGGATTAAAAAGTTGCTTATTTGCAAGCTTTCGCGGGGGAACTTTTCGCGTCTTTGCTCCCCTATATTTACTGGCTCGGGGAGTTCGCAGGTACGTATATTCGGTTGTAAAGTCACGACGAGCCGTGTGACAAAAACTTCGGCTTCCCTTGGATCCGTTGAATTTCATTATTTACGCCACGTGTAGTACGGGGACAAGTGTTTGAATAATGCATTTCGGCTGGATGTACACGAAAGCTGCATTAAGACGCTAATCTAATCCAGATATTCGTTCGCTGAACTGATGTCTTTATACACTCTCTCCGTCTCTTTCTCTCGACGGTAATCAAACAATAACTCGATGCATAAAATATCTCGTCTCCGCGAGATGCGTTCTGCGTTCACGATTTATACGCGAAAGAGCATATCGAGTTATTTTAAATTTAAGAAATTTTGAGATTCGAGGATTTAAATATCGATAATTTGAGAAATTGAAAATTGGAGAACCCAAGGGTTGATAGATTTGAGAATTTAACACTTTGACTGCCACTTCATCCACATATTGGTGCTTAAGTTTTCATATGAATCTATCACATGGCTCATTAAGAATTTGTTCACTCACCTAATTGGAAATCAATTTTAGCCACTTGGAATTGTGGATAATAAATATGTGTAATAAAATATTCAGAACACGTTTAGTAGAATTTACTAAAAATAAAAATATTATGTACTAAAATTTTGTACTGCTTTTGTGTAGCAGTTAACGCGATAAAAATTAATTATAGAATGCAAGGGTTCATAGATTTGAGAATCTAAGAATTCATTTCAAGATGCAATGGTTTATAGATTTGAGAATTTAAAGATTCATTGAAAAATGCAAAAGTTCATAGATTCAAGAATTTAAGGATTTATTGCAGGATGCAGGAGTTTATAGTTTTCTGAATTTAAAGAAACGATTACAAAATACAATGATTTATAGATTCAAGAATTTAAGGATTAGTTGCACAATGGAAATATTAATGGATTCGAAAATTTAAAACTTAATTGCAGAATGCAAGGATTTACAATTTCGACAATTTAAAGATTATCGAATTCAAGGCTACGAACTTTCAAAATGTCAAATTTCGAAACCGGATAATTTGCAGATTAAAAAATTTCAAAACACAAATTCTTCTCGTAACGCTCGAATACGAATATCATAGTGAAAATCGAACGGAACCGAATCAACCCGAATCAAACCGTGTAGAATCGAATCGAACCAAATCAAACAGAATCAACGCAAACCAAACCAAACAGTAAACACGCGCTGATCTCATTGTGTCCTACAATTCTAAACCGCGTTTCTCGCTCATAATCGAATCGCTTAAATCGTGCGTACCTTAATATCATAATCAATATATCTGTAAAAATCGTGTCGTTAGTTGTACAATAATCAAAATCTTTCGGTTGCAGGTTTCTCCGTCAATCGGCAGCACCAATGTCTAATGTGTGCCGAGGTTGCAAAGCCCGTGTAGCTATCCCAACAAGATGTCCCGATTGCGGAACAATTTCGCATCCTAATCCTAATTGCCTAGCCAGGACGATGCATCCTTGGTGTCCCGATCGTCTGCTCAGCTGCAAACCAGATACATCGACGTGTCTCGTGGCCAACGAATCGTCGTCTCTCAACGATATTCGATATTTCATACGCAAGGAATTCCAGAAGATGCTACACGAGTTCGTCGAGGATCTGGGAACCGAATTCGAGGCGAGAAAGTGCGAGATTAATTCGTTGAGGTGCAAGTTGTCGAAGCTGTCCGATCGATTGCGAGAGATCGAAAACAACCAGGTGCACGATCCGTCGAACGAAAGCTCGAACGTACACGAGTTATAAAGTTCCGTACGAACGCGATTAGCAGTTTAATAACATCCGGGAACAGTTTAATCTTCGCGAGGAGAGGATTAAATTCGGAATTGGTAGGCGAGAATCAGAGTGTGTCTCTGTCGGTCTCTCGCTCAGGATGTTTTCCGGCATCATCGCGCCACTACGAGCGAGCGTATCGAAAATCTCGTCGATGATACGCTAAGACTTTGATCTTGTTTCTCGTGCGGAGTTTCTCTTTCGTTCGAGCACGGGCTTCGCGCCGTGAATATTGCCTTTGCGTTTTACCCGCTGTATTCTCGGCTCTTGGTTTGCTTATTAAGTCCCGCACACACAGCTATCTCCTCGCCTTTGACCTTCTAATAATCAGAAATTTCATTCGCTTCCTCGAATTTCTTATCTCGAACGAGATTCACTGGACCTACAGACGTTCGGGTTCTTGTCTCCGCGGACGATCGAGGTGTTCAATTAAATACATCATGTTATTACCGAAATTAAATTATCGTTAAATAAATTTACTCTGCAGCTTTTCTTCTATATCTTCGACCCTTTGCACTCGAAAGGTGACTACCATTCTATGCGATGCAATGATTTGAAGTATTTATTTTTTCACTGAATCTACAGCGTTATACGCGTGATGGACAAAAATAGCCCGAGATTGATGATAATAATAGCGGAATGATAAGTTCAAGGGAATTCATCGAACTTTTCAACGAGAAAGTTTCAGGGTTGCTACCTGCCAGCAGCAAAAATACCTTCGTATACATAGGGTAAATTGTATAAATATATATTAATATAGTTAATTAATTATATTAACACGTGTATAACATGTACATACATGTATAATATATACATATATATGCGTATATAACATGTGTATAAAATATGCATATATTAATTAATTTAATTATTAAAATACATATTTATATAGATTCAGCCTGTACATAACAATTACCATTATTATTATTATTGTTAATGTATATTGATATAATTACATATCTTTGTAAGAGGGCGTTGTAGAAATCAACACCCTCTAGTGAACATCTAAGAACTAGTTTCTCACTTTGAAGATATTTTCCGTCTCGGACGTTCAAAGTTTCTAAACTTCCAGATCACAAAATTTCCAAACTCTCGAATCGTTAAATTTCTAAATTGCCACGTGATCGCGTATCAAAATCGGTAATTAGCGGCATTCGGCAATGATCGCGGGCCCTCCAGCGTGCTTTGAATATGCCCATAATCGATGCACGCCATAATTCACGTTGACCCGGCGTATTTCGCGCTGATCATAATTTGAAATTTCGAGACATAATCGTATCGGGTGATCGCAGGGAAAAGAAGGGCCGCACGAAACGCGATGCCATGAAAATGTTAATGCACGTCGCTGAATTATCCGCGTTATACGATCAAGCAGCCGACAAACGGGTTATACGGCACGTATGAATAAATAACGGCGACCTCATCAGCGGGAGCCGATAATTTCTCATTTTATACGAGACAACGATCCGATCTCGATACACCGCCAGAGCGTAACGGCGTTTTTCTTGAAAAATGTGTCGCGCGAAAATGAAACACCCTGTACGAAAATGTTGTGCATCCATGGCTCACACGCGAACGGAAACGAGCGTGCACGTGTACGTGCACACACTACGAGCTTGTCTAAGTATATATAAAACCGATCTCGTTCCCCGGAGGCTTCTCGTTCGTCTGGGTGCTAGACGGTGGTCGGGAAAATCCAATCGCTTCCCGACGATATACGTCTTTGTAACTCGATAAGTCACCGGGTAACGCGGAGCGGGGAATCTTTGGTAGAAAATTTCAACGTCCAGCCAGGGAAATACGAAAGGGAGAGGCGGAGTCGAATGATAAAGCGGGATCAAAATCCGGAAAATCTGATCCACCTCGCGGAATATTCGGATGCGACTGTTCGTCTTAAAATACGCGTCGCGTGCAGAACGAACGGAGAACGTATGGAAAATTCGAGAGAGGATATGGTTGCCATTCGCATTAATTAGCTTCGTTTTATTTCTTTATTTTCTCTCCGTGAACAGTGCTGCGAACATCGAGTTAGAATATTAACCCTTAGCACTCGAGAACATTTTTACTATTGACAAATTAACTTGCAGTTATTTATTCAAACCTGTTGAATCGAATCAAACGTGAGTCAAAGTGCAAAGGGTTAACACTTTGGCCACCATGTCACGCATATATGGGTGACACTCAAATTTCTTCACAAATTTAAGAAGATAAAAAATTATTGATTATTGATATACTTCGATAGCAACAATTCCATTTGACTTGACACATCGGCGAAATGATCCGCCTGTTCGTAGTCACGTGGCGGAAGCATAAATATCGTCGCAAATGGAAATATCGGGAAGCGAGCAATTTCCGTGGCTCGTAAATTTCTGCCTCGAAAAAATCTGACAGTGCCTCGAACGGTATTAATATCAAATGTTCGCATGAACCTGATTAATTGACGCGACGATAAAATCCAACGAGGGTCTCCAGACTTCTACTCGGTCCCCGCGCGATATCTATTTCAACAAAACTATTCTACTTCGTAGTCGAGCGCAAATTTACATTCCGTACGAACAAAAAATAACAACCGTCGGAGAACAGACCGCCGTTGATTTTTAGGAATTTTTTGGCGATTAGAAAATCCGGAGATCTGTTTAAAAAATTTTTTATGAAAATTAAAGTTTGTTGACATCGAAATTTGAAATTTGAAATTTGATGACGGTCCTGGATTTTGGAGACCCAGAAAGGAGATGTAGAGCTCCGGGATTCAAAATGTTTAAATACATGGAAGAAATGTAATCCTTCATTTTTGAAGACATATATGAAGAAACATAATTCTTTTGTGCACTTTTGAAGAAATATAAGAAGAAACATAATTCTTATTTTCATTTTTGAAGAAATATAAGAAGAAACATAATTCTTATCTTTATTTTTGAAAAAATGTAAGGAGAAACATAATTCTGTTCTTCATTTTTGAAGAAATGTAAAAATGTAGTTATTTAGAGACTTTACAATTTGAGACCGTAAAGATATGTGAATGCAGGAATTTCAGAACTTCGAAATTTACGTTGAAGACAACTTGCAAATTCAGAAAATTGAAGATATTGAATTTCCCTGAGCCTCCAACTCGTCTGTGCTCCGAGATCGATAAAACGCAGCTTACCGTGATATAAAGTGCCACGATAAAAAAGTGCGTAAGCATTCAATATTCGACTCGGATTTTCGCTATATTATTATTTTCTCCGTATTCGCGAACGCGAATAGCCCTCCAATCTTATTGCCCGAAATGTGCCAAGGAATTTCAGCGGCACGAACAGAAACGAACACGCACGTAGATTTTAACGTCCCTAGCATTGCCTAGCACGATAATTTAGAATCGTTGCTACGGACAGCCACGGTTTTATGCATCCACGGTGTTTGCCAACGATCCCGCCCACCATTCGATCACCGAATACTTATTCGAAAGGATATCCGCGCCGAAAGTCTACGGGGTGGTTACCGTTTCTTGCTTTATTATAGTGATCTGACCGTCGCGTTGGTCAGACGGTTCTCGTTTATTTGAAAACGGGAACGTTGCCGGGTTTCATCCCGATCGGGCTCTGATTCAAGGATATAACGGTACATTGTGGTAAATTCGTTCTCCATTTTCGCCAACAAGGGAATTACTCTCGCAACGCAAACGTTTCTTCTCTATTCTTTACTCTGCGTATTTGCTCTAGCTCTGCGTATTCTACATGCACGGCTCTCTGGTAATCACGTAAGAGCTATGGGTTTATTTATATCGGAACAACACCGCAGCGTATGAATTTTATAACAATTTCCTTCGCGTCTCCGCGCGATATATGTATATGTACTGTCTACAACCCAGGAATTGGCGTATCGACTCACTCGTATTGTGAGTGGTAGGATTTTAATGATTCGCGTGGTCATGTGTATCAGTTAACTCTTTGAGGCACAGAATTTCAGAAAATAAAATAGACTCATGTTGCGCACAAATTTGATGACATTTTGAATTAAACAAAATTGGTGCATTTTTAATAAAACAGAAATGACGAAACGGATACACAAAAAATAATAATTCAATTAAATTTATTGTTATAGGACCTCCAATTGTTTTACACGCACGAGAATGCAGTTATTGCAATATTTAGAAGCGGGACTAAAAATATCCCACCATGCATTACCATAGATCAAAAAGGTGATCCTCGATCAAGTTCGAAGGATTCACGGTGAGGATAGGCGTACTTCTTATATTTAATTTCAACCTTCTCACACGCCAGTTCCTGAGTGACTGTACTTATGTATGTATGTATGTCGTAGAAACAATTCTAGAGAAACAATTCTAAAACAATAATTCGAAAACGTCAGTGATTCAGATATTCCTCCAGCAACAATTAATTTTAATTTTTATTTCCAAATATATGTTCCTCGACGTCTACAAATTCATATAAATCCAATATCGTTATGATACCTCACTCGGTTCCAAAACTATACATACATATAATACGTGTTGTCCGCAAATGCATATTTTGCAACAAAATGGCCCCGAGAGGCTTGTAGCGTCCGAGATGGATCGGAAAAGGGTTAAAAATATAAAAAAGGTATATCATATTTGAATCACGAGAACGTCACCATTGTAGCTCGTCGTAATAGTTCAAGGGGTTGATATCTTCGATTTTGCTAAATTGTTTGGTACTTGCGATACAATCACGGATCGATGCACGACTGACACAGAGAGAGAGAGATTGAAGTAAAAAGCAGAATGCGAACGATAGTAATAACGAAATGGCATCGGGGTGACTCGGTGTCAAAAGGGTGGTTACCCTGGGAACCAGTTAATCTTTTTCTCAGCCCATAGGGGCGCAAACCGGTACGTGACTCGCGAGACAGTAACGGCAGGATGGGTAAACTTTTATTAAAAATCTAATTGGATCGGAGCTCGGGGCCCGGGGGCCATTTCGCCGTAGCTTCTTTCCTCTCCTCTTTTAGATCCAGTCTCAATAAACGCTCGCGTCTAAGCACGGATACATTCTTCCCGCTTTTATCCTTTCCTCTTTCCGCGTGTGAGACCGCGTTACATAGCCGTTACATTTTATACGAGAGATTTCGAACTCGTTTAGGATCGTGTATATTTTTATCCGTTTTTTTTTTTTGTTTCGGAAACGATACCGCAATACGAGATTAATAATGGTTGAAGGGTGCGCTGGTTCGCGAAAACCGCGTTCGAAAATGAACGTGGCACGCGCGCGTGTCAAACGGATATCCTGTCCGCGTTACGCGCAAGCGACTGTAATTGAGTATTTAAACGTTGTTTGTGTCAGGTGCAAATGAAACATACCCGGTATCGGACTTTTCTGCTCCTGGCCCAATTAGTTGGCCGAACCGATGGAGGGGATCGTTTCGGCGGTTGTTTGTTAAGCGTTTCGCGGTTCCGGTTACAGCTGTATCCCGTTTCGTGGCCGAAATTACAGCTCGATAATTCCCTGCTCGCTGTCGGCCTTCGTTATGGCTTCGTCATTTATTAAAAGTATAAATACACTCAACGTTCGAATCTGGGAACTGCAACTGTAAAATTTTCTAGTTGGAAGGTTCAATGAAGTTTTTTGAAATTATTATTTTATTATTATTCATTGTCAATATTCATATCGTATGTTCAAAATCGTTGCAATTCCCAAATTTATATATGTAGCCATTTAGAGATATGTTCTGCTTAATGTTTTGAATACCTATTTAAAGATTTGTGGCCCCCGAAAAAATGCAAAAAGGTCAATGAAATTTTCCTTTCTGCAACTAGGACGCGATCGCAACGCCATTTCCGTTGCAATCGGAGTACGGTGTAGAATTTTCTCGAATTTTAGAAGCGTGAATAATGGGAAGGATACGTGTTCGGTTACCTCGGCTAATTGGTCGCGGGCGTAGAAGGCGGAGAGCGTCTCGGTTCGCCGCGATAACGTTACAAGTCGGAAAGTAAGTTGGCAAGGTGGCGGAGTAGTGTCGGGCGACAACGAGCAAGGAAATCGTAAAGTAACTTCGAAGGAATTACGAGGCGAACGAAGATTACTTTCCGCCACGAGAATCCACCGTCGCCGTCCACCGATACACCGTGAACGTAACGAGGTAACTTCGAAAAATCCGGCGAGAAAATTACTTTCCCCGTAGCCGCGGCTGTCGGCGAACATTTTAATTGCGTGTACCTGCATATTCAGCGACGGCGGACCGAAATATTTGCAACTCGTTCCGGGAGAATTTGCGAACGGCAAAGGACCGTCCCGGCGTGATCTCGATAACCGGAAGTCTCGTTTATTATGTGCCGCAGCCTGCCACGCTCGCCCTTCCTGAATTTTCCATCAACGACCCTCCGCGTTCCACGTTGCTTCGCCAACTAGTTTCGGTTCCGCTTCGCTACTAAATTTGGGACCGTGTATGTAATGTTCATTTGAATTCTATCCCGCGTTACTGAATTTCCATCTTTCGACGAATTCCGAATTTCCTCGTCTTCCTACAAATGTCTGAATGTCTGAATTTCTGAATGTCTGAATCTCTGAATGTCCGAATGACTGCATTTCTGAATTTCTGAATTTCTGCATGTCTGAACATCTCAATATCTGAATTGTCTGAATGTCTGAGTTTATGAATTTCCCAATTTCATACACCTCTATTATTCTGTCCTAAATTCTGAAAGTTCTCAAATATACAGATTTCTTAAGTCCGTCGTTACATACCCATCAATTCGTAAATTCCTAAATCACCAAATCTCGGAATCTCTAAATCCCTAAATCACGCCAAGGTATCAAAAGTTTCCAAACCCAAATTTCTCTAATCGCCTGCAGTTCAAAAATATCTCGAAATCCTAAGTGCCTCTAACACGAGCGGTACAGTGTTCCCCTGTATCGCGACGTGTCGAAGGGTAACCTGCTCGTTACGGACAGGGCTCGTCGAACCCGGCCTCGAATTTATTTATTAATTAGTATGCAGGAGATCGTGTAACGAGGATACAATCGCGCGTGCATTGTCGCGACGAAGGATCGTATCGAACCGCGTCGATGTCGAAGGACCAAGTCGGCCAGCTCGTAAATCCAGGCTGTCGTAATTACCGGGACAGTAGCGAGCTACGTCGAACGTGACGCTGCCAACGCTTTCATATCCGTTCTGATTTATTAAGCCGCTTTCATCGTTCGACGCGCGACTCGCGTGCCGGCGCATCGTAATTAAATCGCGAGTTACGGGCCAACGAGCGACGATTCTTGCTTGGTGGCCGATACGAGAGGGTTCGATCGGCCCGAAGATTAATGGAATTCTTTGCCTCGTTTCTGATAACGATATTCCTGGAAATTCGCGTTGTTCGCTCTTTTGACACCCGATCTGTTCCCCTTTCATCGAAACTTTCATCGGGCGGGACGCTACTTACTTACGCTACATCGATTTCTTTCTTGATCGATCAAGTCGGACACTGTTCGATCTAATAACGCGGTGGTAATTGAACCGCGTTAATGATCATGGAACGTGCAGTGGAATCGTTCCATAGTATGACGGAAAATTTGGACTGACCGATGAACGAAATGAACCATGAATTAATTCATGGTCAATTTAAAGTCATCTCTGCTGGTTTCGTTTAGGAAAGTTAAAACTGGATCAGAAATGTCAATTCATGTTCTTGTAAGAAATGAGACACTTACAACGTGTTTTACTGCATATGACATATAATGATGTTTTTCCTAGTGATTCGTATTAGTGATTTTAATGGCGATGATGCATTAATGCTTCAATTTCGACCATTCTTATATGTACCACATGATACATCTATATGTTTGATATAAACACTTATTCATGATACAAAACACTGAAACTAGAAACTATCTTCTAAAATGATACATATCTCTACTAATATGGTCAATATCTACAAAAAGAGTACAATCTCCGATGATCACAACTCCCCATTACGAAATTCCCATTACAGAACGATTACGGTGAACGACAACCAAGATGCACCGATGTTACCCAACGCCCCATTCACATGAACGCACCATCGAGTCATCGTCGTAACGCTGTTAACATGATCCAGGCCAAATTACGCGTAAATACGGGAAGAATTTCTGTTCCATTAGGCAACTCCCGCGACGTAGCGACAAGGAACAACCACATATCGCGAAAAGCATTTCCGCGTTCGACGAAAGTCCGGCCGGGGAAAAGTCGCTGGAGGACTCGGCCCCGACGGCGCGATAATGCTCCCGAAAACAAGCGACCGCAATCAGCTGAAAAATTCAACGTCGGGCAATTTACGCGGATGCGAACACGCGGCGCCAACGAAGCGTGTAAACAAGCGGGGCTGCGCGCGTAACGGCGCGTACGACGCCGACGTAACGCGAGCCCCGACGCCGAGCGGTTAACAAGTTATTCGGGCCGGGTCGCCATTGAATAATGTAGAATTTAATTTCGTCCAGGTTCCCCGGTCGTCATCGAGCCGCTCCGTGGTGTTGATTCGCCCCGTGAAACATTTAGCGGCCATGAGATTTCCCATGCGACTGACCGGATACGAGGCCGCTTCCGCAAACCCCGATGCCCGACAATCGCCCGTTGAGAACGTACACCTTTTTTTTCACCGTGCCTCCACATTCGAAACGATCAAGCAAACTGACGAATTGGTACGTTCTGTTCTCTGTCTTTCGTTGGATCGCGTTATTGCTTTTTGTGTGCGGAACTTGAAACAACGAATTTCCACGTGTCTCAAGTGACACGATTTCGCGACGTGGGTCGAATTTGTCTCGCACTGATTTTGAGATTAAACGACTTTGTGAATGGATCTTACCACTTTGCTGCGCCTTGAGATTCTTAAATCTTAAATACATCTGGAAATTCTTAATCTTAAATACATCTTGAATTCCTTCACCCTTAAATAAATCTGGGACTTTTTAACCCCTGCGTACAGGTTGATATTCCTATCTCTTAAGTGCCCACAAATAAATTTATATTTTCTGCACTTGAATCTAGGCAATATTTGTACGTGATATGCATTGTACACGTCGTATCTATTTGTTCTTAACGAAAAACCATTTGTTCTTAACGAAAAAAAAAACTATTTAAGTATACCCATGTAAAAGTAAAGATATCTAGGTAAATACCTATTGTATAAAAACAAAAATATCTGTGTAAATACCTATATAAAAATAAAGATACTTAGACAGTTCCACTCGTAGATGCGTAACAAGCGACGTGAATGCGCTGTAATATTAAACCGGGATCAAAATTGGAACCACACCCCAAATCCTCCGGACGCACCTCCCAAAGAGGAACAAAATGGAAATGCAGAGGATTGATGCGGATACGTAAATGTTGAGGGTTAAAGAGAAAAGAAGGAACGAGCGAAGAGATGCCAATAGGCGAACCGTCGGCAAAGAAAGAACAAGAAGGACGGAAAAACGACAGTCCTGGTTGCGGATTAACGGGACGCTTGTGCTGCGATGCACTTCCTGGATATCCGAGCGTCCGGACAGCTCGTGAGATATTCAACGGTCCGAATATCCGGCCAGATTATACGATTTCCCTTTTTGCCACGTTTCCCTCCCTCCCTGATTTTTACCTGCTCCGTTTTTTTTTTTTTCGTTTGATTTTTCTTTTCGTTGCAAACGCGACCGACGAACGATCGATTGGATTTCAAGTAAAGGTTTAGATGGATGCCACGTAACGGGTGGCCACGTAATCGCAATAGTCATGTGAATATTTGGACTATTACTTTACATTCGGTTGCTTCTTCGACTGTTTGGTCGCATTCGTGTTTAGCATTTTGAAGGTTTGAAATTTTGGGACTTTGCAAAATTGAAGGTTTAAAATTTTGGGACTTTGCAAAATTGAAGGTTTAAAATTTTGGGACTTTGCAATTTTTAGGGTTTGAAATTTTGGGACTTTGCAATTTTCAAGTTTCGAAATTTTGACATTTTGCAATTTTCAAGCTTTGAAACTGTGGGACTTTGCAATTTTAAAGCTGTAAAACTTTGGATTGTTGAAGTTTTTAAAGCGAAAATCGTACCTGGTATTGTTGAAAATTTCGTCCACAGAGTGCTTCAGCGTCTCTTCGTTCATTTCCCCGAATTTCAGGATGATGGCAACTTCTCTAGCTTGAGCAGCAATCGCATTCTGATATTGGTCACCAAAGAAAGGCATGAGCACCATGGGCACCCCCCGGTAGACACCCTCTGACAGTCCCAGAAGACCACCATGTCCAAAATAACACTTAACATTCGGATGAGCTGTAACAAACAATTTCCGTTAAAAATAAACCATCAAAAATATGAAAAATCGATAAGAATGTAAGTACATGGATTCGAACAAAATCCAAATCTGTAAATGACAGCCATAATTGTTCGAACATAATATTTATTAAAACAACATTTCTCGCTTGATTCTCTTTATTGTTTATTTCGAATAAAAACAGCAAATATCGCTAAATGATGAACGCATATTTGTAACACAAACAAACGTACATATTATTATATATATCGACGAACGACAAACTTTTAAAAAGGTTTTCGTTTGCGTACCGACTGTAAACATTCAGCTAACAATTCCAATTAAACAGTCGCGCAAAAAAAATTGATTCCCGATATCGGAAAGTAATCGTCCAATTTACTCCGCGTTCCATCGCGACGAACATTCCGAATTTTCCTCCGAAGAAACTTAAAAATAGGGAGCCGGGTGTTCATTTCCATAAATATTCAACCGTGGATTTCCCTCTGATCCCGTCAAATATGAATCAGTTCGTGGAAAGTGGGTTCCTTTACATTATGCGTTTTATTACGTCCGTACGTAGCCGGGGAGGGTTGTACGACGGTGTACGCCGGAACGGTACGGGGTAAATTTATTACCAGGAATTTGGTGATTTAGGAATTTCGGAACATGGACGTTAAGGAACTTGGGGACATGTAGAAACTTAGAAATTTGAGAATTTGAGAATTAGGGGATTTAAGAATTTGGAGATTTGGAAATTTAGAAATTTGAGAATTTGGGAATTTGGGAATTTGGGAATTTGAGAATTTGAGAATTTGTAAATTTGGGGATTTGAGAATTTGGGAATTTCAGAATTTGGGAATTTGTCAATTTGGGGATTTGAGAATTTGGGGATTTGAGAATTTGGGGATTTGAGAATTTGGGAATTTGGGAATTTGGGGATTTGGAAATTTGGAAATCTGTTAATTTAGGAATTTGAACATTTGGAAATTTGTTAATTTGGAGATCTGAAAATTTGTTAATTTTGGGTTTTGAAAATTTGGAAATTTGGGAAATTAAAAATTCGGATCTTTGAGAGTTTGGGAAATGAAGAATTTGGATCTTTGAATGTTTGGAAATGTTAAAATTTGGGAATTTGTTCATTTAGGGATTCGAGAATTTGGGAATTTGGAACTTTGAGAACTTGCAAATTCGAAAATTTGAAAACTTGAAGATCGTAAAACTGTAAAATTCTAGAACCTTAAAAAAAGACATTACCAACGAATCCGTCTCTCAGCCATAAAAGCGTAGAAAGTAATATCTACGGAATAAACGTAAGAAATTGGTACATTTCACCGATATTTGTAATACCGATTTGATCTCTCCTTATAGCAGTAGAATTCCCCATACCCCCGGTGTCGATCCTAATGTCAAATTCCATTACCACACGACCCGTACTCCTCACCTTTTTCGTCTCCCGTTCTTCTCTATCGTCCCTTCGTTCCTCGACACCAGCGATTTACGTACAGATGCAGACGATGCTAGAGGGCTGTACGTCTGTCGGAACGTAAGGGGTGCGAGATTCGACGAGCACCTCTCGAGGTTTCGCCCTCGATACATCCTCGTGACGGTGCTCGTCGATACGTGACAGAGGATATCTATCGAGGTGGCCTGAATTTTTGCAGCCGACATCGGGAATACAACGATCGGAGACGAGGAAAATCGGTCGGTCGGTTCTCGCACGATTTCCTCGAGATTTCCGTCACCGACGCTGCACCGACGGATACATTTTTACGCCGCCGGTAACGAGGAAATAACGCGTCGCTATTTTCTCCGGGAAGCACGTTTTACGACTCAAAATTCTTCGTCTGTATCGATATTCGATCGTCCAATGAGCGTACACTGTTACTCAACCCGTTCATTCGCAAATTACCTGATAATTTCGAACGAAATTATTTACCCGCGTTCCTGACGCACGCATTCCAGCATTTTATTGCGTACACGTTTTCCATCGCTCCGAAAATTAAACCCGTACAACTAAATTCGTATTATTCAACCGTAATTCGATGATGAACGAGTGAAAGTTGGAGGATTTTTGAAATTTGTTTGTTTTCAAAGCTCGGTCGTATCTATCGCTCATTGTTGGGTGAATACTGCGTCTTTCTTCACCGAGCATATTTATAAATTTTTTACAGGCGTTTACAAATTTGTACACTTTCGCTATTGGTTACCGAAAGGTATGTTTTTCCAAAGGTGGGGTTGTGATATTTTAACAAAGAGATATATTTCATTTATTTTTCAACTTTATTTTTTAATTCAAAATAATTGTACACTTTACTAATGTTAGTAATTTCCAGCTAATTTTCATCAAGATATAGGTATATTGATATATGTTTCATTAATTTTTCAACTCCATTTTCAACTTCAAAATAAATTTACACTTTACGTCGATGCTTTCAACTATGCGTCCAGAAAATTTGCACGAGGAACATAGAAAACGTAGAACGATGTTTTCCCTATGAGCAAGGGCGCTAAATATTTATACCACCGAAAGAGAAATATCGTCGTTAACGATGTAATATGAATATTAATATAATATGCATACGTGTGGTTTATGCTTAAAGAAAATATATAAAGGACGATGGAGAAAAAGCAAACCGAAAAGGAGATGCGTAGCCTATGGTAACGGGGTTAATAGAATTCGATGGCTGGAGGGTAAGTCTACGTCGCAAATCGAATAGCGATCGATTCGCATCTGAAATTTCAGCGATGTATCACCAGGGAGCATCGAGTTAGCATAGCGTACCGAACTCTGCAACCAGCCTGACCCCAAGGCAATCTAATAGAATCGTAAAAGTAACAAAGAAGTATATACTATCCCTTAATGGATAACAAAAGGAATAACAACGTGTTCAACTTACGATCGAACGATACCCAAGAGGGTATTGTGACCCATTGTCCCATTCCTACCTTTATACAGCTAAATACTATGAAAACTGACGATAAAAAATTACGCATTTGAACAATTGTCCCTAGAAAAAAACACGAAAATTTACACGCTAGGTAATAAACAAATGACTAAACTCTTTCCGGGACATCGTCTTTCGAAATACTAAAACTATTTGCATTTATAAATTCGTAAATCTGAACGGTACGCGATGAAATCAAACAAATCATTATCACGATCTTGTCGAGAACAAGAAGGGAAACAAGGTTATGGTTCAGGGAAGGGAGAGGAAGATCGAAAACACACGGTGGTAAGAAGATAATAAAATTAAATCGATCGATCTCGGTAAAGTTATTCGCTAGTTTTAGCTAAATTATCTGGTCACCTAGATGGCAGACGGGAAGTACTATTTACAACCCAGGAGTTGGCGTATCGATTAAATCGTATTTTGAGTGGTAGGATCTTATTGGTTCGCGTGCTCATGTATACCAGTTAACTCAAAGAATATAAACAATCGGCAGTTGGCGATCCTCAATCGGCATCAAGTTGGAAGGATTCACGATGAAGTAAAGCGTACTTCTTATATTTCATTTCAACCTTCCTACGCGCCAATTCCTGGGTGACGCGCTGTATGTACTATTCCTTAATGCATAATAAAAGGAATAACAACGTGTTCAACTTACTATCGAACGATACCTGGGAGGATAATGCGACCCATCGTCCCGTTCCTACCTTTATTCAGCTAAGTACGATACTCCGGGGTATTGCGTGTCAACGCATCCTACCTTGATCGTCGGTATCATTGCCTCTGAAGTCAATTACATTAGCGAGTCGTATACGAATTGACAAGATCGATCGTGGAACACGACTCGAAACGAGCTCCACGACCGGGAACAGCCCACGTCGGTCTATCAAATGCTTCTGTTTGTTCGACTACTTCCTTCAAAATGGTCGTCTACGTCACGAACCTAGTCGCGATAAAATCGCGTAATTAAAACTACGTCTCGTACGTGTCGCGATGTACGATCGATTTTATTGGTGATTCGATCGTTATCGGCAATCGGTGAAATTATTGATAGCGTGTCTGGGAACTGGGACGTTTGGATATTTAGGAATTTGGAAATTGGAGATATTGAGAATCGGGAATTGGAGGGCTGGAGAAATTTGGGGATTGGAGAATTTGAGGATCGAGAATTTGAGAACTGCCAACAACTGGTGATTAGAGAATTTGAAAAGTGGAAAATGTTGAAGATTGGAGAATTTGGGGTCGAGCATTTGATAACTGGAAAAATTGTAGACTGCAAAATTTGAGAATCGAGAATTTGTTAACTGGTAAAATTGTATATTGAAGAATTTCGGAATCGAGAATTTGGGAACTGGAAAAATTGAAAATGGGAGCATTTGAAAATTAGGGACTTGGGAAATTTTTTGACTTGGAAATTGAGCAATTAGGTACTTACGAAGTTTGGAAATTTGTGAGTGTAAGAACTTGAGAATTTGAGAACTTTGGTGTTTGAGAATTTAGGAATTTGAAGATGTTGAAATTTGAGAATTTTGAATTTTGAGTTTTGGAATTTAACAATCTAGAAATTTACTGAAAACTATGAGAACTCGTAACATCGACGAATTACTCTTTCCACGACATCGTCCTTCGAAATACTAAAACTCTCTAAATTCTCGAAATCAATCAAATCATAATGACGATCTTGTCGAGAACAGGAATGTAACCAAGATTATGGTACAGGGATGTGAGAAGAAGGTCTGAGACACACGACGATAGGAAGATAATAAAATTAAAGAGATCGATCTTGGTAAAGTTACTCGCCAGTTTTAGCTAGATTATCTGGTCACCTAGATGGCAACGGGATGCAACCAACGCGAAAAACGATACGGTCTTAACGCCGATAGCGTTGCTTCTATGGGAAATAACGGCTGACGCGTCGCCATTGAGTATCGATAAAAAAGTGATAAGAGAATATGATAGCGATAATGATACACCGGATCGATCGAGGTAAATCTTCTTTTTAGATTAAAGACTTTTAAAATAGATTAAAGTGCTAACGGGATATGTATTATCTTTAATCGCACGCGCTATCTGAAAGTAAATTAATTGGCACTAAGTGACATCGATAGACACTATCTATAGAAAATATTGATCTATCTGCACGTTTGCGTACGTTTATCTGTAACGTGATATTTATAAAACACTCAAGTAGATTATACTCTCGTTTCAAGTGACTCCTCCTTTTCTACTGTGACTCGTCATTGACGATTTTTCAGTAGTTTGAGCTATTGCCTGATCAGACACGTGTTACAGAATCTGGATGCAAATAGGTATGATATATGCAACTGTTTTCCACTTACAGATATCGTAGATCGTCGACAGATTACAAAATTTTATACCGACTAAGATTGATCGCAAGTTGTTACATGTACCAGCTAATTATACTCTGTCGATGGTTATCGGCATTGTATCAATTTCATTAAATTTCATTCGCATCTGATAATGTTTAAGTATATCCGAACCGTTTTAATACGTTGCAATGTTCATTTTTCAGTGATTATAACTATATCCAAGGTACAATCGTACTTTGTGGTAAATGAAAATTGAAACAAGAATAAATTGTACATACATGCATACATGTATGTGACTATTTATATTGCTATTGATAAGCAAACTGGACAGAAATTTCCAGAATATAATGCATATAAAATAACGCGTGTAATAGATCAGGATTGGTACGAATATGCAATTTATTGTTAAATGGAGTCCATTCTTTTATCCTTGGAATAAGTGTCACACGTATTTCAAGAATAATAGTCGTTGCTTTCAGAAGTGGCTCTTTCTATCAAATTATATGAACAAAAAAGGTCTAACGAATAAATTAATTAAGATCAAGAGTTTCACAGAATTTTCACTTTTTATCACTCATGATCACTTTCTGAACACGCTGTACAGTCATCGGTCAATTTGTAAGTTTACCCTCGCACTATATTCCGTCAGGCTCGACGTCTTTGGCAAATTTACATACTAAATGTTCCTCGAACAATATTGTTCCCTTCTCTTGTCTTGCAAATATTAAACCCTGTCCTCGTCAAACAAATTTTTCATCGGGGTATTTAAAAGAAAATTCCGAATAACGTTCACATTTGAAACCACCTGTAATTCGAATTAGTTCATTTTTAATATTTAATTCTCATATTTTAAATTTAATTCTTCATTATTTCTTAGACGTCAAATTTAATTCTCAATTATTTCTTAAATTCCAAATTTAATTTTTAATTGTTTCTTAGCTGTGAAATGTAATTCTTCATTATTTCTCAGTTTCAAATTTAATTCACAATTATTTCTGCGAAGGTAATTCTTAATATTTAATTCTTAATTTTCAAAGTTAATTCTTAACATTCTTAAATTTCAAAGTTAATTCTTAGATTTGAAACGTAATTCTTAATATACCAAATAATTCTGCGTTTCGTACCAGATATGGTTATTTCTATGTGGCAATCACGCGTCGACGGTGATTTATGTCGGCAACGGGTCATTAACGATTTACCTAATTAAAGTAGTTTCGAGAACAGCGTGGAACTACTACACGAAAACTCTCGTGGTCTCGTGTCTCGTTCTCGGCTAAACATCTTCCAAGCTGTCCCATCGAAAGAACATTTCTACTTCAACTAAACGAATATTCGTAACACAGTATCATTAAAGCAACAACCTACTGTCTGGAGGAAGTTTCCTGAATCGGGCTTCGACAACAAATGTCGTTATCCTGCTCTTATGAAACTGTAGTTGTGCAACATAATCGTTATTATCCACCACTGTTGGACATGTAGTAGATCGAGACAAATTTTCCTTTTCTAAAATACATTATACCTCTAAGAGTTCGTGTGAAATATTAGTATGAAATATTCGTAGAAATATTAGGTCGATAATAATTGCATTAATGTGTGATGAGGTCATATGAGCATGATATGAACAATTCCTATAATGCTGCAATTAAAATTCCCCAGTCTGAAAAAGTCCCTCGATGTTTCTCAAAATTCCTCAAATCCCCAATGTTTCAAGATTAAAAAATTGTCAAGGTTTAAAAATTTCTCGGCCCATAATCTCCCCTAAATTCTGAAAAATTATGACAACCCTAAAATTCCAAAAGTTCCAATATGATATTCGAAAATCGTGTAAATCCTCGTAATTCCAATGTTCCGAGATCCAAAAATTCTGAAGTCAAAACGGTGCAAAATCCCTAAAAATTCCGAAATCCTACTCCTTCGAAAGCGCAAAAATGTTGAAATTGCAAAATAATAAAATTCGTCCAAATTCTCGATATTTAAAAATCCTCGAATTTCCGAAATCTATGTAAGCTTCCCAAGATTCTCTCCAAAGTTTCAGACTTTGAAGCGTTTTAACGATAATTCGATATTTTTGCGTACAGTTTGGAGTCTCTATCGGGCACAAAATCGATATCGATCGGTACTCGAAATCGAAATTGAAATTCTTCTATCGCGTGGAACTAATCGAAAGAGAGAGAGAGAGAGAGAGAGAGAGAGAGAGAGAGAGAGAGAACTGTTGGAAATCATAGGGAAATATCGAAAGCGGATTTCAGCACGCGAGACCGAACCGATATTTGTCGAGTAGTAACACGGTATCGATCGTCAAATAGTTTTGAAATTTTCAAAACGATTTGCATAGCCGAAAAGCTTTCGATACCTCGAAATGATATCGTGACATCGATGTCTCTGCATATATGCATATCGCCTCTCATATCAAATTATTTTTGGATCGCGAAATTATGTCTGCACCGCGGACACCGTTCTCGATACACTCAATCGATGCGTTTTATCGAATTAATCGCCATTACCGTCGCACACTCTTCAATAACCGTCGATCGTTATGTTAATACGTAACATTTCGTTCATTGATATTTTAATATGGAGATAGAATACTGCAGGTCACGGATCAAACTCGGAACGAGTGCCAGAAACATTGTCAAGGCCGACAATTTATGTACATACGTACAGTGACCGGCATAATAAAGTGATCATTCTATACCGCATATAAAATAGCTCAAAACTAATGTTTTTGATAAAAAGCGATCCTTATATCGGGGCTTTTTGAAAGATTTACCGTCATGTCAAGAGTTCACTACAAAAATTAAAAGACTATTTGTGATAACAAAAACTTTATTTAAAAAAAACAAACATTTTCATATATGACAAAGAATATAACCAGAAATTAAATATGTCTCGTTGCATAAAGTAGAAAGAAAATTGTAGCTGGTTTATGCAATCTAAATTTCAAAGTGGTACCTGAACACTAGCTGACACACGACCAAATTATGTATATTCATACATAAATTTGCAATTAAAAATTTCGTATCGGTTTCAGAATAAACGGTAATCTTTCACTTATCATTCTACATGCCGAAATTAGAATACGTTTGATAATTTAGCCTTTGTTCATAACAAAAGAAGCAATGAATCGTTAATATGCTTGCTAAACTTTCATGCGGTGTTACGCAACGAAACGTAACGACGTACGTGAAACATAGTACATATACTGGATGTTCCACTTAAAGAAAACGTCTAGACTGTTTCTAATGCTATTATAAATGACGATAAAAAGATTTGTCCTATCATCGTGCAACAGTTACTATTACCGAGAAACGCGTATTTACTTTATCCCGGTAGCATGTTCCGATAAAGTAAACGAAAGATTTTACGCAACTGAATAATTGTATGAAACATTATCGCATAACTTTTCCTCGAATTGTGACGCAACAGAAAATATAGAACAAGATAATCGTGTTCCCGGTTCAGCGTGACACACGATGTACGGTTTTACGAGGCAAAAATGCAAAATGTGATCAAATTTTCATAAAGTAAAGCGATGCCGGTCTGATCAGCCTGTTAGAATGTTATGTACTAGGAAACGAAGTATGATACCGAACGGCAGCGTATCGATGAAACATGATTCCTGACTCCAATATCAACAAAACGAGTTCGTTTATGTCAAACAACGATACTATTACTATCCCTTCCGCAATAGCTGTCATCGACTCGACGTTGACTTTTGTCACTATGTCATATCGATCGTGAGAAACGCGATGTATACACACGTATGTATACGTTGTTAGATCCCTACGCGTTAAATTCCTACTCGGTAAAATCCTACATGTTAAAGTCCTGCTCATTGCAATCCCACGTATTCAATTTCGACGATTTAAATTCCTATGCGTTGAATTTCTAGTAATTAAATCCCTACGCGTTAAATTCCTACTCAATGAAATCCTACGCGTTAAATTCCTACTCATTGCAATCCTATGCGTTAAATTCCTAATCATCGCAATACTACGTGTTAAATTTCTACGATTTGAATTCCTGTTCGTTACGTTTCTACTAATTAAATCCCCACGCGTTAGATCTCTACTGATTAAATCCCTATGCGTTAGATCTCTACGGGTTAAATGCCTACGCGTTAAACTCCTACTCACTGAAATCCTATGCGTTAAATCCTACTGACTGCAATCCTATGCGTTAGATTTCTGCGAATTAAATCCCTACACGTCAGATTTCTACGACTTGTCCCTCCTATACGTTAAATTCTCACGTATTAAATCCCCACACATTATCTCTGACGGGAATAAATAAAATTCTCACACGTCGGATCGCCACGTGTACTTTCTTCGTTCGTCAGAAAATTATGAAGGTAGAATATCTCTAAAGTGCGATAAAAATCGCATTTCTAATCGATTTTATCGCACACCGTACTACATACTTCTATTCTTCTTATCGTGATAAATTTTTCAAAAGGTTAAATATCTAATCACCGCGCCGTCGTATGATTGTGCAACCCGTGATTGTGATAATTAAATAGCATTATCCAGAAGAAAAAATGCGGCTTACCTAAAATATCGGACTGAGGCAGCCACTTCTTCACCATGACGTTCGACGACAATTTCGGCAGCTCGTCGATTTCCCACTTCCAAATGACCTTCCTAGGAATCGACGCGAACAACTTCAACAGGGCGTCCAACTTTTCCGGTGGCATGGTCGACGCTTTCACCATGGAGCCGAGATTGAAGTACAAAACACCCTCGTGAGCGTCGTCGAGGAACTTGGCGATGTCGTTCGGCAGTGGTTTCGTTTTCTCCGATATGTGTATCCCACCGATCTCGACGACGTTAGGCGGAAACGGTATAGACCCATGAAGGGTGTAATGAGTGTTGACGAGCATCAGGGTCGTATTTCTGCCGACGTCGCTCAGATTCGGTATGTCCGGTCCGTAAACCTCTTCGGCGAGCGCCTGTGCCTTCGGGTGATAGAGTACATGGTAAACCATGCTCGTGAACGTTATGGTTACGATGTTCCAAACTCTGTCCATGAAACTCATCGGCCTTGGTAGACGAGTGAACAAACCGGGAATGTAACTGGCTTCGTTGGAAAGTGCCATGTGGTCGATCGTCCACGACATCAGCTGATGGGTCGAAATCTCGATGATCGGGGCGTTCAACTTGTGAACGATCACCTTGAAACAGTCCGTGTTGAAGCTTTCCGTGAGCACCAGGTCGAATTTCTGACCGGACGTGGCCAATTGTTTCACTTGAGGATTCTTCAGGCCGAGCTCGCAAGCCAGGGACGACATGCTGTACAGGAAGTACAGCTCCTTGAATATTCTGAGCGCCGAGTGATCGATGCGTTTCAGGTCGACCACGTTCACGAACACGCCCTCTTTCTCGTCCCTTAGGTCAATGTCCTTGTAATTCGGCAACGGCTCCGCCAGCACGGCTTTCTCCGTCCTTGGGAAGTGCGAGATCACGGTTAAATCGTGGCCACGGCGTGCCAACTCCTCGAGAAGCGGCTGGAACACGTCGAAGTGGCTCTTGCCGAGATGACCGAATATCCCCACGATCTTCAGCTTCTTCTCGGGCACTGGGTTCTTCGCCTCGACCCATGCCGCCAGGAATACGAAGAACAGCAGCAGAATCGGCTGTGGTTTCCGCATGATCGATAGGTCGGGTCGTATCTTGGACACTGACTGAAACTCCGACGAGCCACGCTGCGTCAAACAACTGTTTATCTCCCCTCTACGTTATGCGAATCGTCACTAAGGCCCATACAGATCGCCTAAACACGACATGTGTGTACATACGTACAGCACGGGACGATAGTGTGTTAGTCGAATGGATTATTAATTTTTTATTACACGCGTCATATTTCGTGCGAATTTTTTTTTAACACACGGTTACACTGCAAATTTGGATGTGCTATCGAATCATTTATATTACGTGATATAGTGAAATATTAGAGAGAGAAATGTTTAACACAAGAACTACCAACCAGTCACAATGACTGGTTTCGGGTTTGGCATTTTTTATTACAAAACTTTATTGCCGTCAAAATGTCTGGCATGTTTTATTGAGCTAATGAATGGTTGTGTACCTTAGGTGATGCTGCAATATTTATTTATTTACTTTTCCACTTTATTTTCAGTTTTGAAATAAGCATGCATTTAATGCCGGTACTTCTACTGTTAAAAAATCTATTTATTCTTTACACTAAGTTCGAATCAAATTTAAAGAATAATTAATACTCTTAATAAGAACAATGTAAAGTAAAATTATTGCAATAAAAAATTATATTCAATTTCAGTCACGTTGTCGAGCGATGGTGTTCAACGATTTCATTTTTGAAATTTGCAATTATAAGCAATTCCGTTGATTGCTTTCAAAGTCGAAGTCATAAAACTAGTATATTACAGATATCTAGAAATAACTCGGCCTCGAACAGATAAATATTGAATGTAAATAATGTAAATATGCACGAACTTGTGAACCGCAGTTACAGTACAGTCGCTTCTTTCAACGGGGCTCCAAGACGATTCATAATGATTTCACCATCCGGGTTTACAGTTACCGCATTCTCTGTCGACCATTGTGAAAGTCAGCAACCGAAAGATTAAAGAGCTCGCGTATTATGAAATTAGTCGTTTAATAATGATGAGTACAACGATACTGCTCGCGAACGATTAGAAAGCGATAAGGAACGAAAAATGAGAGAAAAAGCCGGTGACACTGTTCGTACACAGACCGACGTTACATAATAGATTGAACCAGTAGAGGAATGACGATGATCTACCGTTCCCGACTTAGAAGCCTAAGAAACGCGCCTGCCCGGAACAAAACTAGGCGACTTTTTTCAATTCTCAAATTTCCGAATCCTGAAATAAAAACATTCCCAATAATTAACTCAGGTTTCAAAATTTTTTAACGTCTTAATTCCAGAATTTTTCAATTCTGAAATTTCCGAAACATCATATCCCTATAATCCCAAATATTTAACTCCTCAATTTCCAAAATTGTTGAAACGTCCAAATTCTTGAATTTTTCAATTTCAAATTTCTGAATTCCGAAATTATTAAATTCGCAAATATTTAACTCCTCAAGTTCCCAAATTCTTAAATGACCAAATTGCAGAATTTTTCAATTCTCAAATTTCCGAGTCCCAAAATCCCTAAATTCTCAAATATTTAACTCCTCAAGTTCCCAAATTCTTAAATGCCCAAATTCCTGAATTTTTCAATTCTCAAATTCCCGAAACCTGAAATTCCTAAACTCCCAAATATTTAACTCCTCAAGTGCCCAAAATTCTTAAATGCCCAAATTCCTGAATTTTTTAATTCTCAAATTTCCGAAACCTGAAATTCCTAAACTCTCAAATATTTAATTTCTCAAGTCCCCAAATTCTTAAACGCCCAAATTCCAGACTTTTTCAATTCTCAAATTCCCTGTGTATACAGAATGACGTGGCACTGCAAGATTTCTTTGTATACAGAAAATATTACCACACGTGTTACGTGTCATCATTTGCGAGCTTATTAACGCTGTTAACGTTGATTACACAACCGTATCTTTTTTGAAATGAAAATGCAGTTTCATTCCGAACTTACGAAACTATGCTTAATCATAATTTTGTTCATTCAGTGGAAGGCATATTTATAAACCACCGTGTGACCTTCGCTTGATATATCAATGTTTTGCATCCTAACGTCTGAATGTGATGAATCAATTGTCATTAATTGTGGTCAACTCTTATCACGCGTACAGCATTTAAAATGAATTTAATGCTCTTACAGATAACATTGACACGAGTATGAAATTAATTTACATTGAACAGATGAAATTGACACGTGATACAAATTAGCACACTGAAGTTAACATGTTTATAAATAAGTTGTAGATGTTAAATCGTAGATGCAATTGATACGATTATAGATGAAGTCATCTCGTTCGTAGACGAAGGTAAATCGATATTGTGGATGAAGATGACCTTCTTGAGGATGAAGACATATTCACGTGTCGAAAGTTGACCCATTTACAAATGAAACGTAAACAGAATCGATGATATAACTAGTTACACTCGGGAACTTTTGAAATAAACCATGTCAAAAGCTACTTCGCACGACGAAGTTAGAAAAGTTTGGAAAATCACAACGACGTTACTACGACGTTTTCGTCGGACAGTACATACATATATATGTACCTATGCTAGCGTGATTTCACATTTGTTTCGCGCGTTCAGGATTTGTCACGGATTTATATTTCAGTGGCAAGAGTAAAACAGCAAACGTCATTCTACGAAAGAAATCGTTAAAATTTGTCATAACCGGAAATTATACTCAAATGAAGAGATTTACTTCGTCATTCGACGTTCATTCACAGGAACGCTTATTCACTCTGAAAAAAAAGATGTAATCGTCCGCTTATCGGATCACGGCACTTAAATCACGTTGTTGTTAATTGCTGACAAAACATTTGGAAAATTAAACACTCTGAACGGACGATACACAGTTGTCAATTCGTTAATTGAACGTGAAACATGTCAGAACAACTTTCGTGGGCGACTGATTTAATTTTGGCTTAACTGGACAGTCTATTATCCCCTACTACCGGTGCTGTTTGTTACAGCGTAAGATGAGTATATTGGACAGCGACCAGAATTGACTGTAACCTTTAAATTATTCGGGACACGGACGAAATAGAACTAGACGATCTGTTCGATGTTATAACGCACGGCGATATAGCGAGAATACAACGCGTATATTGCTTATTCAAATTTAGAGATACATGAGTTCACTATTTCTCGAATGACCAAATTCCTATGTTTCTTAATTTATAAATTTTCAAGGGACTAAATTTCCAAATGTTTAAATGTTTAACTCCTCAAATCCCCAGATATTCAAATTTTCAAATTCCCAATGTTGCACTTCGCAAGTTTCAAAATTTTTAAACGTCCAAATTCTTGAATTTTTCAATTCTCAAATTTCCGAATCCAGAAATCTCTAAATTCTCAAATATTTAACTCCTCAAGTCCCCAAATTCTCAAACGCCAAAATTCCAGAATTTTTCAGTTGTCAAATTCTCGAATCCTGGAATCCCTAAATTCTCAAATATTTAACTCCTCAAGTCCCAAAATTCTCAAACGCCCAAATTCCAGAATTTTTCAATTCTCAAATTTCCGAATCCAGAAATGCCTAAATTCTCAAATATTTAACCCTCAAGTCCCCAAATCTCTGAATTCACCAGTTCTCAAATTTCCGAATCCTGAAGTCCCTAAATTCCTAAATTTCCAAATTACCAATTCCCCAAATTTCGAAACACGTTGCATAAATTTTTTCATAACTATTATTTAAGCATGTGCTTTCCCCTGATCTTAAAGAGATTAACGAGTTTTGCAGTGGTCAAATCATTGCGTCACAGTGTTATTAAATTTTATCCGTAATATTCGAGAGTTACAGTGTTACCATCGCGTTCGATTATTCTCCGGTAACAAGCATCGGATATTTCGCTCGTATTCCTCTGTGCAGGCAATGCTTGTTCTCGTTAAAACGTCCGTTTTTGATTTCGGACGAGCGACCTCCAATTATATTAATCATTCAGGCAAACGGTTCCGTTAGTGTTTAATAAACAGCAGTTAGAAGCGATTCTCGATAAAAATCTATCGGGTCGTATCGTTTTGGCCGCGCTTTCAAATTAAAAGTCAACATAAGCTACCCACCCGGGCACCGTATGATCGATATTTCGCGCGCATTATGGAAACGAGCGTGGCAACACTCGTGCAAGATCAACAATGCCACGTCGTCGTTTTTTTCATGGAAGATCGTCTCTCCTGAAACCATTTCGTGGCCAGGTTTTTCGTCTCTGCTCCTGTTACGGTGAGACCAGATTTATGGACGTGGAATTTATGTGTTTGGCACCAGTCAAACGAGCAATCCTTTTAACATGTTTATTATCAACCCCTTGAACACTATGGATTCGTGCATGCAACGTAACAGAATAGTCCCTTTTTTTTTCTTGCAAACTCGTTCGACAAATATTACGATATTCTCTTTACGCAAGTAACTATTATTTTATTTTTAACGCTAAAACCACTCACGTATAATGCACAATTATTTTGACGTGAAAAATGAAGTTGAAAGATATAGTGAGAATATAGATTATCTATCTTGATGAGAATCAGAGTAAATGTCAAGAGGACCAGCATAACAAATTTTCTCGTTCAAATTAGGAAATTTATAGAAGGGTCATTTGACTCCTTTGGTAGTTTCAGTGTTAATATTATTTTGAACGAGTGCTATTTCGTGCAATGTACACAAAGTACCATCGATACAAATACCACTGTAATGCGATATAAATTACCATCGAAATTTTAAGTCACGATACCGTAATAATCTTACTGTACATACTTTGAATCATTTATGCGAAGTAATGTTATTTGAAGAAAAATTGCCACAAAAACTATAAAGCGAAAAATACCGAAAATCACTTGGAGTAAAAAAGAAACACGGAGAGAAATGTGCATAGAGTTAGAAAGTATAAGGGAAAGGATCGCGTTGTGTTCGAAGGTAATTAAGTAAAGTGCCGTTATAACGTGGTACAACCGAGGGAAATAAAAAAAGAGCCGAATAAGGAGGAGAAATAAAACGAACGATCAAGGGAAAATCGAGTCAAGCCGTGTGCAGTTTACTTTGCCTGCACTCGAGAACTCGGGAACGCGGGTTCCTTGTTTTAAATCGAATCGAACCAGAGAAAGCGTTCGTCGCTAATTTAATCAACGTCGAGTTTCGTGGCACATTTTAACGAGTTTCAACCTGTTGTTCCGACTTTAGATGCTTTTTACCGATCATAACAATACCTGGTCGAACAATAATGGTGGATTCGCAGAAAAAAAAACGCACTATCGTGACATTACGGTTAACAGATAATACAACAACGCGTGGCATAACGCAACTCGATAAGATACAACGTCTATGCGATATGATGCACGGTAATTCGACGTATGGTAATTCGACGCTCGATAATTCGACGCGCAGTAATTCAACGCGTGGTAATCCTGGGCGCAGTAATTCAACACAAAACGATACAACGCGTGAATGTTGGAAAATCCGAAATTTCTACATTTCCGAAATTTTTACATCCCCAAATACCTAAATTCTCAAAGTTTGTTTAATCTTCAAATTACCTGAAATTAACAAGGCGTGAATATTCGAAAATCTAAAATTTCTATATTTTCAAATTTTCAATTCCAAAACTTTTGCACCCCCAAATACCTAAATTTTCCAAAATGTTGTAATCTTCAAATTACTTAAAATTAACAACGCGTGAATGTTTGAAAATCTGAAATTTCTACATTTTCGAATTTTTTATTCCGAAATTTTTGAATATTCAAATTACTCGACTATTCTATGCGCTAGAACACATGAAAGCTCGTGCGAATTCGCTGTAACTGACCATATAAACAAAGGTCCAACAGGGTGAGCCCGTTCACCGAAGAACGCGTGTTGCTGCTAGAATTTCCCTGCCCGTAATACGTACACGCTCGTACACCCCTGTAGCGAAAGGGTTAATAGGACCAGAAACTTGGTAAGAGTGGATTTCCAGCTCGGGGTTGTTCCGTTTTTACGCTTGTCACCCTTTCCCGGTGGCTAGGTTCGTAGAGATTCACGTACAGACGGCAGTAAAAGAAACGCGGTCGAACAGCAGCGAAAGGGAGGAGGCAAGAAAAAAAGAAAGAACGGGGCTGGGTGGAAAACAGTGCAACAGGGGAAAAAGGTCGGTCGTAACAGGGAATAGAACAGCGACATAAAACGTCGCATGGAAGACGCGTTGGTTTGCCGCAATTTCCACGGGATCGACGAACCCACCCTGTCGGCTTATTAACTTTTATGGCGGAGAACGGGCGACGAAAGAATGGGAACAAGAATCCGGAGAAAAAGAAACGGCCAGGTGTCGTTTACTACGCGACAGATACGAGATATGATTTCGCGATCGACGTGGAAATCGCACGTGGACGTCCAACGATCGAGTGTGTACCAGGTGTATGCATAAGTTTTTTCCGTTTTTTTTTTGGTGAAGAAAACACGTAATTTTCAAGGGTGTAAACATTATTATAGATCTTAGAAAGTTTAGAATATCGAAGGTTCAACATAACAGCAATAAAAGATCAAGGAACTTCATTTAATGATTTTGCCAATTACTGTTGTGTTTGAGTTGAGTCATCATCCAATAACTCTTGCAATTGCTCGTTTTCGCACTTATGTAGACTACCAGAGCGTTCACTGTATTTTAGCGAAAGAACAGGTGGTAAATGTTGGTAAAACTGTGATTTTAAAGAAATTCGCGGAGTTCGTAATGGCTTAATGAGTTTATCGCTGCTGTAGAGAGTTCGTAGATAGTAAGAATATTGAGAGTGTTTATGGTTCTACGCGGTATCGGTCCGCGTAGCAAATACTTTGGGCCCATTCTCTGATTGCCCTGATCTGAAGGGTCTACGAGGCAACAGAGTGTTTGTCGTGAAAACTGCACGCCCATAATTTTCCATAAAGTCGAGCAATTTCGCGAGGGTACAAGAGTTAATAATCCCGGTTCCTTTCGTTGGTGGTATTCTGCCGAGCTAAATATCCAGCGATGTCTCGGGGGCCATTAAAATCCTCGCGGCGGATGGCAATTTCAATAATACCGCTTAAGCTCGTCGCGAACATGCCTCGAAGAAGCGTCGCTTCTGGCGCGGAACGCTGTCTGGCTAATTTATTATTCCGTGGGTGCGGCAACGCACGACCGAAACGGGCCAGATGCGACCCATCGACGGAAATTACGCGGGCCGCGGCGATATTTCTCCAAAAATTGCAACCGCACCGCCATGGTATCGCTCGTTTTATTAGACGTTACAATAACGTGTGCACGGAACGTGGCGTAATTTCGGTAACGCGCATTCCTCACAAAAAAAATTGCGCGCAATCTTGGAATGCCCGACGTTCGCGAAACGCGCGATACGTTTTTATTAAAAACGCCGGGAAAGCGCGAGGATCGTGACAACGACGCGACATGGCTTTATAGCGATCTTTAATATCGTCGGAAAAACGCGAAACGTTTAATCCGCTCGATAGCGCTCGTCGTTCAGGAACCATTTTATTAATGTTCTTAATTTCGTTGATTGCGTTCTTGATTAAATGGCGTCGTTCGCTTTACGTGACGGACGTACACGGCAGGACACCTCGCAATATCAAACGTTAAATATTTATAAATGTCTCTTTCTGGTCGATCTTCGATCGTTGCTCAACCGTCTTCCACGATTGTCGGAAATAAAAACCGATAGGAAAAATCATCGAACAGCGAGAGAGAAAGTTGATACGAACGAAAAAGAGAGTAGACATAGGGAAAATAAAGAGGGTTGCCGAGAGGCCAGCGAGACGTACGGCACCCGAGGGAAATTTAGGTGCGACCTCCATGTATCACAGAAGCTAGCGTAAGTAGCAACGTAACCGGTGTGTATATATGTACACCGCGTCCGTGCATGATCCTATCACGCATGATTATACATGCGCAAAAAGCAGCTAAATTACACGTGATCGCGACCCAAACTACCCCGCCAACAATTTAACCATCGAGGAATCAGGATACACAAAACATATCCTATCGTCAAACTATGTAAATGTATGGAAATATCCGTCAGAGTGAACACACGAACTTCCCGTGTCCCGAAATTTCGAAATCTCAAACTTCCAAAATTCCGAACTGTCGAAGTTTCGAAACTTGAAAATCACTTGTTGGTTCGGCGTGAATTTATTACGGGAAAAACGTGTTCCGGGTCGCACGCGATTATCACTTACCTAAAAGATAAAAGAAAAACACGCGTGTCGTGGTAGAATGGTTAACGTTTGTTCGGAAACTGTACGGAGACCGAGAGAATTTTAGCGGCAAAGTGAACATTGATTATGCTGACTGTTTCCTTTTTCTCCGCGGTATATCGAGGACTAAGATCCTGAAGATGCGGGAGCAAAAGAGAAATGGTAATAAAATCGATGGCCTGGATCTGCCGTCGGTTTGTAATTGAATCAAATTAATCACCCTCGTCGACCTCCAGTCCACACTCCCCGTCACTATAGCTGCGCACCGCTTACCATTTCCAATTAATAGCAGAAAGGCTGCACGTTTCGTTGGAACTTTATAAAACGAATCCAATTACGAACGGCCGTTTGTCAAAGGCTCAAAGCCACGAAAAGTTTTGCCTCGGCACGAAAATGACGTTGTCTGCCTGTTTTCCTTCCTCGTTTCTGTCAATACGCATAAATGATAGGCAAACAGATACGCGACTACGTACTATTATTAATATTATGTATCACCCACAAAGTTACAGGATGAAATCCGCTCGTTCGTGAATCATAATCAGAGCCGCATCAGTTTCTTAATTTGAGCATAATTTATTACGTTTTCTCGAAATTATCTGCTTCAATAAGCGAATCGCCTAAATTTTGTAATAAAAAATATATCCTACTGCTACTTATCTTCAAATAGATAATATAATTATTTAATATTGAAGAAATATTTTAAAAGAATTATATTTACTTCCTTAAGCGCACTAATCAGTTTTCTACCACAATATGTTGTATGTTGAAAATATTTTAATTTAGGTTTGCCAAATATATTCGTAAAAATGGATAGACCAATCACCTGTCCTTGATAATCCATAAAAGTGTTCGTTGCTTGGAGAACGTTCCTAGTAGAACTCCACATGAAGAGAATAATCTGGGATAAGACTACATGATACATATTTATAAATATTTGCATTATGGTTCTTTATTTTTATTCGATAAAATATCATATTGTGTCATGAAGATAGTGAAAAGAAATATTTATAGGAAATGATTTCTATTGTCTATTTCTCCGGTGCATGTTGATCAAATACCTTAAAGTAATTGACATAAGAATGACATGTTTTCTAAAAATTGCGCATGTACATATTGGAAGACATCAATCAAATATTAAAGTAGACGCCTTTGGTTGAAGGTGAATAACCTGTATCTAATTTAATTGCGCTAAGAAAGCGATTGGTTGACAGAGTTGTTTGCATTATACCAAAAAACATGAAGCACGTTTACTTAAAATTAATAGGTACCATGTAACATTTATTTGCAATAGAGAAAACAATTTTATTGACACTTGGTGGGTTAAAAGTATGAACTTACAACAAGTAAGCAGTTTTGTACGAAAATTATTTTTTACGTATTAAAAAATACTCTTTCAACAAAACAGCCGCTGACATATTATCAGGAGTTAACTGACTATGCAAACTGACAATTGGATAAAACTTTAAAAACATTATACACTTTGGTTCGGCATAATATGACTATCAAATATGAGGATACGTTAAACATTTCGTATGTCTTAAAATACGATCCGTTTTCTGACTACGTCACCTAGTATTCGCGAATTACAAACAATAGTTCTGATTGTATTATTTTCTAAAATGTACTCTTCATCGAAAGAAATCATGTTTAATTTATTAATTACTTTGTTTACATTGCAAGTAGATTTTACGTACCGTCAGATACCTGCAGTGTTGAACAATCAAACACGAGTAATAATTGCAGGCCATCTATGAACGATACATACAAAGCGCTACAATGCGGTATGGCTTTCAGAACAATGAATATTGCCTGAAATCGAAGTCACGCCTCTTTACAATACTTTACAAGAAAGGGAACGAGTGATTTCCCTCACAGATTGTATCTTACTCTGCTTACGTAGAAAATGGGTTTTAGCAATCATGAAGATTAACCACGGTGTTAATCTATGTACATTCAAATGCAATGTAGGCTTCCTTTGGGCAAGGACCTGTGCATGATGAGCAGCCTTTCATGACATGTTTCCAAATTTCCAACTTTTCAACTTGTAAATTTGTAAATTTGAAAAGTTACCAACCAAACACTAACAAGCAATTGATACTCTTTCCTTTACGTCACCATTTTCCTTAGGAAAGTCTACGGTGCTCGCTACTGTACATCAATAAGAACATGTTTGCCCAATTTCTACTACACTTTTTCCTCTCCTAACGTTACATCTATAACCTCAAAACATAAAATGCATATACAAAGCTAGAATTCATATGTCTAAAATATGATACCACTTCATTTTTACAATAAATTCTAACATTTAATAACAAGAAACTATATAATCGATAAAGTGAAAAAAGATAGTAACAAAAAATGTATGGTGCACCCCGATATAAATAAGGAAAAATATTGTACAGAATGTACTACTTGAAATTAAGAGCCATTTATAGCAATTTAGGTTTATCCACGTATTGCTTGCCATGATGAATGATGGTTGCAAATGTACCACCCACCATAGCACCCCAAAATAGCATGTACAACAAAATTTCAGTGGTGAATCTTGAAGGTAAGATTATATGAGCAACCAACATGGACGATGCAACGAGAAGTACCAAAGGGAATGTTGCGTAGCGCCAATTTCTTTCGCATTCCAAAGGACACTGTACCGATGTACATTCACCATCTTGGACAATGTAACGACCCAGAAATAAATCTAATGAATCCTGTTGAATAAATATAGTAACCACTATTACATACAAGTATAAAATTAAAAAATGTTTAAAAAGTAAGAACTGCTTACTTGTCTGTAACCATCGGTAAAATTGTTCTTATAATATCTTATTAAAGAATTTACACCATCTCTCATTGCACCCAACGTAGTACGTTTTCCTGTTCGTGTAAAATCAGTTTTCAATGCACCAGTACCTGAGTACTGAATACTTATAACATCTGCATTATCAGCCCAGATCTAAAACAAATATATCAAACTTCTATATGCATCTGTAATACAAAATTAATAAATATATAAATTCTTACCCGTTTAAAATGCTCTTCGATACTAGGATGATCTTCGATCCTCCTAAGAATCTCCAATCTTGATAACGCCTCGTTAAGAATTCTTTTTGCTATCATACTTTGAACCACGTTAGTTCTATCGAGACAATCAATGCAGTTCGTACGGAAAACACCGTCCTGAGCGGATAATAATGTTCCATCTTCCAACAATAAGAAGTAGCTCATTTGTTCTAACTCAGGAGCTAATCGATCGAGCAAAACGTTCAATCGATCCCACCTCATTCTTCTACATTCAGCATGAAAATCGAAACCTTCGTACCGCACATTTTGATTGTTAATTCGTTGTACTACGTTACTATATGCTTTTTCGAGAGCAGCTTCTGGACCATGTTGATCTATCTGTTTAAAAACATTCGTTGTTTAATAGTAATAATAATAGGTTTCATTTTCTTTTATATCTTTCGACAACTTACTAAATTTATCAAAATTTGTTTTCCATAATGAAATATCTGAGCTTCAAGATGCCGAGCACAAGCAGTTTGGTGATCTTCATGAAGGCTTAACTGAGGCTTAGGCTTATACTTTAGATTTGGTGCTTGATACCAAAACAGGGGAATAGAACCACGTGTTTGTACATAAGAACTACGGTGTCCATTGAATTCAACCAACTGTTCTGTTTCTACATAGTTAGAAACATTGCCAGTAGTATCTATACCACGTGAAAACAATCTGGTTCCTGCACGATGTACGCTTCTCCTAGATACAATGCCCAAATTAAATGTAGTACTCCCGGTCACAGTGATAGTATTTAAAGAGACAACTGTAGATACATTAAGAAAAGTATATGTACAAAAAATAAATTTAGAATATTTTATCTGTAAGGATACATCCATGAATAATAGGCAGACAAAACTTGTATTGTTCTGGCCTTGACGTTAAATCTTGCAGAAGATAAGCATTCCATACAAATCTAAGATCTGCCCTATCATGAAGTGGCATCTATATAATAAAAACAATGTATTTTTATTATCATGTAAATACAATTAATGAATAATATTTAAATATTACAATAACCTGTAAAAATTCAGGAGGAGTATTATGCAATCTTTGCATCGTGTGACTAAGATCATATGTGTAACTAAAGTAAAAATAAGGTGTATTTAATACAGACTTAATCATTTCTAAATATGTAGCATTATTCTGCACTTGTTTTTCACTGAGATGCAATGAAGATTTTGTGTAAGGTAAAACTTCCGTTGCAACTATTTTGTAAATTGGGTGACCAGCTATAGTTCCAACTTCTGTTGCTTCTGTAATTACTATCAGATAGCGACATGCTAACAATCTTATAGTCCCAATTATACCCCATATTTTTCTACGGCTTGCAGTTGATGGGATTTGACTAGCTGTGCCAGCTGAAGTATAAACAATATATCTTATAAAGTTATGATCTATAACATTATGACATTAAATGCAAGCAGTAACATTAGTTACCTTGGGTATAAATCTGTTGACTCACTCTATCAACTACAAGCAATACTTTTGTCCCAATAGGTTCAACATAGAACTTTTCAGGTGTTATGTATCTGAAAAGAATTTATTTGACAATACGATTTATATATCACCACAACACTTTGTAATTAAAACATTAAATACATCAAAATTATTAAACAGATACGAAGACAAAATACTCACAAGTATAATTTATCATATACATCTGTATGCAGCTTCATATTGTTAGACAACAATTTCCACAATGTGTTAGTTAGGAATATAAGATGACAAAAAACTTAAAATACAACACGAGAAAAAATAAACTATAATGAAAATAAAAATCGTAATCTATACATACGCGAGGTTTAAATTATGACGTAAACTTAACAGATTAACTGTCAAACTGTTGTCAACTCGATATGTGAATTGGCATGATCGAAATCTGTCAAAATCGGAGTAACCTCCGCGCGTATCTAGTATTCTTCTATTCTCTATAGCACAATATAGTAGTAGTATAGTATAGTGTTGCTACTGCATGAACATAGCAGTGTTAAAATTTTAGGTCGTCATAGTAGCCAACATTTCCCCATTCAAGTTTTTGCTAACACCAGGTCAAACAATGCACACACTACACATTCGGAATTTATTGGTGCCCTGAGCAGTGCTGCACCAAGTGGCCAATTTTAAAAAAGTCGGGGATTTACCCGTAATCTCTTATTAGAATCACCCTCTCTTATTGCCTTTGTTCTCCTAGTCTATAATTCAAGTTTATACATTTTATCTCTTATCATATTTGATATACAGGGCGAATGAGAAAGAAATGGTCAAAGCGTGTAGTATTAAAAATTGTAAAAATAAATGGAGAAAAACTGAAGAAGTAGAATTTTTAATACCGCTGATTTTTCCCACTTATTAACCGAAGTGTTGTCATTATCATATCTTGCATAAAGTATGTAGTTACATACAAATGTCATAAAAGTATGTACGTATGTTACTATTGGTTATACAGTGTACTAAACCAATCACAGCAAGCAAGCGTAGATGAATGGAAGTTTGTTAAATGATAAATATCATTTACATGATTTCCTAAACAAATAATACGAATGTTTTCATGTGAGCAACTATTTTATTAAAATTTAAAAAAGTTAAAAATATCTTGAAAACGCGGCTAAAGTAGAAGTCAAAGTACAGCACCTCACGTTCAACGTTTTGTGCGGGTGTCTATAATTGCAAAAATTTTGGCAATAATACTTGAAGTTTTCTAATATCTATAAGTTCAGATTGAACATAAAAATGTTTTTTATACAAAACAGTTTTGCAGTCAAGCAAGGACTTGCTAAATATGGTACGCTAAATTATATCTATGTACATAATAGCGGTAATGTCAGTGTGATATGTATTTAATATGTGTGAGTGCAAAGTGCAAAATCAAATGTTATAAATAAAAAATTGAATCGTTATAAAAATTGTTTATCTGTTGTAATAAATATAATAAATATATTTAGAATTTGTTCTCATAATAAATATATATATATTATCACATTCATATATAATCATTTTTAAATGTAAGATTTCTTTTAATGTACCAGAATACAATTTACTTCTTATATTAGGTTCTTCTATAAATTGCTGGAGAATAATTAGTAAGTCTCTTGCAACTAAAAGTAATGATGCTTCTAAAAATATTGTGTTCATCGATGGTGTCAGAACACCATTTTTGCAAGCGGGTACTAGTTATAAACAGTTAATGGCATATGACCTTGCTAGAGAGTCACTAATGTAAGTCAATCTAAATATTTTTTTCATTTACCCTTTATATATCATGTACTCTAATGTTTTGTATTTTCAATTATAAGGGCACTGCAGAAAAAAATTAAATTTCCTAAAGAAATAATTGAATACATTATTTATGGTACTGTAATGCAAGAAGTACGAACTTCAAATATCGCTAGAGAAGCAGCTTTAGGTGCAGGATACAGTGATAGTACACCTGCACATACAGTAACTATGGCATGTATCAGTAGTAATCAAGCTCTTACAACTGGCATGGGCTTGATTGCTTGTGGTGTGTATGAAGTAATTGTTGCAGGTGGAGTGGAATTTATGTCAGATATACCAATTAGACACAGTCGACAAATGCGCTCTTTCATGTTGCAATCTAATAAAGCAAAAACAATCAAGCAAAAATTAGGCCTTTTAACTGGTATTCGCCCAGCACATTTTATACCAGATGTAGGTTTCTTCTTATTGCAAAATTAAATTTTATAAATGCTTGTACATAACATTTGATTATATTTTAACAATTACAGCTACCTGCTGTAGCAGAATTTTCTAGTAATGAAACAATGGGACACAGTGGTGATAGATTAGCAGCTGCATTTGGAATATCAAGAAAAGAACAAGATGAATATGCTTTACGTTCTCATTCTTTAGCTGCAAAAGCACAGCAACAAGGATATCTTACAGACGTATTTCCCTATAAAGGTAAAGGTACACATATAATAGAGATAAGTAAATTATACTAACAGCTTTTAATATTTTTTCTAGTTCCAAATGTAAGTGATGTTGTTGATAAAGATAATGGAATTCGTGTTTCAACAATGGAACAATTGGGAAAATTAAAACCAGCATTTGTTAAGCCATATGGTGGAGTAACTGCTGCTAATGCTTCTTTTTTGACTGATGGAGCATCAGCAGCTCTGATAATGACAGAACAAAAAGCTCTTCAACTTGGTCTTACACCAAAAGCATATCTGAGAAATTTTACTTATGTTTCTCAAGATCCAGTTGATCAGTTACTTTTAGGACCAACATATGCTATTCCAAAGGTTATAACATTGTTTTATATAAATTTAATCATTTTCAATTTCAATTATTGAACTGAAAATTTTAGTATACTTTTCTTAATAAATTTCAGGTATTGCAAAAAGCTAAATTAAACATGAAGGATATTGGAGTGTGGGAAATACACGAAGCATTTGCTGGGCAAATTTTGGCTAATTTGAAAGCACTAGATTCAGATATGTTTGCACAAAATTATTTAGGGAGATCTTCAAAGGTTGGAATCCCAGATCTTAATAAGTGGAATGCCTGGGGTGGATCTTTGTCAATTGGTCATCCATTTGCAGCAACCGGAGTTCGATTAGCTACTCATACCGCTAATCGAATGATTAGAGAAGACCAACAATTTGGTTTGATTGCAGCTTGTGCTGCTGGTGGACAGGTACAAAATTGTAAAAATAGAAGCTTCTGTTTAAGTTAAGTAAAATATTTTAACAAATATATAAATTACAGGGTGTAGGAATGATTATGGAAAGGTATCCAGGAGCTAAAATCTGAGGTGTCAAAAATATCAAGGATGGGATATATTTTCAATAAGATTTAAAAAAGAAGACTATTTATATATTATAGAGTTAATTTATACCACAAGAAATATTAAAATAAGTTTTATATGTCTTTATGAAAATGTTAAAAAAGTATATTATTTTATGATACTTTGTACACAATTTTTACCAATATCTCTAATCTATGCTGGCATGAAAAAGAGATGGGAGAGACTGCTCTGTTAAATAATGTCTAACAGCTTGATCTAAAATAACTTTTATATCCTGGCACCCATGTAATGCTCGATCTTTTAAAGATTCAAAATGTGATAAATGCAACCTTTGTCCTGCTCCTTCTGCTACCACAATTAAACCATCCTTTGATATACCATCACTATTTGGTAAAGCAATAACAGATAGAGTAACACCACGAGTACATTCTTCTATATAATTTGCATCTAATACACCTATTCCTAATGAACTATCTTCATTGTCTAAAGATGAAGAGTTAATTAATGTTACAGTACAACCTATGGCATAATTCTGTAAAAAAAAGGACAATTTAAATTCTAAAAATGTTTTTTTGAGTCAAAGTTATTAAAACTTTTTGAACAAACTATTATATTTTACCTTTATAGGAATTCCAGCATCAATTAAAGCAAGTGTAGCTGCATTTATGGATGCACAATATTCACTTCCATCAACTTGTAATACTTCTACATAAATATCTATTTGTGAACGTGGATATAATTCTAAATGTATTATTGCTTCCATAGCATGTTTCAACTGAAGTGATTTTTCTTGTGATTTTCTGTCACCACGTGGTTTTCGTTTACGTTCTCCAGAAGATAAACTAAACACTGCCATACTATATTGACAATTTACTATTCCTTTGGTAACTTTACTCCTTCCTGTAGAGCCTCGTGGCTAATATACAAGAATTTGTAAATAATGTAAAAAACTTTATTTTCAACATATTATTAAAAGTTTTAATACACAATAAATCATTAACCTGATGTGGTCCATACACTGTAACCAAAATTTTGGTATTACCCTGTTCGATATAAGCACTTCCATCAGCTTGACCGAAAACTCCCATTTTTATTCGAATTTGTCGTAATTCTAATGCTCGTCTACCATCTGGACGTAATCCATTATGATCCTCAATATTTTCTGCTTCGATCATATTTTTTCGTCAAATACACGTACGTTTATTAATTCTACAAGAGAACAACGTTGACAAATATAGTCAAATAACCTGTGTTCATTCTGTGTATATTGGTTACCATCTTTGTAACGAACAGTAGCGCGCATGTATTTTTACTATAGTCTTTGATATCGGACTATAATGTACACAGTGAAGATGCAGTATAAACTTATTATGTAACACGAATTTTCACTCGGCAATCTAGGAGCTACGTAAACCTCTTGCTTTATATACAGGCAATACGTGTTAAATCACTACATTAAATTACAACGATTATTAAATTCCAGTATTATTAGCATAGCTATGCCCTAAAGTTCCTCAATGTAACATCCTTTTTACTTCTTTAGTAATATATATGGTGGACAAATATGCATATATAACTACATATAAATACAGTACTTTATTGTATTTTTACTAGTTTAATTAACAGAAAAAGCCACGTCTTAAAAACTTTTATTATACAAGTCCTAAGTTTTTTAACAAATCCTGTTTACTTTCAAAGTAGTCTTTATACCACATTATATGATCTGTCTTTTCTTGAACTGTCATATATGGGTTTTTTGATAGACCTACGCATACTAGTTCCATAAAATGTCGTATTGGACCTTTAGTAGGACACCATCCTACCAAATGTTGTTCCAAAAATATATGTTTTGAAAAATGTACATCGTTTTCCGTTTCTAATCCTACATTATAAAAATAAATTAATTGATTTAAATAATTTTCATTGTAATAAATAATAAAATATACAATAATAAGTATATGTTAAAACCATTATAGAGATAAAACTTTTTACACAGCACCTTGTTCATTGTCAATAGGAAATCGCCATAACTTTCCTTCTTCAGTCCACTTAATCAATTCTTGAAATGCATTCTGAGGCTGTTGCATTCCCAATTTTTGCAATTCATATTCCTCGCACATATTCCATGTTTCAAGTTCAGGAATGATTTCCTTAAACTGATTAGCAAAAACTGTCACATATTCCTCAGGCAGTTCATACCTAAATATATTACATAAATTAACATTAGTTCAAATTACAAATTTTTAATGAAATATATGCTTTTATAGAGATATATTTATTTTCATACTCTTTTTCTACTTTCTTTCTTCCTTTCCTTTGTTGTAAATGCTCACTTTGTAACTGCCTAATTATAGATGGTTCTTCTTCTACTCTTCTTCTAGGTTGACTCTCAATATCTCTTAATTTTTGTTGATCACTTTGTAACTGCTTAATTATAGATGGTTCTTCTTCTACGCTTCTTCTAGGTTGACTCTCAATATCTCTTAATTTTTGTTGATCACTTTGTAACTGCCTAATTATAGATGGTCCTTCTTCCATTCTTCCTCTGGGTTGACTCTCAATGTCTCTTAATTTTTGTTGATCACCTTGCAACTGCTTAATTATAGATGGTCCTTCTTCCTTTCTTCCTCTAGATTGACTCTCAATATATTTTAATTTTTGTTGTTCACTTTGTAACTGCTTCATTATAGATGGTTCTTCTTCTACTCTAGTTCTAGGTGGACTCTTAATATCTCTTAATTTTTGTCGTTCACTTTGTAACTGCCTAATTATAGATGGTCCTTCTTCCATTCTTCCTCTAGGTTGACTCTCAATATCTTTCAATTTTTGTTGTTCACCTTGTAACTGCTTAATTATAGATGGTCCTTCTTCCATTCTTCCTCTAGATTGACTCTCAATATATTTTAATTTTTGTTGTTCACTTTGTAACTGCTTAATTATAGATGGTTCTTCTTCTACGCTTCTTCTGGGTTGACTCTCAATATCTCTTAATTTTTGTTGATCACTATGTAACTGCTTTATTATAGATGGTTCTTCTTCTACTCTAGTTCTAGGTGGACTCTTAATATCTTTTAATTTTTGTTGTTCACTTTGTAACTGCCTAATTATAGATGGTCCTTCTTCCATTCTTCCTCTAGGTTGACTCTCAATATCTTTCAATTTTTGTTGTTCACCTTGTAACTGTTTAGTTATAGTTGATCTTCTTTCCCATTTATAATTTATTTTGTAATTTGTTTCACTATTATTAATATAATATTAAGACACTGTTATCAATAAAGTTTAGTTAAAACAAAAAGTATTATAATTGATTAGAATCTTAAACAAACCTGTTGTTTGATGAAATTCTATGTAACAAATGAGTGAGAATTTTCTCTTTACGTTTTTCATTTTCTGTTCTTGAAAGTACATCTACTGCTTTGTGTAACTGTCTTTCTATAATAAATAATTTATATTTTATTATCTTTACATTTTATGCAATAGTGTGGTCTTACCAATTTTTTTATTGTTATGGTTTTTGTTTACAGCATGTAGGTAGTCTGTATGTTTTAAACTGGAACTCTTTAAAACAAATAAATGAATGCATAATATTAAATAAAGTAGTTCTGATTATTCATTATTATTCTTACTAACCTTTGTAGTATCATCTTCATTAATCGCTTTATTTTTTTTTAAAGATTCAGTGTCGGAATCAGAACCTGAATCTGAAGATGACCCAGATGATGATGAATTTACCTTTGTTATATTAAAAGTTACATTTAGCCACTTCATTGGCAACCTTCTTCGTGCTTTAATATTCCTAAAATTAATATTATAAATATTACACTATTCAATATTAAAACATTACACGATTTATAGCTTACCTCGAAAAAAGATGCAAAGTTAACATTTTGTTACTGTTGATAATATTATTACTGTTATAAATATTGCTATATTACGAAAAGATTTATAAACAAATTAGTACGTAATCTCCGACGAGAAATATGATTATTCGGTCTGCTCTCTCCACCACTCATGCTTCATCTACTCATGGCTCCCGTTCACTCTATGGTCATATATACGGTGAATAAAATATACGTAATAGAAATGGATTATGTTTTTATTATTATACAAAAATAATATTATGTTTGTCTTTCAACTACACTTCAATCATTAAACCCATTTTTCTAAAAATTAGACTAATTGAGATATCAGATTAAGACATAAATTTTGTTTAGATGTTGATTATGATAGTGAGGCAACTTCATGTTTCAAAAATTTGGTATTCTATATTTTTGAATTGTATGAAACTCAGGACTTTGAGTAACATAACAACTTTCTTTTTTAACAAATATTTAAGCTATAAACGCTTTATTTAGAAATTTTTTGAAATAAAAGCATAATAGTGAATATACGAAATTTGTTAATTGTTAGGTACATGCTTTCGGCGCACGTTACACTGTACATAAGCAAAGCAAAGGAAAAACTGCATTTCGAGACTACATACTCCCGTTGAATGGAAAATATTTTTATAATAATTACGTTCCGTATTATATTTCATTCATGAAAACACGCATGAAAGTTTTAAGATTAATTTACAATAATTAAAACTAGATATTTCCATATTTTATACATTATACGGATTAAATTAAAAATTAATTTAAAACAAATTTCCATTCGGATAAACTATGAATTAAATTTTTTCTAACTAAATACACATATAACACATTCGTACTTTAAACAGCACGAAATATTCAATTTTTATTTAAAAATCTTTTATTTTACAGATATTTTACTCTATTTTTAAGGTAATTCAGTATACACATGTACAGAATAAAATATATCACTTTTTCCTTTTAAATATGTTACAGTTTTAAGGAAAATTGTAAGTTTATGAAATCCTATATCTTTTAATGGGATTTAATAACTTGAAACTGTAAATTTAAGATACAATTATAATTTATAAATTTACATTTACAAGGCTTACAGTACAATTTTAATATTAAAATAAACTTACATAATAATGCTTTCTCAAAGTTTAATGGGTCGTAATATACCCCAACACCGCCAATCGCGTATTAGAACTGGAAATATTGATAAATTGAAATTTCGAACAATCATGAAATTTCAAATTTATGCATTATTATACAGCAAACAAATCATAAGTTGGCAAGAAGTTTTACATTTTGCTATTCTTCTTGACAGTTATAATATTATAAGTGATTGATTGGCGAAGCAAGTAAAATAATAATATTACATACATACTATGTGAAGAAACTTAATCGAACCATACGCGTAATTACAAGGCGCGGTTTTTATTGTATTAGTTTTTGCATATTTTAATTAACTTATGCTTAATATCTAACATGTTACTGCGAATGGGAAAATAAGTCAATTTAATGAAAGGTACAGCAATAAATTATGTAAATGAATAAATATATATCAAAATATATGGTCAATATGAAACAGGTCCATTCATTCTGCAATAGATAAAATTTCCTTCGTTGGACATATATAACTTTGGCTCTCTTTGCATGCCAGGGTAATAAAAAATATCAAATGTATGAATATGATATCAATCAAGATGAAGATAAATGGAGCATTATGTTTGAATCTTCTAACGCTGATAATGGTAATTCATTTTTTTCGTCATCAATTCTGGCATCTGATATTTTTAGGAACTTGATCACCTTTTCAGTAGCTTGAATTCCACAGCTGCTCGCTTCATTCTGTAACAATTGTTTACAAGTTGTTTATAAATAATCAAATACATAAGATATTCGAATAAGTTTTCATATGAAAATGGAAGATAATTACCGACGCAGTCAAATTCATGAAATTGAAAAATTTCTGAAGTACAGATACCATGGTAGTGAAATTGTTATCCGGAAGTCTACTACGTACCAATGATTCATAATCCTAAAAATAGATACGGTTCAATAATATGTACATTGTATTATTTATATGTTTTCTAATGCTGCACTACTTCAAATATTACCTTATTATCCATTATTAAGTATCCAAGTAAAAGCACTACGTATGCTCCTATTAAGGTATGCTCCATGTGACGTCCCGCTTTTTGTAACACTATAAAACAAGTTATTTCCGAAATGATGGTTCATAAAATTTCATAGCATATTGAAAGAAAAAAAATACAAACATTTTGTAACAGTTTCTTCTATAAACTCTTCTTGAGATTTAGTTGTCGTCGATACAGTTTCTGGTTGTTCAGAGTCTTTCTGACCATCTAAAATAGCATCTGTTTTCTGTTCTTCAGCACGAGCTAATTCTTCTTGTTTATAAAATAGATCGATCAAACATTCTACTCCACTTTGCTCAACTGTTTTATACAAAACAAATATAACATATTATATTCATGTCACCATTTAATTATATCATATATGTGTGTATATTTACCGTCAAAAATATCTTCCGCTGATGGAGGAGCTTTAGATTCGATAAGAAGTTGTTTATTATCGTCACATTGCTCTACTAAATTTATCAATAAAATCAAAGCTAACATCATCATATCAAAACGCTTTTCTTCGGGGAGTGATTCTGGTACACGCAACAAAAGATATAAACTACAATCTAAAACTCCAGGTTGCGAACCTAATGATTGGCTTCCGAAAGCTAAAAAAAATGAACGAAAAGTTGTTTTAGATATTACGAATATTATACGTTCGTAAAAAATATGTTTTTAATAAGATCTTACATTGTCTATTAAATCGATGTGTAAGATTAATAAGAACTTTTATAATAGCAAACAGACATTCTCTAATAACAGCACCAGTAGAAGTTTTATCACTTGAATCTATAGTAGGGTAAATAGGAATTTCTTGCCCACAAAGATGATATAAATTTGCTAAAGTGCTGACTAAAATTCCATCTTCATATTTTAATAAATATACTTGATTTTCTTCGTTCATATCAGTAACCTACAATAATACGTTTAAGTAAAAAGTGAATAATTTATAACTTACGTTACATGTACGTATATGTTTAAGTCAAATTGTATTAATCTCACATTTTCTAATACACGTAAACATCTATCAACTTTACGTAATTTATCTAATAATGGATCTGTCCAGCCAGATCTTGTAATATCTTGGGTATTAATGTGACGATGACAATCTCTGATAGTTTTTACAATATGTTCTAAACCACCCAGTTCTCTAAGTTCTTCTTTGAACCATTCACCAGCACGTTTAGATGTAAGACTAAGAAGTGTTTCCATAGCAAGCTGTCCAACCTAATTTAAAATAATGTGTTACTTCAACTATATCCCCGTATTTTTATATTTTTATAATTATTAACACAGTACTTACAGTTATATTATCAAGATTTAGATGTTTTGCATGTCCTTGAGCTTGAATATCAGCACATAACTGACGTACTTTCTCTTTATTTTTTAGAAGTTCTGCCCGACTAAGGCCACAATCATCAAGTGCATCTTTGTGACTTGCATCAGATTCTAATAAACTTAACATTAATTCCAAACAATCACGATCTAAATCCATAGCTAAACGATCCTGACTTAATACAAACATTACCGTTGCTGTACATAAAGCAAGACTCTGCAAAAGAAGGAATAATCATTTTTTTTAAATGCCAATTATTTTATCATTGTCAATAAAATGAGTCAATTTATATGTCACATTTTATGTAGTAAAATAGAAATTTGTACCTGATCTTTAGTTGCATCATGGAGGGCTTTAAAGAATTTAGCAACAGTTCCATGAGCACGTACATGCATACGAAATGCAGGTGCCATGCATTTGCTTGCTAATCGTATAGCTGAAAGGCAACGAGTAGCATTGGGATTATTTTCTCTTAAAGTGTCTAATATATATTCAACGTCGTCATTAAACTCTTGAAATTCTCCACTTTCTTGAATTTGATGAGCTTTTTTCACATTTTTTACGACAGTGTAAAACTAAAAAATAAATATTATTTATATTACATTATGAAGAAGTTTAATTCTTTACATATATAATCCAGAATTTTCTAAAACATTTGATTACTGATACATCTTTTATAATATCCAGAATCAATTATTGTACTTAAAATATCTGAGACAATCAATACACTATTAATGTTTTGTTAGTACATACACCCTTAACTTTCCTGCCACAACGAACACTTGTTACAACATCAGATTCATCTGGAAAGTCTGTGTCAGTTTCAGGATATGTTACCACTCTTGTCAATTTTGAAGCATCAAATTCTTCTTCAAATTCTACAGGTCCTGTACCACTATGAGATCCTGAAGCAATAGTTGGTGTAGTATTGCCAGTATTAGTGGTATCTGTAGTATTAGATTCTTTATCACTATCACACCACTTATGTATGTACAATGCTCGCCTTTTATTTCCATTTGTTGCACCCGTTGAACGACTTTTAAAAATGCTACCTTTCTTAGTAGCAGGTTTCTGAACAGTCGTACATGGAGTATCCAATGACTGTGATTCTGTGACTGTACTTGTTACATGTAATGCTATATCACTTTCTGGATTGCCACTGACACCTTCACTGTCATCACTTCCAGAAAACCAATCTTGATCAACTAAAGTTCTTGCAGTAGCTGTATCATTATCACTGATACGAGCTGGTTGTTCAGTTTCTATTTCAGTATTAGGTCCTAATTCCGGTTCTGGTTCTAATTCTGCTTCAGCTTCAGCCTCAGCTTCAATTTCAGCTTCAGCCTCAGCTTCATTTTCAGCTTCAGCTTCAGCTTCAGCTTCAGGTTCAGGTTCAGGTTCCGGTTCATGATCAGCTTCACGTTCAGGATTTGGTTCTACTTCATGTTCTGAAATAGGTCTAGAAACCACTTCATTTGCTGGAATATCTATTGAACAATGTTGAACTTCATTTTGAACAACCTCAGCATTTTCCTCAGTCTCTGGGGCATTTATTATTATTGGCCTTGTTTGCATAGGATCAGAATCACTTGATAATATGTCAATTAATTCTTGAGTTGTAGTAGGCAGTGGTTGATCACGGCCAATTAATGGTTCAATTGTTGGCTTACAAGAATATGTTGAACTACAATCAGTCTTAACAATATCATAATGAGATATTAGTGTATTATTGGAATCAGTAACAGATTTTCTAAGAGTTAAAGAAAGACCAGAACTATGCGAATTAGGTGTTACTGATGGTGTAGACATAACAGAAGTTGTGGTTGTGGTTAAATCTAAATGCAAATTTTTTGCTCGACTACGAGTAGTTCTACGCATTTCGGAATTTTCTATAGGTATTGAAACAGTGGAGATAATAGGTTCATGTTGACGAATTGTTTTGTTATCAGTTTTTAATGTATCCACATTAAAACTTTTATGTTCAATATCTACTTTAGTAGGACTAATAAGCGGTGTAGAAATTCTGTATGTTTCAGGCTCAGGTTCTTGAGCATTCTGCACATTTCCACAGACTAGTCGTGCTGTACCTTTACATATTCTTAATACAATAGGTGGTTTCCCCTCTTCTCTAACAGGAGGATCATTATTGGCTCCATCTAAAGTATCAGCTGCTTTCTTAGCTGGAACACTTGATACTTTTGTTAAAGTTTGTTTTGATGGTGGCTGTGGGCAATTTTTTTGGGCACGAGCTCTACCATAATGTGAATCAGGTACTTGTCTACATATTGCCACATCTTGGCGAGATTCTTCTATCGTTGGTGGAACATTTCTACTTTTAAAAAATTTCTTAGGTTTAATAACTGGTGGTGCAACGTCTGATTTATTGTCAGGATCGGTTTCAAATGAAAATGGATCTTTTCCAGAATTTACCCGACTATTTTGATTTCCATAATCAAGTTTAATTCTTTTTGCACCAAATGTATTATGGATATCATCTCTTCTTCCTAAAAACAAAACAATATTGATGATTTAATAAAAACATACATACTATTATTATTAGATATTTAATCAAATTAGCAAATTAATGAATCATACACTAGTTTCGTATTGAAATAAAGATAATCCTGTTTTATTCATCGCTCTCAGACATTTTTGTTAATAAACAAAATATATAATAAAATATTCAATATATATAAAAGAAAAAAATATGTACCATTGATATTGGTGCTCCTGATAGATGTAAACGATGTTATACCCCATTTCCCAACGGTACCTGCTGATTTAGCAGCAGAGGGTCGATTACTATTCTCCCTAAAAAGCTTATCAAACTGAATACTCCCAGGTGTCATACTAGTGACCTTACGGCTGTAAGATTTTGTGTAACTGCGGGACGTCATGTTGTATTCTTTTGTATTTGAAAAATATTCCACATCTCAAAAGACACAAATAACAATAACTTTTTTCATTTTTGAACCTTTAAGCAAATGGTAAATAACCATTGATTGTTTGTACACTTGAGATCAAGTGTTGTAACCGAAAAGAAACTTCAGTGCATCGGAACGTTATTCCCATCGATAATTGAAAACTCGAAAGAAAAAAATCAAGAAGCAATATCTTCGGAACATATGAAAGAAACAAACGCCATGTTTCATTTGCTATTTACCCCAATGCACAAATATATGAAACTAACTTCAACTTCAATTCATGTTCAGAAACATTGTCCTTATATTAATTATTCGTAATGCTGTATTTGACACTTAACTTTAATTATCTTATGGTCTTATACATTTATATAAATTTAACCAGAAATATTAATCATAACATGATCTCGAGCCATCTGTCGATGTTTTTCGTTTCAAGATTTAGATACATACCATACACAAAAAAACGAGTAATACAATACACAAGATTGTAACACTTGCTATCCTACCCAGTAGGTAGAGCTAAAGAGTTGTCTTTTACCTTCCATCTACATTATCGGCAGATAATCGTCCAATCAAAATTGATTTTATACCATGTATAAAAATATATATGTGTTCTTTTTTCAAGCCTTATATGGATTTAAAAATCTATGTATTTTTGGTGATATACAATGACATATATTTGCAATAAACCATTTATTCTTCTTCTTTACATTTTTGCTCATAACATATTCTATTTCGTTTTATTAAGAATGTTGTTATTTGCTTACAGTATTTATTTTTACAATGATAACTTTAGTAAGTCAAATTTTTATAAAAGGAATATGAAATTTGAAGTTTTAAGAAATATTATCTTAAATTCATTATTAAATACTGAAGGAAATATTTTCTGTACAGATTTATAAAAATTCTTTATTCCTGATATGTGGAAATATTTTCTAGGACAAAGAAAATGCTGTATGTTTCTAGAAAGTATACTTCTCGCACATTAAGTTTTCGTTTATGTTGCGCATGTAACTCTCATTTGGTATAGTAGAATTCATAATTAAAAGTAACACGCAAGCGCTTTAATATTATGTATAATGCCAAGCAGATATATTCAGTGATCTTTTTACATACTTTTTTGTATCATCCCTCCTTTTGTTATTTATTACTGATGTAAACGCTAGATTTCCTTACGAAAAATGCACGATGATACAATGCGCTCTCATTGCAGCGTATTAATACTATAAAAACGCAACATACGTTGAATCAACATACTCTTGTTCTCATAATGCAAATCTCAAAATGCATGAGTCTCATAAAAAATAGCTTTATGACACATGACCTTACAACGCATATCCTAATAAAGCGTAGTGAAACTTTGTTTCCCTAAATTACTATTTTTCTTAGCAATATTTAGGTTGTTTGCCAGTGTCATATTTTTTATCCACCGTTTATATAATCCGGAAACGGACAGAAGACTAGAAGGGAATCATACTAATGATGAAAAGCCCCCCGAACTTAGTCGAGATGCGCAAAATAAATACTCTCATGCAATGAAATACACATAAAAACTTGAGAAGTATATGTACAATTTTAGGATAGCAAATATAAGTCATGTCAAATAAACTTATTCTATAGAAGTAGACTAGCTGTCAAATGACATTTGGGCATATTTATCCATTCTTGACAATGGTTGTTCCAAAAATTGTGCATAATTTAACGACCAGTAATTTAATTTTTACGTGTATTATATGAAATAAATTATTTCTGTATTATACTTAACATTAAACGAGCAAAGTTGAAATCTTGCTTTTCTTGTACTGATTATAATTCTCAGTTGTAAAACATTAAAGTGTATAGTAATCTATGAATTTAGGCGTGTTTAATAGAGTTAATCTTAAGGTAAATTATAATACAATATAATTTTTAGCCTTTGTATAATCCTATAATTATTCGGTTATTAATATTTTGATTTATATCTTAATTTTAGGATTCCCAAGGAGGAATGTATTCCGAATGGGCTTCTCTAAGTGTTTTGATTCAACAAGGCTCAGAAGAAAGCCAAAGTGTTTTAGAAAAATTTTCACCTGGAGCAGGGAAAGAAGTTGCGTTGTCTATTGTGCGTCAATTAGCTGCAAATCTTGGTATTACACAAGCAGCTGAGCCAAGTCCATTATGTACAGACAAAGAAGTACAATGGTGCATGGAAGTGATATGTTTTGGATTATCGTTACCTTTAGCTGAACATGATACTGTCAGAGATTGTGTTAATGTATATTGTGAATGGTTATCAGCATTATATTCCACACCAAAGATTTGTGTACCGAAACCAATTGTTGATGACCCAAATTTTTATGCAAGAAAAATAATAAGTCATTTTCATAATTTATTTGTTCCACGGAAAGGAGAAGGTAAGATTTTGATTTTCTTTTTTTTTTATATACAATGTTATTAATTTTTATAATAATTTAAAAAATATATAGTATTAATTTCACTGTTATCAAAGGAGAAATAAAGTTTTAAGAGTTGATAAATTAAAAATATTTTCTTCTAACTACTTTTCATTATCTTTCTCTTCATAGTTTGGCCATTTTTGTATCAGGATCTAGGTAATTTATAATTAAAAATTTTTTGTATTAAAGATATACATTTTAAGATGAAATATTCATTCTTAAACATAAATAATTAATAATTGTACATACCAAATTTGCAGGGACAGATACAATTAATCGGCAAGCAGTTTTATGTCATAGAGTACTTAGAACATTACAACAAATTGCAAGGGGCCCTGCCACTTTAGAAAGGGAAACTTGGGAAAGCTTATTACTATTTCTTATTGGAATTAATGATGCATTGTTAGCTCCACCAGCAACAAGAGAAGATGCAGGAGAACAGTTGTGTGAAAGGGTTCTAGGTGTATTATTAGAGGTAGTATTAATAAATTATTTATTGGTAAATCCTCAATTACTAGTTACATAAAAATATTTTTAGGTATGGTTGGTGGCATGTGAACGTAATTTTCCTTCACCACCATTATGGCGCACTTTAAGGGAGTCCTGTCTTCGATGGAGACACAGATTAGCACTGGTGGAACAATGGAATCGTGTTTGTCTTGCTCTTACAGCAAGACTTTTGCAAATTATGTATGGTCCAATGTTTCCAGAATTAAAAATAAGTTAGTGGTTTGGGCTAATAATTCATGTTGCTTTAGAAGTTATCAATTTATAAAATATAATGATATGTTTAGGCGAAGAAGATTCTCAACTTGTACCACCTACAATGTCAGATGAAGCAGTAGCACAAGCTTGGTATAGACTTTTACGAACTATAGGTGATCCAGTTGATTTGTGCAGACCTGCTGTTATTTCACAGACGCAAGCATTTTTGCAATATGCTATTGCTAGTCCAAATGTAATTGATCCATGTCAACATCCATGTTTGCAAAGTTTACCACAAATATTTTTAAAAGCCATAAAAGGTATAGCTGGACAAATTGATGCATTCCTCGGTAAGCATGTATTTATAATAAAGTTATGCACAATTTCAAAATATACAAATATGATTAAAGTCATATTATTATAGGCTTATATATATATATAAAGATTAAAAGCATACATTGTAAATTCATTATACAACAGGAAAATGGTTCTTTTCTTGACACCTTTTCGACTTTGAAATACTTAAAATAGTGTACAGACTTTCCAACTTGCTTTTGGGTGATGGTTGCACGCAGTCACAAATGTTTTAGGAGTTTCACAGGCATGTTGCTGGGAAGAATGTTGTGTATCTACAATCACATCTGGATCTGCTAGCACTGGAAGTGGAGGTATAGGGTGGGATAAAGCAAGTAACAAGGATCTGACACAACCTTCTCCTACACCTCCAACACAGCGCAGACTTGCCAAAAGTTTCAGTGTAACACCTTCTGCAGTCACTAAGGGTATTGAGCACTTATCTTCCACTCTTTCCTGTGTACATTTTTATTTTTTAAACTGTATATACATATTTCTTTAAGCTTGTCCCCTTTTTATTACAAAGAAGTATATCGTTTTAGTGTTAATTGTATTAATAAGATAATATTGTATATATTACAACTGAGTTTCTGTTATAGGAATTCCAAAAGCTTCCTTAATTGGTTTGACAACAAGTCGCGTTACAAGTACACCTCCTATTTTGATGTCTAATTCAGGACCATCATCAGCCTCCAGTACAACATGTAAAATTTTATAAATTATTTTTGTCTAACAACATAATGTGCTTTGTATATTATAGGATCATTAAAAATATTTCTAGCTATGACTTCTCTAGTTCAAGATATTAGACCTCCTTTAGCTCCAGGGCGTCCAAAATGTAACAGTATATTACATCTTTTTGGAGAATGGTTATTTGAGGCTGCGTTCATAGGTACTGATGGATGGTCACAAAACTTACCTCGTAAGCATTTTTTATGTGTATAGCATCGTTTATAACTAAGCGATACATGATAATCATTATTTTATTCACGAAAAGAACCATCAGGTGCAACAAAACGGCCATCTTCCGTGCTCGTCGATGGTCCTAGTTCATTACAAGAAAGTATTAACGATGTTCCACCAGCTCTTTGTATCGATCGTTATGAAGCTGGAAGAGCAGAAGCTTTAGGTGCATTATGCAGAATCTTCTGCGCTAAGAAAACTGGTGAAGAAATTTTTCCGGTCTATTTAGCCAGATTTTATCAAGCAATGAATCATGGTCTTAAAACAGACGAAGTAATGAATTATTCTCTAAAGTTTTACAGATATAATATATATAAATATATATCACGTAATTATATTTTCTTTTACAGTCTAGAGAATGTGGCGAAACATTAGCGAGTATTATTTTAAATTCTGCAGATTTATTTCGTTTAGACTTAAACGGTGTACAAGTATTAGTACCTGCAATGATTTCAGCGCTTGAAACTGTTCTTCCAGAAAAAGATTTAAAACTGAAATCTAATGTAGTTTCAAAACCAGACTTACGAAGAGCCTCTATACACTTACTAATATCAATGTTAGCATTACCTCTACATTTTCAGGTAATTAGCGCTATTAATTATTATATATGTATATAATATAATTTTTTCTAATTTCCATAACTTGTTTCTCCAGAATCTGGCTATTAAGGAACTTCCGACATTTACAAATTCAGTAATCACGGAAAAGGGTCATGTAACATTTGCACAATTAAAATCAAGACTTATGAATTTGCTTATAAATGCATTACAAGTTGAAACTGATCCTCAGAACACTCATATGTTATTAGGTACGTTTAAAATTAAATGTATTGAAACTGTTATAATTTGTAGTATTGTTTTAGGGGCTCTTTTATTAAGTGTACAAGATTCTGCAGCGGCGGAAGAAGTTGAACAAGTTACACAACCTGATACTATAGCACACGATTCTGCTGTTAATTTATTGTCATCAGGTTTGTTATAGTGTATTATTCAAACAAGATTAACTTGCATACGTCAATATTGAATGCACTGTTTTAAACCTTTTTAAAATGTTCACCCCTTGTACTTAAATCAAAAACTACTAATTGCATCGTTTTAGAATAATAGTTGAAATTAATATTTTATTATTTAAAATTACAATTTATAAGAATATTCATTAATTGTTTGTATATTAAAATTGAGTAATTCAGCCTGATTATGCAATGTAAGATCATACCGCTTAATATTATCTTTTATTGTATTTGCTTCATGCGTGCTTCTGTAAGAGATCATTCATCGTTATTATTATTATTATAAGTTGTGTTTTGTTATACATTTATCATTATACCATTTCATCATCGCTTGATAGTCACCAGCGATTCAGCCAGTCAAATAAGTATATCCAGTGATCAACGCTCGCTCGGCGAAACCTCTGATATTACAACTCTTCAAGAGGAATGTGTTGCATTTGGTAAATACAAGTATTTTTTATATTATTTCTGCTTTGTGATTATCATATGTACAAAAAATATTGTGGACTGTATCATGTTTTTTATTTTTATATTTTTGTTATACACCGAAACATTCTTTAAACAAGATTATGCAAAAGCTTGCATTTGAAAGGATTTAATGTACGCTTGTAGTTGTACTTTAAACAATTTATTTCATATGATTTCAATTACTAAAACGTATGGGATTCTTGTTACAGATTCAGCTCATGCTCTTTTTGTACGAGCAACATATTTGGTTTGTCACAGATTGATATCATCATGGAAAACGGATTTAAACATTTCTTTGGCGGCTCTTGAAATATTGTCAGGGTTAGCAAGAACACGTATTCGTGAAACAGGTATAATACAATGCTTACTAAACTACAATAACTATTTTCTAATACATAAAACAGATTAATTTATCAAATGTTCAAAATTTTACATGCAGCAAGGAAGCTAACAGGTTAAATTATACCGTATCACTTTATATTTTACGATTCAATTGTGACATAAATTTTTTGCAATTATAGATGCTTTAGAATGTAAACGTGCCGTAAAATGGCTTTGTGATTATATTGCGTATCAATGTTGGAGACCACCACCTGCTCATTCAAAAGATCTTCATTCCTCTATTGTTGCTGCTTTTAGTTGCTTAACAACTTGGTTAACTGCTCATCCTCAATTACTACAAGTTCGTGTTTTGTTTGTATACACTTAATATTTATTATTTTTATAATAAACTCATACTTAGAATTGCTTTGCAGGACAAGGATTGTTTAACAACAGTTTTGGAGGTTGTTGAACTTGGTGTATCAGGAACTAAAAGTGTAGGGAAACCTGGTGAACCTATTAAAATGAAAGATGAGAAAGAATTGAAACCAGCATCTATGCGTGTCAGAGATGCTGCCGATGCACTTCTAACAGTTATTCTGGAACAAGTATTTATAAATATTTACAAATGAAGAGTAACAAGTATGATTTAAAAGAATTATTGTAAATAAATTTATAGGTTGGTTATTTTCCCAGTGCATGCGGAGCACAATCATTGTCATCCTTATTGGACGAAGTATCGCTTCTCCGTCATTGCAATAGTTGGACTGGTGGTCGCGTGCCACGCCAAGCAGCAGTTGAAAGATTTCGTTATTTCGTTGCCGAAAATGCTACTATATTGGCTCTATTAGAAGAGCCTCTTGGAAACGATCAAGATCCACAGCCTACTGTAACTGTATTGATACGTGGCCCATTTGGCAGACACGCATGGACATTGCAGCTTCGTCATTTACCACGGCATAGGTCTAGTATACGAAGCGTAAATACAAATCCAGGGCGACCACTGCCATTAGCGGAAGCTGCACCACGTACAGACTACAAACCCAGATTTTTCCCTGATAATGTGGACAGAATTCCTCATTGTAAAGTGTATGTTGCATTTTTTAAATATTTATATTTTCGTTAAAAAAATAAATTTTACTGAAAAGATCACTTCCTGTTAGGGATGAATCTATACCAAGTCTTGAGGCAGTTATGAATGACAATGACGTGATAAGAACTGAACATCAAATTTTATCGCAGTTATTGGAACGGCAGACGAATATTGAAACAAAATATTGTGATGGACATGATAAAGTTTCAGACGAGAAGCCGGAGGAATGCGCGCCACCTCATATTTGTCACGAATTTCAGACGGCGCGTCTTTTTTTGAGTCATTTTGGCTTCCTAAACATGGAACCCAAAGAAAACGATGAATCTAGAAATGGTGGTCTTACTGCATTAGATCCAACCATGCCGGGATTTTGTATAGATCTAGAAACTTTAGATAATATTAGTCCACGAACATGTGACACTGTATATATTTTTTATGTTAAACCTGGTCAAAAAATTTCTACAGAAATATTGTCTAATGTGGTAATTACATTTTTGATTTTACAATGTCTCATTGTCATAAATTTCTGTGTATGTAAAGGATTGTTATGTTTACAGTTACATGAAATGAATGTATCGCCGAATTTTTTGGAATTCTTATATTCCCTTGGATGGCCTGTTTCTGTATCAGCGCATGAAGGTTGGACTGGTCACGTTTCCACTTCATGGAGAGTGACACCACAAGTAAATGTACCACAGCCAGCTCATAGTGATCATGGTGGAGCTCTTTACAATGGAGATACCCATGTTCTTTATTGGGCAGATGTTAGCTCTGAAATTGCTTTCGTGGTGCCGACTCAATCAAACAATATGCAAAATTCAGATTCGTTGGAAGAAACAAGTTTCGGTAGCGACATTAGTAATAATCAAGGTATACTTTAAGCAAAATACATATACTATAATGTTTGATTAGTGGATACAAATTTTCCTAGCTTAATAGACGTGTACTCATTTTTATCAATTCTTACTTTCCTTACACTCTAGATTTTCTCTAATCCGCAAACTCTTTCTAAACTACAAGTTTTCATCAAACATAAATTGCATTTATCTTGGGTTTTCCTAACATTCAAAACAAGTAAAGGAAAAACCCAACTTACCAAATTTGAGATCAGTATCTACTACTTAAACGTTATTCTGCGTATATAAAATGGAATTTTACATTATATACAATTGTATAACAATTACTTATTGCAGTTTGGTTTGAAAGAAGTATTAGTGAAAGCACTAGTTCTAGGAGTTGTGGAACGGGACAAAATACAGTACAGAACCCACGAGCGATGTCACTTGACTTAGAAAAGCAACCACCCAGCTTAACAGGATCTAATCCTTCCAATTCTTCTAGTGCGGATCCAGTAAAACCAAGAAGAACAACCAAACAAGTTTTACCTGTACAAACTGATATTAAAATTATGGTTGTTTGGCTAGAAAGTTTAGAAGATTATGCACAGTTTCCAATTGGTATTTTAACTATAAATCATATTCATTTTTCACGCAAAATATTAAGAATTTTCATATCTTATCTATAGGTGATCTTCTTCCCTGTACTTATACTGGTCTTGAACAATCTAGAGTGACACAAGTATCAGATGTACAAGTAATATTTCTCCAAGCACTTAGCAGCGGATTAATGAGAGTTAGATTACAAGGTCCAGTTTCTAGAATTAATTTGGCTACACCCTTAATTGATGGTATGGTTGTATCTAGAAGGGTATTGGGAACACTTGTCAGACAAACTGCATTAAATATGGGCCGTAGGAAAAGACTTGATAATGACAGGTACATAATGCTATAACTACACTTGAACACTATTAATATAAATAATATTTAATATTTTACAGTTATCATCCACCACATGTACGTAGGCGCTTGAAGATTCAAGAAATGGTACAGAAATACAGAAAAAATTTAACTGATCCAGAGTTATTAACACTTTTATTTAGTAGCACTCAAACTTATCAAGTTTAGCAAAATTGAAATTGAATAAACCTTATGTTACATTTAATATTTTCATATTTTGTAATTTAAATAATTAATATATAATACCTTAAATAAAATTTTAATAGCATGAATAATGAACAACTGTAATAGCACTAACTGAAGTAAATATTATACAAAATTTAAAGGTAATATTACACTTTGTTTATTATATTCTTTTAGTATACAATGTAATAATTTTTATAAAATAATATGTATTATAGTGTCACAAACTTAGAAAATTAATATTTATTTATAATATTGAAATATGATATAAGATATAAACAATTAAACGAATAAAACATTTATTACTGTATAAGAAAATCACAGTAGTGAGAAGAATGACTTGATACAGTACAGTGTAATTATATAATGATGTCATTCTTCTTTGTGTATCTTTCTTCTGTCTCTATTGGTATGTTTAGACAATATGTCATTTGACAACTAAAGTAGGGGTCAAATTGATTTGTAAAATGGTTTCTCACAATGTATTCAAGGTCCTATCATTAATTCCTAACATAGTTCATTCCCACTATCATTACCAATTTATATGCAAACAACATTATATGTATAACTTTGCATATATTTGTACATATAATCTTATCAATGATTTATAAATGGTAGTATAACAATTAAGTGGAACATTTAAACATTAGAGATGAGAAAAAATAACAGATAACTGAAGATTTTAGTGATGACTGGCAAAAATCTTACAATTAGAAATATAAAATGATTGCTTTACGTTATTCTCCGTCATCAGATTGGTATCATTTGTATTAAGTACCGAAATGTAGTTGCTATGTCATCCTATGTAACTGCTTACTTCAATGCAGAACCGTATTTAGAATTTACGGGACTCGAAGCAAAAATCGCAATTGTTTTCGACGTTATCAGATGCTGTCTTAGATAGATGATAAGCACTAACGATTACTTAAATGTATTTTTGCAATAATGCTGCAATCGGGATTGCAGGAATTAACTCTCTGCAAAGAGATCCTTCCATGAAGCGCTTAAGTTTGTAAATTTGAAAATTTAAACGCGGGGCCCTCACAGACTCTATTTCCTTAACGCGAACGGCAGAACTGGTTCAATGTAACACTATAAAACGACATAGCTTCTTATTTAGGAAAAAATTCAAGCTCCTTCTTAAACGTAAATAATTATATATGTGCTAATAATCTATTACTTACATTTCTTTATTAAATTAATTCACAATAATTCGTGTTAGTAACAATTAAATATAACACAAATTATGAAAATGATCGATTTATATTATCAAAAAGTGTATAAACTACAAAAATTGATACTAAATATGACTACATAATACGCAATGTATTTTATTCGAAAAAAATTGCGATAACAATACGCTTATCTATTTGGCATGACAAATCAAAAATGAACAAATAGTATGTACATCAGTATTGTACGTTTATCGATACAAGATACATGTTTCAAACAGAAGAATTGTACGAATAGTTTTATACGGTATATATGGTAACATTTGTTATTAAATACACGTTTTTAAAATAATACAAGGATATTATTAGATAATGCAATATAAAAATACATGTATTATAATCAAAAGTAAGATTACATCATAGTATTAATAAGGTATATTATTTTATTAATAATAAAAGTTACCTAACCATTATACAGTATTCTTTATTTCTGTTGATTAACATTTTTATTCTTTATTGAAAAACTGTTTCTTTTCAAAATTGAACCATCAATTTAAGATCATGTATGTATGATAGAATCAACATGACGTAACTTCACTTGATTGGAAACTGTTATAATGTGAATCGGTCACTGTTCAGGCACAGTTTACGCTAGCTTGAGAAAGTAAGAAGGTGGTTACATGCCATTAGCTTAGTTTCATGTTCAGCGTGGAATTGTACGGTTTTTTATCGAGTAGTTCGAGGTCAAATACAACCATCAATTAAAATTAAAAATAGCTATTTTGCAACGTGCAACTATTTAATTTCATTTAGAAAATCTATACAGGAACACAATAAGTGCGGTTCGCATATAACTGGATAAAAAACGAATGAACTAGTAAATGTATCACTATGGAGGATTATGCTATGGATCAATTTTGTGGTAGTAAATTTTGGGTAAGATCGTGTATTTTATTTATATATTGAATTTTCTCTTTTGTTAGTTTTAAAGTGTAAGATACTTAGGTTAATCTTAGATGATAACACTTCATTGTTTAATACATAAAAATGAAATAAATGGAACACGCATTTATGATAACACAATAACCTTTAAATGACGATAAATAATTGAAAGATTATTTTAAAAGTGTTTTTCTCTACATTTTAGGATAATAATTTATTGTGGAACACGGATGATCCAGATGTTTCTGAGTGTTTTCAAAGGACTATATTAGTATGGGTACCATGTGCATTTTTGTGGCTATTTTCTGCCACAGAAGTTTATTATTTCTTAAACAGTAAAAGGAAAAATATTCCATACACATGGTTGTTTATTACCAAACAAGTACTTATGCTAACATTGATTTTACTTAGTATTATTGACATAGCAAAAGCAATACACAGAAGTACTTATGAACAGGTTTATAATGTTGATTATTATACACCAGTTATAAAAATTGTTACCTTTGTAAGTATTTGTCATTTTTCTGTAAAGACTACAAATATTGATTCAAGATAATAATATAGCTTCCATTATTTGTTATAGATTATAACAGTTGTTTTAGTAATATATAACAGAAAATATGGAATGCAAACATCTGGATTATTATTTTTATTTTGGTTTTTACTAGCCTTGTGTGGAGTTGTTCAGTATAGAAGCATCATAAGGTTATATATTAGTGAGGTATGTTCAAATTTTCATATCCCTAGATCTTTATATTAGTAATTAATAATAAAATAGACACATAATAATTTGTTTTAAACATAATTCGTTTAGGGTCAAGTAACTTATCCATTTATATCATATATGATATATTATCCAATCGTGGTATTATTATTTTTTCTAAACTTTTTGGTTGATGCAGAACCTAAATATTCAGAATATCCCAAGGTAATAAAATATGTTTCAATTATGTTATTTTAATATATTTGAAATTAAACTTTATGGCCTAATATTTATTATAATTTTAGGTTGACAAACCTTGTCCAGAACAAATATCTTCTTTTCCATCAAAAGTATTTTTTACATGGTTCGATTCAATGGCATGGAGTGGCTTCAGAAAACCTTTGGAAGTTACAGATTTATGGTCTATGAATCCAGAAGATACAGCTACGGAAATTGTACCTAAATTTGATAAATATTGGAATAAGAGTTTACAAAAAACAGACAAGTGAGTGTGACATTTCTAGATATTTGATATTAGAAGTTAAGAACAGAATAGTAGAAATGAATTAATACAAGTGGAAATATTTCATCATTTATTAAATTAGTAATACATAAAATATCAATCTACTTTTGCTAACAAGAATATTTTGGGCTTATTTTAGGTAAGTTCATTAAAACATTTAGTTAATGGGTTATTTAAGTATAAGCATAATTTTTATGTTTCCAGTGTACAAAGCGCAAAGGCATCATTCAGGAAAGCATCTGGTCAAGTAGATTTTAATAGTGGGCGTAAAAAGAAATTGACTTCAATTTTACCACCACTTTGTAAAGCTTTTGGTACTACATTTTTATTTGGAGCTGTACTTAAGCTTTTCCAAGATGTTATAATCTTTGTTAGCCCACAAGTATTGAAGTGAGTATATTATATTTTAACGTATTTCAACGAAATTTTATTGTTAATACTTTTTTAATGTATAATTATATGAGTTACATACTTTTTTAATTTAGATTGCTGCTTAAGTTTATTGAAGGACAGGAACCAATATGGAAAGGTTATTTATATGCAGTTTTGCTACTAGCAACAGCCACGTTTCAAACATTAATCTTGTCGCAGTACTTTCACCGCATGTTTTTAGTCGGACTACGTGTACGAACTGCTTTAATTGCTGCAATTTATCGGAAAGCATTAAGAATATCTAATGCTGCCAGAAAAGAATCAACAATTGGTGAAATCGTAAATTTAATGTCCGTCGATGCGCAAAGATTTATGGATTTGACGGCATACATAAATATGATTTGGTCCGCACCATTACAAATAATCTTAGCTTTATACTTTTTGTGGGACATATTAGGACCAGCTGTACTTGCTGGTTTAGCTGTTCTGCTTATTTTGATCCCAGTAAACATATTGATTACCAACAGATTAAAAACACTGCAAATTAGGCAAATGAAATATAAAGATGAAAGAGTTAAATTAATGAATGAGGTACTTAATGGTATAAAAGTATTGAAGTTATATGCATGGGAGCCATCATTTGAAGAACAAATATTAAAAATACGTACAAAGGAGATTAAAGTGTTAAAAGAAACAGCATATCTCAACTCTGGGACAAGTTTTATTTGGTCGTTTGCTCCGTTCTTAGTAAGTTACAAGTTACTGTATTATTAAATATAACATATTCCTTATTTCATATTTTCGATGAATTTTTAGGTATCTTTGGTATCTTTTGCAACATATGTACTTATAGATGAAAATAATCATTTAGATAGCAGTGTTGCTTTTGTCTCACTCAGTCTTTTCAATATCTTAAGGTTTCCTCTTTCTGTATTACCTATGATGATTGGTAATATGATTCAGGTAAATAAATATTTGTTAATTTAATTGTTATATATGTAACCTATCATGATTAATAATGAAATGTTTTTGTTAATAATAATATGTAGGCATATGTTTCCGTGAAACGTATAAATAAATTCATGAATGCAGAGGAGTTGGATCCTAATAACATTCAACATGATCCATCTGAATGTAAGTTTACTAATTATGATATATTTAAAAAAACATATGTCTACTAAAATGTATTGATATGATACAGCATACGCATTATTAATTGAGAATGGTAATTTCGCTTGGGATATGGAAAATATTGATAAACCAACATTAAGGAATATCAATCTACAAGTAGAAGAGGGTCAATTAATAGCAGTAGTTGGTACTGTAGGATCTGGTAAAACTTCCCTTATATCAGCTCTTTTAGGGGAAATGGAGAAAATAAGTGGCAGAGTTAATACAAAAGTAAATATTTTTGTGCAATTTGAACCAGAAACAGATTTGGTATAAAAGATAACCTTTGCTATATATGTGTTATTTATTGTAAATAACAGGGATCTATAGCGTACGTGTCTCAGCAAGCGTGGATACAGAATGCGTCGTTACAAAATAACGTTTTATTTGGAAAACCACTTCATAAGAATTTATACGATCGTGTGATTGAATCATGTGCATTGAATCCCGATTTGAAAGTATTGCCCGCGGGTGATCAAACAGAAATTGGAGAAAAGGGAATAAATCTGTCTGGTGGTCAGAAACAAAGAGTAGCGTTAGCAAGAGCAGTATACAATGATTCTGATATTTATTTTTTGGATGATCCCCTCAGTGCTGTAGACTCACATGTCGGAAAACATATATTTGAAAACGTAATTGGTTCTAATGGATTGCTTAAAAAGAAGACAAGAGTACTCGTTACGCATGGCATCACGTACTTACCAGAAGTCGATAACATCATTGTCCTTCAGGATGGTGAAATAACAGAAGTTGGAACTTACAAACAACTTTTAGAAAAAAAGGGAGCCTTTTCAGAATTTTTAGTGCAACATCTTCAAGAAGGTATACATCAATTTCTCTGTTCTTTTAGTTTCTTTATTCGATTTACTTATTAATTTTAAATTATATTTTTCATGGATCTAAGTTGGAAATCGTAAGTCAGTGAAAAAGTAATTACGATTCCTTTTCCTACTTCAATTTATGTGATTGCCCAGAAAGTGGTTTATATTGCGTTTGGCTTGTGAGATTAGAATATTAATGATGTTAGTATTTTTTGCAATTTGCTACTATAAAATCTTATCAGCCAGCTTATAGTATGCAGAAATCTTTACTACAATTCTTTTATTATTCTCTTAGTATGTTATTTTTGTATAAAGTAAATGAAGAAACATGCATGTAGGATTTTTTTAGTGCATGTTGAACTCGAACAAGAGGGCCACTGAGATTTTTATTTAATCAAGTATCATAATCGATTGTCTTTGCAATTTATTTTTAAAATATTGTAGTTAACGACCATGATTTTTAAGTGCATTGGAAATCTTTTATTTTAATGTAAATGTGTATCCCATTATTATTTTTCAAGTTTATAATAGTACATCTTTTAATATCTTCATTTTTATCACTTTTATATCCATTATAATAAATTTAAAACAGTACATGCTGATAATGGCTCGGAAGCAGATTTACAAGAAATTAAACAACAACTGGAATCAACAATAGGATCGAGTGAGCTACAACAGAAATTAACAAGAGCTAAATCCAGACTGTCCGAAAGTCAAAGCGAATCTGGTTCTATAGTTGATAGAAGATCATTAAATGGTTCATTAAGGAGGTAAGCTTTTCTTTTATATTATTTGCCTATTTTAATTACACGTGATATGTTTTCTATTAATATAAATTACTTAATACTTTAGACAGTACTCTACAGATAGTCAGCAATCTAGTACTCATCTAAGTAGCAATAATGTAAAAGAGGCGAAATTAATACATTCAAAATCAGCAGAAAAGTTAATTGAAGAAGAAAAAACTGAAACTGGAAGCGTAAGTTATATTCTAATATACTTTGTGCAGTAGATTGAAAAAAAATGTTAACCATATATATATACATATATAAATATTTGTTTCAAACAAGGTTAAATGGAAAGTTTACTCACATTACTTTAAATCTATCGGTTGGTTTTTGTCCATATCGACTATTATAATGAACGCAGTTTTTCAAGGATTTAGTATTGGTTCAAACAGTTGGCTTAGTGTATGGTCAAATAGCAATTTAACAACTGCTAATGATACAATCGATAGAGCTCAACAAGACATGTATCTTGGAGTTTATGGTGGACTTGGTATTGGACAAGGTATGTTATTGAATATGTAAAATATTTGTATACTTTTTATACGGTAATAGAGTATGTTAGTTTTGTTTAGAATTAGATTCTTGTAAAAAAGTGTACGAGGTAAGTTTATCTTTTTGAAGCGTATTCTGAACTACAGCGACTACTTTTGATAATATAAAAAACTGTCTAAAAGAAAAAGCATGTTCCTTCACAGATTACACAGTTTTGAGGCAATTTCTTTGTTTAACTTTAAACGAAACATAAAATATACTTGCATCCATTGCCACTAATTATTTACATATTAACTTTGAAAAATAAGCTTTCATTTTCCAAAATTTGTTCAAACACTAATCAAAACTAAAATACTAATAAATTTTTCTTTCCAAAATTTTGATCAAACACTAATCAAAATTAAAATACTAGAAAGTCTCACTAGTGTTTTAAAACACTAGTGCAAGTGTGGTTTGCTGTGTTTATAGAATTTTTACGAATTAATTAAAGCTTTATAGTGACGTATGTTTAAATGTTATTACTTGAGTTACTTTTATCATTCAAAATTAATTAATCTTTATTTTGCATGTAGGTCTGGTATTTTGTTTACATGTATGTATAAGCTCATGCAATATGTGCATACTCTAATGTTCAAGCATGAAGTAGAGAGATCATAAAGCTTTTTATCACTTACTATAATTTCATTTTATATGTTCAAATCATTATAATTAAATCAATGAAATGTTTCATTCTTTCATACATCAACATATTCACATAAATTATATTGTTTATTATTTGTTAAGGCACGAAACCCTTTTAGAAAAGTCATGAACATAAACGTTAGATTTACCACCAAGCAAACATATGATAAGCAAATAAGAATATTTACTGGCAAGTGTAAAAGCATTACAAATAAGTGTATGCATTAATTAAATTGTTACATGAATGAAATTTCATCATGTATTTTTTAAATAACACGTATTATAAAGATCTTAATTTTGTTATTGTAAATATATCTCAATACATGTGTGACTGCAGTAAGGAACCTGCATGTGGTGTTAGACAGACGACGAAGAATAGTAGAAGCAATATTGTCGCTAAAAAAAGAAAATAAGTTTTCCCCTGATTTAAATACATTACTGTGCAATTTGAGTACTGCAAGAACTGCAATCCTTGTTGTGTAACTGTCAGATTTAATGATATACCAAAGTTATTACCAACCGTTGTAGGCGTGACAGTGCTTGGAGGGGCTTTAATCATGGCAAAAGGAACAATACGCGCTTCTGTGCATCTCTTCGAGAGTACATTGCAGCGTGTTCTCCGGAACCCAATGTCGTTCTTTGACAAAACTCCAACCGGTCGAATTCTTAGTCGACTCGCTAAAGACACTGATGTCATTGATAATGCACTACCATCCATACTGCGTTCTTGGATTTCTAGTCTCTTTGGGGTATGATATTTTCACGTTGTAAATAATGTGCTTTAACAAACATGGATTCTCATACAGATATTATGGTCTAAGTTTAATGACAGTTACGATTGCTTATTCAGTGTAATTATAATTAATAAGATTAACATTTACATTTTTTTAGGAATGTGCGGGTAGTAGGCACAGTACGAGAGTCGGAAAATCTGGGTGGGATCGGGACAGAACCCAAAAATATCTTGCTTATGTGCAGTTGTTTAAGATTTTGAATCTTTCAGAATTTGGGGATTTGGAAACTTAGGAATATTAAAATTACGAAATTTCGAAAATTTTTAAATGTAGATATTTTTACATTTGTCAATTTGTGGAAATTAGGAAAATCTAGGAGTTTAAAAACGTCTTCGTATGTAAAAAAATACCCTCGGCCTCTCGACCGATCTCACACAAATTTTTCTGAACTTAAACCGAGTCCGAAATCTCGTGTACGTGCAGATTCCCGATTTTTTAAAATTAATTTCTAATCTTAGTAATACTACTGATATAAATTTCATCAAGTTTTTACTAAAAGAAATTCACGCTTTTAGAGCCATTAAGAAATACAATAATTAATTTTGAATATTATTTGCATGTTTGCATTAATCAAATTTTCATTTAATATAAAAAGAAAGTTATACGCATTAGATCAACTTAGTTACAGCTAGATTCGTAAAGTAAAAACAGTAATATATTGAACAGAGGTTGAATTCAGTTATGGTATATAACTTTTTGATGCTTAAATTCATTGTTTATTGTATTTAAAATGAATTATTGTTTTCGGTTTTTATGATCGTAATATCAACAAACAAGTTGTATTATATTGTAAACATATTCTAACTGTACTTTGTTAATGTATAGTATTCTACATGTGAGTAAATATTTCTACGTTCGTGTGTCCCAAATATTCATGGACCATTTGAAATATTTAATTTTGCATATAAAAATTTTATCTGTATCATTAATGTCAATTCAGTAAGTGTACTAGATTTCATGTTTAGCAATTTGTTCAGCCACCAACAAACTATAGTATACAGAAATATAGAGCATTCATAATTGTAATTGCTAAGGTAATGGACACAATTATACAATCATTGTTTTGCATAGAAAATTGATATCTTTTGTGCTTGACAATATTTACATGTATCTGCTTTATTTCTTACGTTATGTGCTTAATTTACTTTTAATGCTTAAGCTTTTATGTATTGTTCCATTATGTGTGCCTAGCATGACCCTCCACAGCAAACTTCAAACCTTCTCACATAACATGAGACAGAATATTAGTTTCTTTTTATGAGAAAATTACAAGTGTTATAAACTATAGATAAAAGTTCTACTAGTTTATATATTAGTGAATAATATTTCAAACACTGATATGATATTGAAGCTAATGATAACAAAATCAAAATTTACATAGACATTTGGAACAGAAAGAAAAATTTCAAGAACGCCTTAGATTTTCGAAGTTCTGGCACATTCGTAATCATTTTAAGATGTTTAAAAATTGTTGTTAGAGCGATTACAATGAAAGCAACTGATGTCTGATGTTGTAGCGATGGCGAGTTTTTTCTGCGATTTGGCACCGCAGCTGGGCTGTTGGTTGGCTGCTCGCCAGATGCACATAATGATGCTGCGTGCTGTGATGCGTGCTCCATTGACCTTCTTTGATACGACTCCTATTGGTCGTATTATCTCCAGGTTTGCTAAAGACGTCGACGTACTGGATACATCTCTTCCTCAGCAAATTTCCGATAGCATCTATTGTTTGTTTGAGGTAATTTTTGGAAATGCCTGAACCAGATTAAGATGATTGATTGTTATCATTTCCTTTCTATAACTCCTTCAATCATAATTCATTGGGTCTTCATATATCTCCATTTCACTAAAGGGTTTGTATTGGTTTTTATGTTGCAGTATTTCTTATTTAATATGTAATAGATATTTATTTATTTAGCAATACTTCAACTCAACACGATTTATTACAGTCCAGCTTATTCAACGAGAATACTTTTAAACGTAGAATAGTATCCGAGATAAAGTATAATTGTGTCCATATAAATACATTACAATTATGGTTCATTTTTTTAGAAATAGTTAATATAATAGAAATATGCTTGTGATGGGTGCTAGAAAGTGGCTGTGCAAATATTCTATTCATTAAAACATATATATTGTTTGTATTTTAATTCTGTATACGTGTTTAAAAACATGGGTATTCCATTTAATACACGTGATGGGTAATTGTGCTCGTTAAAGCGCAGTGCACGGACGATGGGTAATAGCTTACAAGCGATAATAATCAGTCTGATTATTAGCAGACATATAAATATATCTCTTGTTCCCCTCACACTGTTCCTAGGCTTGTTCTACGACCATTTGAACCACGATTCTTTGAAATACGATCAGAGCCTTCTCATGCATTCCCGTTTCCAAATAACAATATTTCTGTATTTCCAAAAGCTTCTTGATTATCTCATAATTATGTCAGTGTTATCTATTAGTAAAGGTAAAGGATATGGCCCATTTCAGACTATTATTATAGTCATGCCAATGTTTAGCCTACTCTCTAAACACTCCCTAGTCTCGTCCTAGGCGTTATTAATTTCATTGTGGGTCTCTCAAGCCTGCTCTTTAAACCGTTGTTACATTTTTTCCAAATTCCCTTGTTAGACTATTCCTAGATTCTTTCCATTTATCTCATTAGGTTCTCTTTAGAATCGCTGTAGGCGTGCACGTCAGTGTCCATGAGTCCTTTAGTGGGCACTTGATTTGCCCATCACTGGTCTAATATACTGCATGATCATTAATTTATAATTTTAGTTAACCATCTTCAATATAACAATAGCAATATTTGATTCATTTTTACACTACATACTCAAAGAATCACCGAAATACATTCTTCTTCCACAATGTTGCATATTCATATTACAGGTCATAGCTACTTTAGTGGTAATAAGTTTTAGTACGCCAGTATTTCTTGCGGTGATTATACCAATAGCTGGAATTTATTACTTTGTTCAACGAATGTACGTTGCATCTTCACGGCAACTGAAACGTTTAGAATCTGTTTCAAGATCTCCCATATACTCGCATTTCAGTGAAACAGTTACTGGTATGTAAATCCATGTTGAACAAGTTGTTCATTGTTGAAATTTCAATGAAGCAGCAGAAGTAGTAAACTATTTTTCCATGATCATACTGATAGTATTAATATTTCATTTATTAGGAACACAAATGATTAGAGCATTTGGCGTGCAAGAACGATTTATTCGTGAATCTGAAAATAAAGTGGACTTTAATCAAGTCTGCTATTATCCTAGCATAATTGCAAATAGGTATAAATTTATTTTATGAGTTATAATATTAAATTAATTATCAGACAAAAAAACTGATTATAAATTATATAATTTATTACTGCATTATAGATGGTTGGCGGTGCGTTTAGAGATGGTTGGAAACTTAATTATCTTCTTTGCAGCATTATTTGCTGTATTAAATAAAGATACCATAAAATCGGGCGTAGTTGGTTTATCTGTTAGCTATGCCCTACAAGTAAGATCATATATATTTAACATAACGAGATGTCTAATAACGCGGTTTTTAAATAATACAAAATTATTCCTTTAGGTAACACAAACATTAAATTGGTTGGTACGGATGACTTCTGATGTCGAAACGAACATAGTAGCGGTAGAAAGAATAAAAGAATACGGAGAAACCCCACAGGAAGCTTCATGGAGTAATCCTAATTTCACACCACCTAAAGAATGGCCAGTGCAAGGATCAGTTGAATTCAAAGATTACAAAGTCCGTTATAGGGAAGGCTTAGAACTTGTACTTCGCGGAATAACTTTTTCAGTCAAAGGAGGAGAGAAAGTTGGTATCGTTGGCAGAACTGGAGCTGGAAAATCCTCCCTAACATTAGCTCTATTTAGAATAATAGAAGCAGCTGATGGCAAAATTTTCATCGATGATATTGACGTTGCTAAATTGGGACTTCATGACTTAAGATCCAGATTAACTATTATTCCTCAAGATCCAATACTATTCTCAGGAACGTTAAGAATTAATTTAGATCCATTCAACTGTTACACAGATGATGAAGTTTGGAGAGCTTTGGAACATGCGCATCTTAAATCGTTTATAAAAAGTAAATACAATGTTCTCTTCCTGATAAGTAATTAATACTAATGAACAGTTAAACACTGTATTGCGTTGCATCATATTTTCAGGTTTGCCGAACGGTCTTTTGCACGAAATTACTGAGGGTGGAGAAAATTTAAGTATAGGTCAACGACAATTGATTTGCTTAGCAAGAGCATTACTTCGCAAAACAAAAGTACTTATACTCGATGAAGCGACAGCTTCAGTCGATTTAGAAACCGACGATTTAATTCAAACAACAATTAGACAAGAATTTAGCGATTGTACGGTTTTGACAATAGCTCATAGGCTTAATACAATCCTTGATTCAGACAGGTATGTTTTAAAAAAATATATGTTTTAAAATATGAATTGATATTAATTGAAAACGATTTTTAGGGTCATTGTCCTGGATAAAGGACTGATTATGGAATACGATGCTCCAGGAACATTGCTACGTAATTCATCTAGTTTATTCCACAGTATAGCTAAAGATGCAGGTCTTGCATAAAATGCATATCATGGAAATTGTACAAGCAATAACAAAAATGATACAGATTTTTAATTCATAATAGACAAAAATAAGGATAAAAGTATAGCAGACACAAAATATTATTAGAATTGAAAGAAAAAAAAAAAAAACAAAAATTTTGTAGAACAACTTTCTTTCTTTAAATTGTGCGCTATATTTAAATAACGTTCAATGCAGCCCACTTATAATAGTAGTACGGATATCCGATACTTGTACTGCCATTTTAGTAGCACATTCTGTGCTGAATAGTATAAGTTTATAAACATATACACAGTGACTTAACAGATCCTTGGTTATAGGAAGTTTTAATAATTTTAAAAACACACGCTTACGCATAATTAAAGAACATAGGTCACGAACAAAATAGAACAGTATTGTTTACTTAATTTTATTTTTATTAAATTTTATTATGCCCACTGTTCTACTGGAATGTTTTGTTATAAAACTTGTCACACGTAAGTGTAGCATTATTTATATGTCCAGTTTATTTATCTTTTAAGCTTTTTATTCCTATTTGTACTATTAATAATATATAACGTATCGTTGTGCTGTGTGAATACTCGCAAATTAAAGAACTTTTAAAATAACAGTTTTGTATAATAATAAAACATTTACTCTTGTTATTTGTTGATTTGTTTAAATGTTACATAACTAGCACATAGTGCCATGCACTGTAAAATTCTAGAACGGCGTTTTCAAACTTATATTTTTCTCACAATACTTAACATTTCGAAAGAAAAGCAACAATACTGTTCGCGATATGATTGTTGTTAACAGTCTCTCAATTATCTAAACTATATTTAATATAAGTGCTTTGAATAATTGCTTTTAACAAACAATTATGTACTTACAAATTGTATCTGAAAAAAATACAGTTGGTGTGACGTAAAACTAAATATCGTAAAGGAAATTTCAAATAAAATGAAAATAGATTATACGTAATTGTATTTTTTAAATGTTATATGCAAGTACATAACAATACGTATTTTAAGCTGCTTAATACATTTCTGTTATTATAGTCATTTCCATAGCATAAGCTACTTATTACCATTGCAAACTTTATAAATATGTAATAGTGATGGGAAGATTATCAAATGTCCGCTCAAGTGCTCACGGGCAGTAAAATGTGTGACAATGAGGTGCGACATTTGAAAATTCCGAAGTTTGGGAATTTGGAAATTTAAAAATTTCTAATATGAAATAATGGAGTGAAGCAGAATGTGATACTTATTCCATCTATCGATGACGTTAAGCAACATGCATCGCGTCTCTACTATCGCTTGTATCTACATAATAATATAACCTCATTTTAAACTTCAGTCATTGAAGAATCACGTGCGACAATTTGATAAATAAATACATAAAGTTTACCACAAAAACTGATCGAAAACATTAATATTAACATACAGTGTTATTTATCTTTCTTTTATAAATAAATATAACTTCTCAAATCGTTCTTCATACATGTATATATTAATCATTTAAGTTGTCAATGTAATGAAATTAGGGTGTCAAAAATGAGTGATTCCGAGAAAGATGATGATCCTAAAGTGACAGGACCAGTGGATAATGCGTGGTCGTTAAAAATCCCAGCTTTTAAACCAGAAGATAACCCTAACCGTCTCCTGGAAGAAAGTTCTTTTGCAACACTTTTTCCAAAGTATAGGGAGCAATACTTGAGAGAACATTGGCCATTAGTACAAAAAGCTTTAGCCGAATATGCTATTAAAGCAGAATTGGACCTTGTTGAAGGTAGTATGACAGTTAAAACAACAAGAAAAACATGGGACCCTTTCATTATTATTAAAGCTCGTGACATGATCAAACTTATGTCACGTTCTGTTCCATTTGAACAAGCTGTTAGAGTACTACAGGATGACATTGGCTCGGATATCATAAAAATATCCTCTTTGATCAGAAACAGGGAAAAGTTTGTCAAAAGGCGTCAGAGGCTTATTGGACCAAATGGATGTACTTTAAAATCCATTGAATTATTAACAAATTGTTATGTACTCGTACAAGGACAAACAGTTGCTGCATTGGGTCCTTACAAAGGTTTGCAACAAGTTAGACGCATCGTGGAAGACACTATGAAGAATATCCATCCAATTTATAACATTAAAGCATTGATGATTAAGAGAGAGCTAGCTAAAGATCCAAAATTAAAGAATGAAAATTGGGAAAGGTTTCTTCCACGGTTCAGTAGCAAGAACATTAGTAAAAGGAAACAGCCTAAAAAGAAGAAGGAAAAGAAACCATATACTCCATTCCCACCACCACAGGCAGAGAGTAAGATGGACAAGATGATAGCATCTGGTGAATACTTCTTGAAGGAGGAGCAGAAGAGAGCCAAGATGAAGAAGGAACAAGATGCTAAACACCAAGAGGCAGAGAAGAGGAGACAAGAGCGCAGAGCACAGGCATTTATACCTCCTGAAGAGAAACCCAAAGAAAAGAAAGCACAAAAAACGGATATAAACTTGGAGGAGTTTAAGAAAAAAGTGAAGAAGGGTCTGAAGAAACGTGGTGCATAACAGTACTCATTTTTAGAAATCATATGCAAAATATTTAAAAAATTACAAATAAAATAAGATTTATGTTGGTAAATTATCACACAAGTAAATACAAGTAATACAAGTTTCTGGAATAATTCCATCATTTTATTAAAAAACCTTGTTCCTATAAGTATCGTAATATCGCATCCTTACCCTACAAGTATAAATATATATAAACATACACTTCCTGGTATATATTTATATATATTCTTTTTCCGCTTCAATATTATACATTTGCAAAATACAGAGTCGTAGAAATACAATGTGTACACTTTGAAGACAGGTATTTGGACTGGAAAACGAATGTCCATATATTTATGTGTGTATATTTCCAAGATTATTTTATTAATGGAAATTGTAAATTCGTTACAATTTCAATGCAAGGGATAAATGACGTTTCCCTTTAACAGTCCCTGACAAACAAAAACTTTGAAACAAGTAACTGTCTTGGCTATTCTCAAATATTAAAAATAATATTTAAACAAACGTTAACACACCGAATCTTCAATCTAATGAGTACCTCAAACGATGAAGGTATATTGTCAACACTTCAGGGTGCTCGATAATTATTGTATCGACAATATATACGTTGTACACCGATTGCCTGAGGTTTCCACATTAAAATAGATCTTTTTCAAATATCATATCGTGATGTAAGAGTAATGAGTATATTAAAATCTAGTGTACATATATTTATCACGAGAATCCTGAAATAATAACAATATTATTTATCTGAGGTCATTTGTACGGAAATGGAATTTCTTTAAACGTAAATCGTACAGAGATGTAAAGGTAACAGGCATATTAAAAAATTAACAATATACAATGTCACAGATCACTTTGCCTCGTTCCTAGAACAAGAAATCGTGGCATGTTGCACCATCATGATAGCACAGCCCTCCCGCTTGAGGCTTCGTCTTAACAAATACAAGCCTAATGAACAATTCAACGTACCGTACGAGGGAAATCGTGTATATTCGTTTTCAATGTACAGCGCAAACTGTTATTGTATCTCGGTCGAGCACCATGTCGATAGTGCTCGACGACGAGCAAATTGCTCTGCTAGTTTAACGTTAAGTCGCTCGTTATCTTACAGTTTACAGATTCATGGAAGTACGACGTGTTTCCGTAAGCTTACGTTTCCTAAACATGTTATATGTACAATTTATTACGCTCGATTATGATTGCTTCGCGAGAAACACGCGACAAAAGCGGTGAACAATGTATGTAGCTGCATATTGATGGGCATTTTTCAAGCAATTCGCTTGCTGTACAATTTCAAATCCTTTATATTTATTCGTAATGAGCATTGGTGTGATTGGGTCTCTTGTTAGGAGTGGGCTAGGCGCTTTTCGTTCGGGAATTGAAGAATTTGGGGAATTTGCGAGTTTGACCATTCGTAATGAGGTTTATGAGGTATTCTACATCCTGCGATCACTATGTTAAACTGAAGGGTGCCACTCCGTTTCTTGTATAGTTACGCGAGACAATTTTTTATAACCGAAAAATGTTTTGAAAGTTCAAATGATTTGCAATCTTACCCAACACCAATCTCATAACGAAGAAAGTACTCAGAGACATTCTAGGACGGGAAATATACGATTAAATCGATTACGTAGGAGTATTTATAGCATGATTCACCGGTTACATCCAGAAGAAACAAAAGGGATCGTACCTTTTTCTTCGATATTCTGTTTGTTCGATTACAATAATGTATCGTATCTCTGAATGACTTTCTGGAGGGCTGATAAGAAGGACCAGGTGTAATCGCATTTTTACTTGCAGCTTACCATTAACTTGGTAATCGAAGTTAAAAGACAAAACAGTTCGAAGGATGTGAATTAAAACGTCGAAGGGATATTTCGGTCTAAATCAAGATTTTGTAAGTTGCACATAAACAAAGAATCGTACAAATATTAGACAAAAGGTGCAATATTTGTGAACCCCTTAAAAGCGCAAGATTTCATCGAAATCGATGCTAAATGCAGTAAGATCTGTCTGACGGTACAATATGGTATATATGATCATTTAGAGCATAGATAGATCTCACTGTATCTTTTATAAAGCACAAGATCCGCAATCCGTATGTACAATTCATTAGTATCCATCGCATATATTCCTAGTTATTGATTTCGAGAATACTAAGTCCGAATGATCGAGTACCGCCTAGTTCTTCAAGTAAAAACAACCACTCTTAATGTACAGCGTTCCATAAAGTTACGAGCGTGTTTATAGGCGATTAAAAGGGCGCGCATGTAATATCATACAAAAGCTTACAATAGTAACTTCGTTTGCGTAATCACGATGTACGTATTCGCGTACGTATGTACGAACGTGTGTATCAGTGTCAGTGCGAGATGACGGCAGTAAGATCATTGTCGTCGTGAAAGTATAAGTGTACAAAAGATCATCCCCTTGCTACGTATTGCTGTATTAGTCGCATCACTTTCCCCTTTCAATCGGCTCAACGCGTTCCACATACTTAACACATTGTTCACCGGTCAACTCGTGTTTTCATGCCCGAACTTTGTTGATCGATCACGAGTTAATTCGTGTTTGCGCTTGCATTATCTATTTCAAGATAAAATATTTCAAAAACTCTGTTCATTTTGTCAAATCGTGCCCTCTCTATTACAAAGAAACTAATTTTCTTACTATTAGGTTGTGCCATAAATTGCATTCCTTTTTGATATAAAATAAAAACGCACTTCAAGGAATATTTTGCAAGTAATCAAGGAGCAAATAATATTTACAGAGGTATGAAAGAGGACGATACAGTAGGATATTTCGTATTTAATGGAACAGATCTTAAACAATAAATATTGTATATTAATTTCTATTAAGTAAGGAAGGAATTTGCGGGACACCCTAATATTTAAGCTAAAATTGCGATAAAAAGTAGGACGTGCAGAGTATTTGCAAAACTTGTTGTGTATCATTACACGTGGATGATTGCTATATAGTTTACTATATTAAAAAAGTATTGGAAGGTACATAGAAGATATGTCCAAAATTCCAGCTCAGTTCATTATGTATAAATAAAGTTTATCGGAGTTCATTTAGACTGTTTCACCTTCACATTCGATTACAAAATAATAGCCGGTGGCACGAGATAGCTTCTGTATAAAATTGCCGATCAACAATGTGTTAACGAATGTCGTCGTTATACAACGCTTACGTTGTACATAAATGCGTATAGAACGCGTCGAGCTTTCGTATTCGCACAACCAAGTAAGTATACGATTTCTTATACAAAAATAAATCTCTTTCGTGAAAATTGTAGCGCACGCCTTTGATCGAGAAGCATCGTTCGATTCACGTCGCGATCGAGATCGAGGCTGTACGTGTATAATAAGTTCAGCTAAGAAAGCGATGATCGCGACAGTTTTTCTTGTCTTTTCCCGATATCCGAAAACAACGTGTCCGAAACGGTTCGGTGAAATCGCGATGTTCGACGAAAGGAAAGAATGTGAATTTTACAAACGCTTCGTTGGAAAGAAAATCGGTTCGATAAAACAGTTCGAAATGCATCATTGTCGCAGGAGTTTGTCTAGGACATTACCGGTTACTGTGATCGGTGTCCTTCTCTCGTTTATGCGATAATTTGAGATCATCGACGTTAAGACAAATGCACAGGGACGCAAAATACTTCGAAAGCGGACATCCAGGATCGATCTTTCGGAGAATGTTCCCGTCGCAACTTAATAAAGGACGAAAGTTTTTCCGATTCTCCTCGAACCCGCTTTCTGCTCGATTCAGAAAGGTAAAAAAAAAAAGAAAACGAAGCTCTCCCTCGATAGACATTCGTCTCCGTAATCTCACTAGTGAACGTTACTCCCGTTCCGCTAACACATCGACGTAGAATCTCTCGGTAACAGTCTCATCGATACGTGCATGCATGTACGTATGTATATATCGTACGATCGTCCATCGGCTCGGGAAGGTCCGTGAATTATCGTCCGATGCGATCGAGCAACCTCGATCTAGGATCGATCAAATCACTCGTCCTGATCAGATCCACTCGCCTTCTCCTGATCAGATAACGCACTCCCTGTGTCCTTCGCGAGTGACGACGGCATCGCGACTTTCACGAGCCACTTGTCCTGTTGCTCGCGAGCTAGTGATTATGGTTGTACAGGTGCCACCTCTGCGTCTCGGCGCTCGAGTCGCATTTCTCCGCTGTTATTCCCCTTTGCGCGTGGTATCTCGAGTCCACGCACACCGGGATCCTCGAATGACGAATCAGACCACCCTCCAGGTGCCTCCACTTCTGGTTCTCGCTGCCATCGCAAATTTGCATAAGCAACGTGGTGCCTTTCGCGTACACCGGCAGGGTGAGACAGAGATCGTGGTGCTTTATCAGACCGTCCTTCGTCAGGCCCCATTCCTGAAATATTGACAACAGCGATTACATCGGTGCAACATTTCAACTGCTAAATGTATGAAGAGAATGTTCTAACTGACTCGGAGTTGGACGAATTTCTCGATTTCGATATGTCACATTTTTAAGTGCATATATCTGACGAACTTGGGAACATGAAATTTCTTCGACTAGATTGTTGCTCCGAGATAGGACAGCTTGCTTCTCTTTAAATTTAGTTTTAAATATAAACTTTTAAAAATTATGAAAATCATCGACGAGTATACGCGACGAACAAAAGATATGGTCTTACTAAAAACTATACGAAAACAGCGAACAAAAATGAGGTAAAGTTACACTTTTATTCGATACACAATTAATAGTTTATTTTAATGTTAACAGAGTCGAAATGAAGTTTTCGACTAACGTGTATATACATCGAATGCAATTAACATATTAAGACGAGCGCCAATGAAAATTTATTTCGAAAATTCGTTTGTGTTACGTTCGCAAGAAAATTTTGTGAAAGCCGGTGACAGAAAACCGTAGACAAACAACCGAAACATCGTCGTATTTTCATATTCTCCGCGGAGAAACTTCGCCGCATCCCTTAATCCGTTCCGCTAATCGCGAACAGGCTCCTCCGCGCAATAATTGAAACGTAAAATTGAATACACGGATTAATGGATGAAATAGTTATTTCCACGAAGCATCGGGAGGGTTTATGTTCGGCCAGGTATTTGGGTTAATAACGTGGGTATTATCGAAACGTACCTGTACCCACGGCGACCATTAATTCGTTCCTTATCTCATTCGCTAATCTTTCAAAAGCTATTTGTTCGTACTTCGCGCGAGATTCACCGAGTGATTAATACCAAGAGATTCCCCTAAGAGCGGGTTCTATCGAGAGCAATCGTATCGATTGAATTTATTAATTAATCTCGGTGACCGTTAATCAAATTCAGCCAAGTTGGTCGGTCGAATCGTGGAACGAGTTCGTTTTCCCCTAGCGGAGGGGACACCTGTTTTACGGTGAATAATGAACCCTCGTACTTACTTGGTTGCCACCGGTGTCGTGACACGGATAAAGTCCTACATTGCCGTCTAGTAGATGGCCCATACTATCCAGGCATGCCGGTCCTTGTTTCAAAGATCCTCCAGGACCGCCCTCGCTGGTTGGTATAACCAACTCAGGATACACGTTTTTCAGATACCAGCTGAACGGCTTGCAGTGCAATTTCCGCTTCAGCTCCATTCTGTCCTGAATACTAAAACGAGACAGGGGGAACGGCGTTTTATTAATACGGCTTTCACGTGCTCCGACGCGTTTTAATGAAATCGACTATCGGTATTTCGTCCCGTTAGCGGCCCGTAAATCGAGCTTCTTTCAGCCCTGTAAGACGCCGCTGAAATTAGACTGTGACGAACGATCTATCGGGGAAATCGTCGTGAAACAATTTTTACTCGTAAACGGAACGTTCGAGACTCGGAAATTGGAAAAATTATGAAACACGGAAAACATATGGCGCATGCACAGGTACGTATTACACGATTCTTGTTCGTCGCTCGAATTCAATATGGGGTTGATTTAGCTAGTTATTTTTTTTAATCACTTGTAGTAAATGACATAGAAAATATACTTCTTTTAATTACATGTTCCAAATGACATAGAAAAGTTACTTCTTTTGATCACGTATTCTAAATGACATATAAAAGTTACTCCTCTTAATCACATATTCCAAGTGACATGTAAAAATTTCTTTTTTGATTGCACGTACCAAACATTCATTACTTCTTTGAACAATTACAAAATAAAAATATTAAACAATTCTGAAATTCATTTTCTCGTGTGAGATTAATGCAAGTGTCATGCATCTTCATACATGTCTAGTACTACATGCTGTATGTCCTTGTATATTGTTGCTAACAATGTATATACACTTTGTATATACACAGTGCATATACACTTTGCCGAATATATACGCGAGAAATTTATCGATCGAGTGAACAATAAAAGAAGAAAATTATTCGTCCAGCGAATGTTAAACGGCAACAAGCGTCGTTCGTGACAGTGATTTCACAAAGATTATTTCGATTCACGGAGCGTGCGGTTCGAATACAGAATTGATTGAAAAGGTTCTCACTTTCCGTAGGGTATATTCCGCGCCAGCGGGACCGCATTGTAGTAGAATTGTTTATAATCGTCCATCCACACCTCGGCCGCGCGTCTGGTGTTCCGTGCGAACACGTTGCCGCTGCCCCCGGGGAACGAATAGGGGTGGCGTTTACGAAACACGTGGCCGACACGCGAGCACGGGATAATCTCCAGGCTGCCGCCGCATTGCCACACTCTGAACGAGATCTCTGTAGAAAATCCGATCGTGGAAAACTTCTCGAACGTTTGTCGCCGCGAAGAAATAAAGTTCGGGTTTTCTCACCGAGATTCTCGCCACCCCAAACGTCCATCTGGGTGTCGTACTTGCCCAGCTTCTCGAAGTACGCCTTGTTGATCACGAACAAACCTCCGGCGATCATCGGTGTCCTGATCGCCTGAGTGGGATCCTTCTGTCTGGCCAGTCTCTCCGATTGACTCAGATATTCCCATTTGAATACCAGGCTCCAGTCGAAACCGCCCCTGAGGTCCGCCGACGCCCCTGAACAGCGGGAAAATTGGACTCGAAAGAAGTTTTTCGCGGTACGACGGGAACCGAAACGGAGGGAAAGAGGATCGTTCGAGACACCTGAACCTAATCTCGTTGAAAGAAAATGGACATAGGCTGCTACGAAGATGGAAACGGGCTTTCTACGCGACAATCTTCCCTTCGGAGTAACACGGAATTGGAATCCGGAAGGGCTCGGGAAAAAAAAAGGTGAATTTCATTGACTGATAAAAGAGGAGGAAAGGTGTTTCAACGGAGAAAACGGAAACTAAGAATACGCCCGATATTCGAGAACTTGAGGAGTATTTAACGTTTCTTGCTTTGAGACAAATAACATATTTCAACGCCGACAAATTACAAATTTCGCGTATTCTAAATTTCTAAGGTTTCATCCGTTAAAATGTATCATAAAGTCAATTTTATCTCCCTGCTGGATATTGCAACTTGAAATGTAGAAATCAACACAATATTTCCTGTATTATTAACCCTTTGTAGCACTTATTTTCTCTTACCTACCAGATCATTAATTTTTACAAAAATGTATTTTACAAAATACATCAAAAAATGGTTGTCCAATTAAATGTATTGTAATAGTGCAACGTGAGTAACTTAATATATTTTTGATCATACATAACATTTAATTGTGAGTGTTATGTATAATCTGAATCAAGAAACACTGAGAGGAGACTCTTTACAATAATATAGTTATAGTATAGTTTACAATAAATATAGTTTTCATTTCTACATATTCCAAGTGTACGAATACTTTTCGTCGTTGTACCTCGCGGTATCGTTCGTACATGGATAAATTACGGTTAGACAATTATTATGATAGAAGTACCGATATATTGGAAGGTATCCATGCTTATGACGTCGATAACGGGGCATACGACCCTCGTAGGATCTTCAGCTACCCTCTCCAGCAGGGGTTCCAGCCAGTCCGCGTTGCATTCACAATGCGAGTCGAGGAACGTTAATACGCTCGCGGTGGCTGCATCCGCTCCTCGCACCCTCGACCTCATCAAACCCTCTCTCTTTTCGTTGCGTATCACTCGCACTTTGTGTATCCTCGATAGCTCTTCACCATCCTCGGCTGCAAACAAAACGGGTGAATCGTGACAAAGATGCGTTCGATATATCGAGACATACCGAAAAACGCGGGATACATGTGGACACTAGTCAATATTTTAGTTTATTAATAACTATTAATAACTATTACAATGTATTAACACTTTGACTGCCACGTCATCCACATATGGGTGATGCTTATGTTTCCATATGAATTAATTATTTATATTATTAAATTTGGTCATTTAGCTAATTGAAGATACTCGTGTTAATAAAGTGGAAGTATGAACAATAAATGAAATAAAACATTGTCAATATACATGATCAGAATTATTAATAGTCTGACTGCCATGGCCCATGTATGGATCACCCATATTGACGTTTGAATTTCCATGTGAAACAGCTATTTATATTATCCAAAATTTGGTCATTTACCTAATGAAGATACCCGTGTTAATTAAATGGAATTAACAGTCTGACTGCTATGTCACCCATGTATGAGCGACACTCAAATTTTTACACAGATTCGCAGATTTGCAAATTAAAGCTCGGAATTTTAATAGCTTCGCGCGTATGCAATAATTTTGTACAGAAAATCGCTTACGATGATCGCTGAAGTCGTCCACCAGAATGATCTCCTTGATGAGATGCTCGGGACTCCTGTTTAACACGCTGCAAATAAAATTAATCAATGGTTCTTTAATAGTCCACGTTTATAGCGAGAGAATTTTAGCTGTTCTAATTTCATCGAGCAGCGTAATTCTGTCCTGAATGCGGCAACGATCCTTTCTTAAATAACTTTCTCTAAATAAGTTTCTCTCGTTGGCGTATCCTCGTCCCCGGAAACTCGCTTACCGTCGCCAGGAAAAATTCTATCCGCGAAAAGGGGGGTAATCTTGTTCGAGTCGGTCGACGTTACCGCGTGTGAAGATCTTTCAATTAAGGGATGGACGTTCGTGAGAGAAATGCTTGATCCGCTTCACTGTACTGTAGGAGAATAGTACGAAAATTCGGAATCGTTTAACCAGACGTTCGTAAACGAATACGCATACATTATACATCGACATTGCTATCGCGGACTACAATGAAATACTGTGTCGTTCCATCGTCAGCGACCATTTATGTCTTTGCAAGTTAGAACTTTTAATAGCAAAAAAAATTGATCAAATACCGGTATAAAAAATTAGTAAAAATAGTTCATTCTGTATTGTATACACATACTGTATGTATATACATCCAATCGTGTACACATTGAATGTATAAATAGACACATTCTTTATTTGATGGGGTTGTTAATATGAATGAAATTTTTAATTCACGTACAGGATCAGCATCATTGCAGGATACTTTGCGTCCGGTAGTCGATATTGCACGATAGATGCGGTATGGGGGATGTTTTCTAAAAATTCCTATGAACGCAGGGCTCTATATTGCACGCGTGATTTATCGCCGTCTCTATAATGGACAAGGGAAAACGGAACGATGGAACGACGATTAGAAAATTCCGTAAGTCGTCTTTCGTGTCAAGAATTTTCTCGCGTTTTCATCGGTTAAATCGCGTGTGGGTGTCACGTTGTATTGTCGCGGCATGCATGGGAACTCGATCGTGAACGACCAAAATATTAATGTAATTTCGTTCGACCTCCCTGTAATCGATCCTCGATCACGAATTTCCGTCGTCGTTGTAAAATTGCTATTTGTCGAATTCTGATGAATAATTCTGTAGAAATTGCTGAACGCGGAATACCTGACGACGGTTCTCAGCAGTGTAGACCGAGCCTCGTTGTGGAACGTGATTATCACGGAAGTTGGCGGCAAGTCTCTCCTCCATTGTTTCAATCGACACCTGGAAGGAAAATTTTTGAAAACAATTAATTCGGAAATGCAAATTCCAACTTTGCATAAGAGGATTCGGAGAAACCGCGATCGTATTAGCACCGGTTGCATCAACAATCGTGTAGTTCAAAGTAACAAACTTTATACGCTTTATTCTTACTTTTCATAATAGTAGTAGTTACTTGTATTAAATAATAGTAGCAGTTATTTGTATTTAATAATAGTAGCAGTTATTTGTATTTAATAATAGTAGCAGTTATTTGTATTCAATAATAGTAGTAATGTAATAACAGTTATTGATTATGTATTATTATAATAACGATCGTTACCGTTGAACTTTAAAAAAGAAGATCGAACGAAAAGGGCAACGATACACAGTATTAATCAAGATTTATTTATCGGACGTTTAATTTGCACAAGATGAATGGCGACGAACTTTCACGAAGTTGAAGTCCGAGGGGTGAAAAGGACCGAGGAAAAAGTAGCTCCTTAAAAAAAGAAAACTCGTCGCCTTAATTAGACAAGGGAACTCGGAACTGAGATTCGCCTAATGAGCTTCTCAATGAAACATTAGGCGACTTATAATTGGGTCATCAAGTTGGCGTGGACAGGATCGATAGTCACCTTTCGTCGGGCTTCTTCTTGATATTATCTCTTGATTAATATCCTTATTGCCCATTCTCGAGGATTCTTTTACAGTTAAATGAACTTATTACATAATGTATTTCCGCATAAATATTTTAAACACAATTATTTTGATGTTAAAAATGAAGTCGAAAAATAAACGAACAAAACGTCGAAACATAAATGAATACACTTATAGACTCATTAACAAATTTTGTCAATTGAAGTAGGAAATTTGTGGAAGGGTCACTTGACCCCTTCTGGTACTTATAATGTTAAACATAGAGAACCGTGCAACGGTGGAAATTAATAATAATAAATAATAATTTCCGAAAGTTTTCCAGATACCACTGGCCGACGACAAATATCCTTTCGATTGCGAAGGGTTAATCGAGGTGTACGGGGTATCGAGGATGAAAAATCAACGATCATTTTATGAATTTCGTACCGTGAACTACCTAACGATTTAATAAAGATTATCGCGTAACATACTATCGCAACACGTGTCCGTTTTGTATCGAGTTTCGGGGTTGCAACGTTAACGAAGAAAATCAGAACGTTTCGAACGGAAAGTTCAGCGTAAGGGCGTACACGTACCACGCGGAAGGGAACGTGTTAAGGTTGAAAAAGCGACGGGCAAAGACGAGGGTGGTGGTCGGTGGGTGGTGGGAAGCAAATAGAAGAACAGCAAGAAAAAGGAGGACGATCATTTTGGCGCGGCACGCCGACACGGAGGGTACATAAATGCGACTAGACGGCCAGAACGATCCCAATATGTCAGTCCCACTTTTCCAAGATAAACTCGAGAAACGTGTACAGAATGCGTCCGCGTGTAGCGTTGCGCTTCAACTTACCATCGCCAACAACCCTCTTCCATGTCGAGATTGTAAAAGTTCACGGATGAGATTATCGACCCCGCGAATTATTGCGGGCTTCAGGGTGCAGCGCTTGAGAAATTGTTACGTAGGCTCCCTTCAAACAGGAACAACACCATAACAGGGCTTTCTATCGCTGCGAGATACATCGAAGTTTAAAGTTACTCCACGAGAAAATTTGTCAACATTCGAGTTCAACAATATGCGTTTCAGACGTTTATAAAATTAGAATTTGTCAGACATGCAACTGGTTGCGTGCTATACCGTTCCTAATACCACAGGGTGACAATCGGTATAATCCTATTATATGACCTATATTTTCAGCTTTTATGACCACATTTGGGGTCATATATCTTTATTCTATTTAAAGGATAATGGGACATTTACAGAATGTACTTTCGTCCCTCTAAAGTCAAATAACGCTTGAGAAATTGTTACGTGGGCTCCCTTCGACCAAGAACGACGCCATAACGGGGGTTTCTATCGTTGTGAGATACCTCGAGGATCATTTGGAGTTTAAAGTTACTCCAGGAGAAAATTTGTCAATTTTCGAGTTTAACAATTTGCGTTCCAGACGTTTATAAATTTAGAATTTTGCGGAATATGCAATTGGTGGCGGAACTATACCTTTCCTAATATCATAGGTTGACAATCGGTATACTTCCTATTATATGACCCATATTTTCAGCTTTTATGACCACACTCTGGGACATATATCTTTGCTCTATTTGAAGGATAATGGGGTATTTACAGAATGTACTTTCGTCCCTCTAAAGTCAAATAACGCTTGAGAAATTGTTACGTGGAGTCCCTTCGACCAAGAATAACGCCATAATGTGGGTTTCTTCCACTGGGAGATATCTCGAGGAGCGTTTGGAGGTTGAAGCAACTCAATGAGACAATTTGTTAGCTTTCAAATTTAACAATTTGCTTTTGAGACGTTTGCAAACTTAGAATTCGTGAGATGCGACATTGGATGCATGTATCTCGTTTCTACGACCACACATGTGGTGATGTATCATCGCTCTGTTCAGAAGATAACGCGATATTTGCAGACTGTACTTTCATCCCTCTAAGATCGAATAATGCTTCTGTTGGTCAGGAAGCCCGTTTGACCCTCGCAGTTGTAGAATCGAATTTCGAAGCCCCTCAAAACGAACACCGGACGCTCAGCTCATTGGTGCCCGAGTAAAGGCGAGAGCAAGACCAATTAAACGGCACAGGAAGTATAATTTCAGAGGAGAGAAATGGTCGGGGCAAAGGTCGGGGACATATTTGCCGGCAACGAGATTGCAAACGATCCTTAAAGCGTGGCAGACGGGACGGATCATCCGGACGGTTTAATTCGAAACTGCAATTTGGGCTTTGGTCCGGACGTTAAAGCGGGTAACGCCGGACAGAGCAACGATTCCATCGAATTCACGGGACACGTTGCACGAGGCGTTTACACGCGACAATGCCCGTTCAAAACAAAATTGCACGCTCGTTCCGAGCGGAACACGTCCATCCAGCTTGTATCGGCTACAATTTCTCGTGTACCTCGCGAAATCGATACGCACACTAATCGACTTTTATACCCGGTGTAACCGTCGCGAATGTCCGTGTAAACGCGCAAAGTGAGCCATTTGATGCTTTAACGATCGCGTGCCCGCTTGTTCATTCTTTGATCTCGGTGATTTACTTCGCTTTTCGTTTATTATTCACACGTGGTCAACGTATATGCGGTTAACTACGTGATTACATGCACGTACGTACCTACATACGATAACAGCTATATGTAATTACAGTTATATAGTACATGTAACTACACATGACTGGATAGAACATATGACCACGTACAACTATATGGATACTTATAACTACGTGCAACCGCATATGTAGGCGCATGTAACTACACACAAATACATAGCTACATGTAACCACATATGACTAGGTGGCTACTTATGAGCACATACAACTACATAGCTACTTACATATGACGAGATAGATACATATGAGCACACACAACTACATATCTACATATGAGTAGATGGAACATATGAGCACATACAACTACATAATTACTTACATATGACGAAAGAGATACACACAACTACATATCTACATATAACTACATATGAGTGGATACAATCACATAAGCAATTAACATATAATTACCACTTAAACGAATTTATAAAGTTGTTTTTAACGCAAGTTTTAAAATAAGGCAAACAAATAAACAAACAGTCAATTACATATGCACAATAATTTTTTATTTCTACAAATACCGACAGAGATTATTAAGAAAATCTTTCTTTCATTTTTTTTTTAAGAAGATCTCAAGAAAAGTATCCTAAGAAAATCTGTAATTTAGAAGAGGAAACGCGTGTACCGGTCAAATAAGTATAGGGAGTTAGTGTTAATAAAATGATCGCGGGGTTTCATAAAAAGCGGAAAGAGGGACGAAAGAAAAGAAAATGACAGCTCGAATTCGCCAGCATCTGCTCACGAGCCACGAAATATTTGTTCCTCGCCAGACATTTATTAAATAAAGCAATGCACGTGTTCGGGGCAGTAACGCGCCGTGAAAAATGCGCGCACCCCGAGAAAAGCAAAGAGAAATCCGTGCGGAGATAAAGAAAAATAAAAGGCATTCGGGAAGGATATATAAATTTACGCGTGCACGAGGGGATTGCATGCGCGGAAAATGGATGCGAAAAGAGGTGCACACGCGAGCCACGAACAGCGCCAGCCTCGGATTAATCCTGCAGAAAAGCTGCGATTCGATCTCGCATCGAAATGCACTCGCAAATACGGCCAAGTGGTTACGACGGATCAAACCGGCTGAAAAAGGAGGACGAAAAGCGTTTATGACACGGAAAACGAATTTCTGGATAAATAAATGTCTCTTCGACAAAAGGAATTCTCGATTATCTCGTTATCGGCTATCCGTTCGATCTTATCAATTTATTACGCTCCGTAATAAATGCATTACACCTCTGTTTCGATATTTCAGCATTATTTCGCGTAGCTTCACTTCCATTATTGTCATTCGTGCTCTCTTTATACTAATCGATACTTGTGCGAAACATGCGTGGGTGATATGATGATGCATATGTATTTTTATATTTTTCCACATCATCAAATCATGCACACACGTTTTGCATATGTATATTTCATATGTATTTTGCACATGTATGTTGTATATGTTCGTTGCATATGTATATTGCATACGTATATTACATATGTATATTACAGATGTATATTATATATGTACGTTGCATATGTATTTATATATGTATATTACATATGTATATTGCATATGTATATTGTATATGAACATTGAATATGTACTTTGCATACGTGCATATGATTATACATGTTAGATTCCATTTCTGACCTTTATATACCAGCTTCTTTTCCGTACAACAAATAAAATGTTCCTAAATTCAAACATCCCCTCATCCCAGCATCGAAAGCTCTATAATCCACAAATCTAGCTTCGACGCATTTCAGTTACAATTCGCGATAAGCCGCGAATCGAGTTAGAAATATAATTCGTGCGTTAATCGTTTGCACGCGTGAAATTTCCCTGTCGCGGTTGCAGCGGAAAATGGCCACGAAATTTGCGACGAAAATCGGAAAAGTCGGTTTCTGTTCGGTTGACCCGTTCGGGGAGAACAGGATTTGTTAGAAAGCTTTCGAGCCACGTTCTTCGGAATCAAGAGGCGAGCTTTCGAGGGAGAGACGAACGTCACGACATAAATTCGACGCTGTCTGTGACGTTGTCTGCGAGCCTGTAAACTCGAATCTGGATCGTAGTACACGGATCAGGGGATGGGTACAGGGATTTTTCAGACGTCTCGACTTTGGGACCGAACCGCGAGAAGCCGCTTTCAGAAATCTCCGAGGAAATGGCATCCATCGAGGTAGACTGCTCGAGTATCACAGGATTTTTATGTAATACGAGTTATCGAGTTTGTTCAGCGAAATTTTTTAACGCGTGCAACTTCTACCTTTCACTACCAATCTCTAAGTATCCTGTTTTACAGCGATTATCAGTAAAGAACATTAACTTCATTTAATGTCTCTCAATCACACAATCAGATTTATCTTGAAATATACAATAAAAAATTGATAATTTGTTTGTGGATGTTTATGCATTCCCGATATACCGTGGACTAAAAGATGCAAATAAATCGTGTAATCAACGAGATCAATAATGTGTACATTAAATGATTCATATTTGCTTTGTGGACGTTATATGTATGCACAATAATTGTATCATATAAAATTATAAATGCAGAGTATTCGCAGTTTATCGATAGTAGAAGGATAGCTAACCTGGTACGATACTAGTAGTCAGAAGTTCGTTATTGCGAGTTTCAGCGAGTAAAACAAATCGTATGACTTTTTCATGCTATCGTATACGCCATAAAATCCTCAAGCTAACAACAATGACGGTGGCCGTATATTTTATCAGTCCCCGTGGAATATCCGTGAATATCCATACACATAAACATGCGTCTTCGTTCGACGCGCAGTTTTATGGTGTCTCTAAATTTTCACCGATAAAATCCAGGAAATTTACCGACCAGGACAGGCTAAAGCACCTGCCACACTCTTATTCCGTGGAAAAGCGGCTCTCGCGACCAATGCCGTGTACGCAGTCACACGAAATCGATGAAAACCATTGGGACACGTATATAAAAATATATCTGTCCGCATGTACATTCGTACGTGAGATATTAGAAACCATTCAACGTCGGCCATTTTCAAAAGCAACCGTATCTGTTCCGTAAGAATGCTTTCTATTCGAATGCTGATCAGTTTTCTGCCTTCTCGAAACACTAACCTCAAAGTGTTAATAATATTTCTTTAATAATATTTTTTTCGAACCTTTCGCGGATGTCGATGGCGAATACCTGTTCTTCAATTTCATAATAATTTATTTCGTTTGCTATCATGTTCCCTATCTATCTTGTTATCGGAAATTCGATCGAACACAATAATCTCTCGATCGGTTACTCCTCTCCTCGTTCGTGAACGGAACGAAATATTATTTCGTTGCTTAACGTTCAGAGCCAATTGTTAAAAGTCAATTACTGTACTTCGACGTTTACTTTCGCAGAGAAACGGAACATTGCAATTGATTCGGTTTCAATCTTCCTTCCAGGAAGTTGAAATAGATTTCAAGAAGAGGATCGATGTGTGCGCGGGCGGATTCCTTATTGTGAACGGCGAATGAAATAAATTGCAAACCCTTTCAAAGACTTTACAACGTGTACTCTTCCTGTAATCCCCTTAACACACAGTCGTTTTACTTTAATTGAAAAAAAGCTGCAAACGAAAGACAAAATTAAACACATATAGAATTGAACTCTTCAAGGATACTTATACATGCATATGTGGATCAGATTTTTTTAAATTCCTTAACATATCATATGTGTGATCTGTAATACATACGTGATGTGTGATACGTATCACATGTATGATATGTTAATACACTATATTTTAATATAGTGTACATTATTTTAAGATTTGTTAATATAATTATCACAGGGTGGGTAAAATCACACCAAAGAATGAAATCGTTTCTTTTCCTAACCTCGAAAAAAATCATCCCCAAAGAGATTCAATTTTTAAATTAGCGAGTTAAATTTCAATTCGAAAAATCGCTTATCCAAAAAGCTTGAATGAGTCGTGAATAAGATTCATCTGGCAAATAAATACAAATTTTGTTTCTGACGAATGTGTAAGGTCGCGATAAGTTGTTAAAATAGGGTGACGAACGAAGTCACAGTACTCTTATGCATTAATCTTGCCCGCCTCCGATTACATCTTATTATTCGACTGCAGCGTGGCATTAATTTAGGAGCATTTCATAAGGAACTCAGCAACGTAATAAATCATACACAGAATTCGGATCTAATCAGAGTACGTCGACGAGGCCGGCGTGGCGGTGTTTGTAATTTAGTTAGCATCCGATGGCGGTGGATTTTCACGCGGAGTCGTCCACCGTTTCAATGAAATAATTACGGGCTGACCGATGTAAATTGAAATAGTCACGCGAATGTCGTTTACGTTCGCCGGGTGACGCAAAGGGTAAATTAATTAAAGCAGGTTGAATCACCGGATATACGTACGCGAGCCCGTCGAAACGAGGTGCTACGAGCTCGAATTCGGCGACGGGATCGATTCGACCCAAGACCGCGGAAAGATCGATGGCTAACGATGAATTTTTGACGACGACTGAGTGGATTGGTTTCCGGGAACACCGACTAGATGAAAACGACCCTCGTTGATTTTCCGCCCATCTAACCCGACGAGCTATTTTCTATTTATACGCGGACAAGCTCTGTGGTTTAAATTACGGCTGTTCGATCGGGTATCGACAATATTCTTCGCGAAAACACAACCCGTCGACGTTTTGTTTCGTTTCTCCCTGTGACCACGTGTCGTTTCTACCCTCCGCTATTCCGCGCCTTACCTCTCACAGTTCGCTCGCAAAATTTGAGAATTTCGATGAAACGTTTATGTACTTCGATGTCCGATAAACATGTTCGACTTCGATTGTTTAATTCGCACTTAATACTGCTGACGTTCAAACATCGTGTGTATACTATAAATGTAGTTAAAAGTTATTTAACATTGCTGCATTAAATCAAGTGGCGGATGTAAATCGTCTAAATACTAATAATTTTTATCCAACTTCGATAGAACATAGAAAAGGTATCGATCTTCGTTCGGAGACCCTAATATGTACCTGTACCCAATGATTTCATTTAGAAAGTAGAAGCAATTGCAAATAAGGGATTAAACCCTGACTCGACCGAGTATTCTCTTTCGCAAGAACGCAATTGATTTTCGCATTTGCATAGTTGCAACAGATTGGTCGGGGTTCCTGAAGGCCGCCATTTTGGCAACAATAACAATCTCGTTCCGTACACGGCCATAAGCTTGGGAACGTGATCCAAGGATCGATACAGCCGTTTCGAGGGCGCAGGAGTGTCGCTTCGTAAAACACCCTCTACAAGGAAACCAGCCCGGAAACCAAGCCAGTTAATTAACGATAGGTTTGGAAAAACCCTGTGATCGGTGAATGAATCCGCGCAACGAGCCATCGAGATCGAATTGGCCACGAAGCTGTCCATCCGGACTCCACGGAATCATTATTCAAACCTTGAAGGATCCGCGAAGAGGAAGCAGCCGGGTTGTTGAAGTGGACGGCGAAGAAAACGAGGGTCTGGCGTGCGAAGCGAGTGAGAAATGATAGAGGTGCAGCCACGGATGAAAATGAGATACGGAAGGCGGAAAGGAACGAGAAATGACAGAAATGGATGGATCTTTATTACACTGCCGCGTACCGTTGCGTGTACTAGCGCGTGTGAGTTGCAGCCACGGACAGAATGAGGGTAAATCGAGGATGTCGAAAGCGGGAATAAAATGGACGAAAGCCGAACAACGAAGGCTAGGAGATGGATGAAAACAGGAGAAACGGAACACCTCCCGAAATCGATTATTAACCCTTTGTGGTCCTTAATTTCTTTGATCTAACCGCTCCTTAATTGATTTACCAAGTAGATTTTAAAAGAGGGTTTCAATTTATTATGAGTAATAAATAAATGAAAAAAAAGTATATATATATGTATATTAATTCAATTAATCTATCTATCTCCTTTTCATATATGCTCCTTAATTGATGTACAAAATAGATCAGGAAATTGGTTTTCAATCGGATGTATTATAACAATGCAAGATGGATAAGAAATATATTTTTTAATTTATTGTAAGCAATAAACAAATGAAAAAATATATATTCAATTAACCAATTGATCACTTTTACATATCTGCTCTTTAATGAATTTACAAAATAGATCAGGAAATAAATTTTCAATTAAATATGTTATAATAGAGTAAGATGGATAAGAAATATGTTTTGAATTTATTGTAAGGGATGAACAAATAAAAAAATATATATTCAACCAATCTATTTACCTCAATTATTTTATGATCCGAGAGAAATGTCACGTTGAGCCATGCTCGACGTAGAAGTGATAAGGGTTGACACTAGATTTACGAATGTGTAATGATCACTTATTTTTAAACTAAACCTAAAGTATGGAAGAAAATAAGGAATCACACATAGACTGACTTATACAATGATTTTCTATCTCGACGAAGTTTAACATACATTTTAATAAGAGCTTCTTGATAATTTTCGCAATATAAAATAACAAGTATGTCATCCGTAAATGTAATGTTAACACGTGTGCGGAAACACGTGGATCTTTCAAAGCACCTTCCAAAATGTTTAGCATCTTCTCGTCGAGAACGCATCACCATGGTGAAGTTACCGTTGCAAACTTTTTACTTTGGTCACGGTGAACCACGAATCTCATAAATTGCGCGAACCGCTACGCCTTTCGTTCATTTCTTTTATCCTCCGGTGCTCCATCATTCTTCTCTAATCGTTTCTCAATCGAGCAGAACGTTCGTTCTCGCCGAGCAACATCGTGTAACGTATCGCCGGGCCTAAACGTGTTCTCCGTTCGCGGGAAAACTTCTCGTTTCTCTTCGTAAGGTCAAGAAACTGCCGGTCGTATTTTCCGCGTCGATCGATCGCAGTCGAAGGCATTAGCGACGGGACAAATCGATGGATTAAGGTCGTCTGGCACACAAGTGTTCCCCCTTGAAATCCGCCATTTCTTTCGTTGCTCCCTTTTTTCGTTTCCCGCGACGGAAGCCGCGCGTTTCTCTTCTTTTCCGGCTATCTCCTGCTAATTGCCGCGTCTTTGCAATTTACCGCCTGGCTCGTATTAAGCTCTCCACGGCCGAACGAAGCTGGAACGTCGCGCGGCGTCAATTAAACTTTTCTTTTAATTAAGAGGCGCGAACGATGTCGTTAAACGCGATGAGTAATTATTTCGTGACCCGATACCGTCGCCCCGTGGATTACCAGCGTTCAACGTTACAATCCGTGCCACTTTCTTTGATTGATGCGAAATCGAACGGCGTACAAACCACATCGAGGGTCACTTCGGAATAGTGACGAGCGTAAAGGACCCGATCGTAAATCCTTCCCTTCGATCGGGCATTAACGTCGACACTGTCGGTATCGAATGCGCACTTGCTTTTAAATTGGGACTAAAGTGGAAGAATGGATAAGTGAAATACCGAAACATCGACTGATATCGATACGATGATAACGCGTGACAGACGTTTCAATAAATGGCAAAATTTTATAATCTATAAAGTATTATATACAAATAATTGTAAAGTATAATACCCTTAAATCTGCCATGTAGATTGATCGTTGTTAAACCTTTTCACTTGAACGACGACTTACATTCGCTGTTTGGTCTAATAGAGTAAGTTGATATTTTAGTGCAATCTATAGTGTTATACGTGCGATGTTTAAATATAGTGAAATGGGCAACAATGGCCCAATTAATAATACAAAATAGTAATTTTCAAAAAATTGATACAAGTTTTCAGTTAAAGGCTGTAACTCTTACAAGCACTCAAATTCTAAAATCCCCATATCCCCATATTCCTACGTCCCCAAATCTCCAAATCCCCAAATTCCCAAATTCCCAAATTCCCAAACTCCCCAAATTCCCAAAACCGCAAATTGCCAATGTCCGCAAATTTTCAACCCACCCTATTCCCAAATTCCCAAAGTCCCCAAATCTTCGAATCCCCAAATCTCAATATTCCCAAATGCCTAAATTTTCAAATTCTTCGAAATGCATTCGAAGAACCCACTTCCGAGTAGAAACTCGTCCCTTAGCTCCTTCCTTTACGCTTGTCACGTGCAAAGAGAAAAATATCCGACACTAATAACTCGAACAGACCATATACTTCATTCGGTTTCTAAATTTCTAGAATCCCCTCCGTGCTTTCCGTCGAGATTTACCACCGAACTTTTATCGCGACGTTTGATTTACACGGTCTGTAACTTTAGGCCGGGGTCGTTTCCGCGCTTCATCTCGCCGGAATTCTTCGCTTTTCCTTTTATAGGGGAAATGCGAAGCGGAAAAAAACGCGAAACGCTGTATCGTTTTCCGCGTTCGCGAACATTCGCGTGCCACGATTCGACTCATAAATTCCTTCGCGTAATTCAACCTGTCCGCGGAGCAATATACGTAAGACGATTATATTTAACTCGATACGATTCCTTTCATACTTCATTTATACTTTCGTGGAAAGAATAGTAATAAGAAGAGTAACACACACAAGCTTTGCACATGTCAATAAAATGTTATTGCCGTCCTTTTGTCAAAATGTCTGCCATGTTTTATTGAGCTAATGAATGGTTGTATATGTTAGGTGATGCTGCAATATTTATTTATTTATTTTTCTACTTTATTTTCAGTTTTGAAGTAAGTATGCATTTAATGCCGGTACTTTTAGTGTTCACTCTTTAAGTTAAGTTCAAGGATTAAGATCGAGTATTTTTTTAAGTACTATATTTCTGCTAAGTTTCATTAAAATTGTTGAGTGACACTTCGGTACAATCCCTTGAAAGGGTATAAATATCGGTTTTCGCTGAAGTGGCCGCCATTGCCGGAAGATCGGCAGTGTTCGATAAAGGATCGCACGAGAGCCAAATAAAAGGCGATTTCTCGTAGCCAAAACGGATCGAGAATCGTACAGGAAGCGTATGGAGCCGCGTTGGCACAGGATCGACCCCATTTCCGTTCTTTCTCTTCCCTTAAATCGCCTCGCCGCAGATATACGCGGCCAACAATACCATCGCGTTGGCCTCTCGTTTGTCCCTCATTATCCGACACGTTCCCCGCCAAAGAGTAACAAAAAGGACACTTAAAAATAAACACAATGACACACGCCGTTAATTAATGTCGAAACGCAATCGTCGTTTTAATTAGATTCGCTGGTTTTCGTGAACGCGCCTCGCCTTCGTTACCGTTTCTGGTTCAATCCTGAAGAGCCTAAGTTGTACTAATTTTAGCACCGCGTTGATCATTAATTTCCACGAGAACCGATGGTCAGGCGTTGAAAAGTATTTTTTCAGATTTTGTTGACGTACGCGAATAAATTTGTTCGATCAATTTAGGGAACAGTTGTGAGTGGATTAACACTATGCACTCGAACGAGTTCTTGCTTTTTGGTGTAATTCTTGGTCTAATACAACAATTTGAATAAATATCTTTCAACAAAATCGATAGTATTGTATAAGGTCCATTTGTGAAATGGACAACAGTGGCAATTAGTGATGGAAAATGACTTTGAAAGAAATTTATTAAACCCTTCGGTTAGAAAGCCTGCGAGATACTGGATGTCAATGACAAAAATGGTTTCGAACGCAAAGGGGTTAATTTGAAACGATTTTTAGGTTAAGATGTTGGCTATGGAATCGGAGGAAGTTATCGCGTGATCGTGCAACGAACAAGGGAAACAACGACGATCGGTTTTTCAAGGATTTTCCAGGAAAATACGATGCAGCGAGTTTTACTTAGGATTTTGCACTCTAAGCACGACTCGGTGGCGAAAGATCAGGATTACTGGGGGATTTCGGCGGCGCGAACTGTTTAAGGGTACATATCCAGTTCGGAGGTAAATATTTGACTAGGTAAAAAGGTAAGCTGACACCGGCATTGCGGAAAATGTCACCTCCTGAGAATTAAAACGGAACGCACAGCATGGAATATGATAAGCCTTCCATAGGACAATGTAAAAGTGAAGATCACTTAACATTTTGTACTCGAGAGTATTTCTGTACTCTGACAAATTTTCTGAACAATTTCTGAATGAAAAGTTTAATCAATTTCAATGAATTTAAGGATTTGTGAATTCGAGAATTTGAGAATTTGAGTGTTTTCGAATTTGAGAATTTCAGGATTTGGGAATTTAAAAATTTAAGAACTTGAAAATTTAGAGATTTAAGGGTCGGCAAACTTCAGAATTTGAGAATTTGAAAATTAGTGAATTCTAGGGTTTGAGAATATGCGAATTTAAAAACTCAGGGGTTTGGGGATGAAGGTATTTGAGAGAGTTAAAGATCTTCAAACTGAAAAAGTCTAATAAACCTTTTACAAATTATTATTTTGTATCATCAATTGGACCACTGTCGTCCATTTCGCCGTATTTAAACGTCGCAAACACTATACATTTATTCAAATTGTCCTATCAGACCAAACAGCGAATACGAGTCGCCGTTCTATAGCAAAGGGTTAAAACCAACATCCTAATTCGAGCTATTGAAGATGGTATCCGAAGCGAGTTTCCGGGAGGATGGATAATTCGATGCTCGTCGAACAACAACGGCAAGTCGTCGGTCGATGGAACGGCGAGTAAGGTAGCGAGTTACCTAATCACCGGTTGGTCGAATTAATTGGGTCGAATCGGTCGTTACCGGTAGGAACAAACGATGTTTTGCGTTGTCAGCATCGGCTAGCGATTGCGGTTTGGTTTACGACGCGACCAGAACGAACGGTAACGTTTCATAGGGCGAAGGGTTTAGTTGGCTTGGCCTGGCTGATTGGCTGTTCATTGTTCATGGCACCGACTCCAGGTGGCAAACATTTGAGTTGGCAACAACGAGGCAGGTCAGGGACTTTTGTTTGCACGGAACAATCTGCTTCGGCTCCGTTTTATCGCGAACGTGCAAGACAGACCGACGAAAAGGACATAATTCGCCTGCAGTTTTACTCGAAACAAGCGCGGATCCCTTCGGGCGAGCTTCAATATTTGACGGTCGTAGATAAACGGCACACGTCCGGATATCGTCCGCTTCGATCCACCTCGAATCTGGTAGTTATCTTGTCGCATTGTAAAATAATCGAAAAATCCTACGTGTAGTTCATCTTGGCTCGATCGACGACTTACTTTTCATCTGCTCGTTAATAATTCACGATGCGTTATGTCGTTGTTCCGGATACCATGAAGTCGTATCAATTTGCCATTTTTCAATATGGCGTGCAGGTCTGTCTGTGGCTAGAATGGTAATATTAGCCAGTTTGCATTGTCTAGGCAATTGTTCATTCTAACTTAAACTGGTACAATCGGTACAGATTTGGAGATTTGAGAAATGTGGGAATTTGGGAATTTGAGAATTTGGAAATTTGAGAATTTAGTGAAGACTGCCATCTAAGCAAAGATTCACTAGTGCGAATCTAAACAGTCTTTAGTGTTCATGAAAACATTCATACTACTAGAAATGATGTGCTCCACAATCAAAACGTATGTTATTCTACGACGAAGTTCAATCGCGGCGTCTACCGTGCTCCAACTTCTGATATTGCATAATCGTTTTAAAATTCGACGTCGAACTTCGGTAAAACAGAACAGGAAACAATTCGAAATGACGATCTCCTCACTGGTAGCAAACGCGCGCATAAATAGCAGGCAGAAGCTTGCGGGTTGTTAGCTCGCCGGGAGAGTTCTGCAATTTGCATAACATCGTGAATATATAGAGCATAATCTGCGATAAGTTCTCCTTTAAAGCTTGCTGCTTATCGTCGAGAAACAACGCGATAAGACAGTTCGACGCTGCCGGCCAGATGTTGATGCGAAAATGATTTTGTCCTAACTTCGTAACGCGTTAACGTTGTTCTCCATTCGGGGTCCAGTGAAAAATACTGTCCTGTATCTTAATTTCCTATCTACCTCGATATTTCGCACGCTTAATACTTATGCAAATCTTTTTGTGTTATTGCAACGCGTGCAAGCACAATCTTATTTCGCACATGTACCGTCGTGCATGTACACGTATGATTGTAAAATCACATGTATTACTGTACAAGCACATGTGTTATTGTAAAAGCACATGTGCGACTGTACATGCGCATGTATTATTGTACAAGCACATGTGTTATTGTAAAAGCACATGTGCGACTGTACATGCGCATGTATTATTGTACAAGCACATGTGTCATTGTAAAAGCACATGTATGATGATACACGCATATGAACATGTATCACTGTACAAGCACACGTATGAATATAAAAACACATGCATGACTGTACATGCACATGTATCATATTATTGTACAAGCACATGTGTCATGATAAAAACATATGTATGATTGTAAAAGCACATGTATGATTATACACACATACGTATCATTATCAAACGACATGCATTATTGCACTTGTATATTTATCATCGTACGAGCACACGTATGATTGTCAAAGAACATAAATGATTGTACACGCACATGTGTGATTGTACACGCGCACGTATCGATGAAGATATTTGGCGGGGAGATCGATAAATATCACTTTGGTGTACGAATAACCTAAAAGGACGGAGGTGGATTTATAAGAATATCGAAAGTTTGATGTTCTAGTGCAAGATTTACAGTCGCCGCGGAGTTTTCGCGACTCGCGAAGAGGCTATCGGATCCCTGGTGAATATTTCATTGGACGACGTAGTCCGACGTGGTGCACTTACCGCGCCCAACTTGCTGTTTCGGCCGTTTACGAGATGTCTAGGGAATCGATACGCGTGTACAGCACGCCGGCGACATGCATTCACCCGGTGCAGGGTCTGTGAGACGTGAAAGAAAAGTTTGGTGGGCGTCGATACATCTGCGGAGAAGCAAAGTTTCGATGCGAGCCCGCGGAACTCGTTATTTCCTGTGGAATAAAATTCGCGGAACGTTCGATTTTAACGAATTCTCGTGAAAATGGGGGCAGATGGAACGAATTTGAACGGTCGTGACGAGATTAAGCTTGGAATCTTGGTACATTTTTGGTCGTATGGCTCGTAGGATTTTAGCTGAAATTTTGAAACGTTCGAGGTGATTGTACTGTGTTTTATTTTAGCTTCGAACGAAAGCTGATTTTAAATCCGAAGTCCAATGTAATTTCGTGACAGAAAGGAATCGTGAACTAGTACTTATGGTATAGAGATTTAAAGATCAAAGTTGATTGAGAATTACTGTGCAGATGTTTCATTAACCCTTTTAATGAATAATCACTGCGTGGTAGTCAATGCGAACACGTCAGATTTTGAAGCGTGGACAGTCTAATGTAACTTCATGACAGAAAAGTATCATATAGTGACACTTATCATATACCGATGTAAAGCTTAACGTTCAAAAAAAGTGCCTGCGTAAACATCTCGTCGATATTTTAAACACAAAATGTCTGGTTATCGATTATATCGAACGGTAATCAATTTCGGAACAGGTAAAGTTTAACGCAAATGGGTGAAAAATGCCACAAATTATTCCTGTGTTATCAATTTCAAACTTAAAGTTACACAGAAAGAACAACTTAAATATTCTACTAGTATTTTTACTGTAAAACCATTGATAATTTAAAATAACTTGTTTGTGTCAGGAAATTCTCAGTCAACGTATTACCGAGAAACTTTATAATGTGATCGTCTTCGGTAAAAACGGGTTAAGATATAAACGCAATTAGTTTAAGTTGCAGTAGCAAATACTGATTAATAAAATTTCGAATCAGGAAGCAGTAGCAAAGCAGCTTTGGCTTGACAACGAAACTTTGTAATCTTCTTTCCCGGTAACTTTATTCTATCCTCTTATTTTAGTCAGCCATAGGCCATCCGCGATTAAACTTTCTAAAATCATAAAAATTCCAACTTCCAAGGGACAAATTTCTTTCGCGAAGTCCTCGAAAACGACAACCGCAGTTACAAATTTTCGACGATGCACGAATTACGTTCCGCGTATCGTTCACGGCGAGCGAAAGAGCAAGAGGTTAAATATACAGGGCGGTTCAAAAACTTCGTGCAACCCGATAATCGCAAAATGAACGCGTCGATCGCGAATCGTAAATTGCGAGATCGCGAAGGAATATTCGACCGATTCTCGCGCGCATAGTCGACGATTTTCGGGACGTGCACCGTTTTTGGGAGAGCCTGTACACCGCGCCGGGAACGTGCACGCGTGTACCGTCAAAGTGGAACACTGTACGCTTTGCCACGTCGAAACAGAGTAGCGTGCTGGATGGCATGGCTGGTAAATTATGCAAATCAGAGGCAAACGATTTCGTCGACGGTGCACGTGGTTCCGTGACAGTGTACATTACCGGCGTTCCTCTGTCTGGCCGGGACAATTATGTCCCTCGTAGTACGGGTCCGCGTAATCGTTCGGTTCCGGCTCGGAAATCGAAAATTTCGTTTTTGCCCAACCCCGATACGCCGTTTTACAGCGACCGGCTAACGTCGAATTCGCAACGGTCGATAATCTCGTTAAGCCGGATTCACACGGCGGGTTCTGCCGCGATTCAACCGGTCGCCGCGCGTTAATGTCGCGCGGTACTCGATTGTGCCGTATATGGACCGCTATCTAATTCGAAACTTCTATACGGTGATATATACAAGCTTTCGTGTGTACGGGATAACGCGGTGGGCTTTATTCGGGGAAAATGGAGGCGCGGAGAAAGGTTCATTATTCATTGGCTTTCGGGGAGTGGTTTAATTCGAAATTCCTACGCGGTGATATGTGGTTCTGTATATTTCGGAGCACGATAGGTTTTATCGGGGAAAATGGCGGACCGGAGGAAAGGGGCCCGTCGACGTGCGGGTGTTTCTCTAATTCGAAACTCCCGCACGGTGATACGCGGTTTTGTATATTTGGAAACGCGGCACGTTTTATCGGGGAAGCGGGGGAAAGTTCGTCGTTCGTTCGCTTTTGGCTATCTGGGGATTTGGGAGCTGAGGGAGTCTGGGACTCGAGGATGTGATGATTTGGGGAATTGAGGGTTTCAGGATCTGGGAATCTGGAAACTTGGTCGTTTGGAGATTTGGGAATTTGGGGGTTTGATAATTTAGGAGGGGGATGGAGATTTGGGGATTCGAAAATTTGGGATTTTGAGAAGTTGGAATTTAGAAATTTGGGGATCTGAGAATTCGGGAATTTGGGATTTTGGAAATTTGGGGGTATGAGTATTTAGGAGAAATGGAGATTTAGAAATTCCAACATTTCTGAATTACAGAATGCAAAAATTTACGAATGCGGGAATTTAAAAATTAAGAAATTTGATAATCTGGAGGTCTCCAAACCGGCAACTTTGAAGATTTTGGGGTAAAAGCAGTGTTGCTTAAAATAACGCACACTGGCGAACATCTTTCGAAGGAAGGCAAATTTTGTGAAAACCGGTGTCGGATTATACCAACGATTTCATATTCTGATAAAAGTTGTACAGAAACCGTATCGCGAAGCGTAAAAATCGCGACAGTGAAAGGGAACAATGCCGAAAGGGGCGAAGCATACATAAGGAAGCATGGAACGAGAGAAGAAAGGCGGGAAATTGCAAGAAATTACAGGTGGCGAACCAAGACGGCGAAGAACGAGGAGGTAGAGGGATGCGCGATCTACTAGAAACTTATGCGAAATTAGATTTTAAATTCCACGGCCTGAATTACAGGAGAAAATAGAGGAGGCAGGCTGCGGCGAGTTTCAAGCAGATGCAATTTTCCATGGCGTTATGGCGCCTCGATGTCGGTCAGAGGGTGAGAAGAAGAAGAAGAAGAAGAGAAAGACGAGACGGTGGAGAGAACAAATCGACCGTAGCCTCTCGATTTTATTTCAAGGATATTCTTCGATTTCCCCGTGTTATCCTCGTAATGCTTGCAAATAGAAATCAGGAACGTTCGATGATTGCCGTGATTCGGAAATCTCAATTCTGATAGCTCTCGTGATATCGATGAATCTTTCAGTGACTCCGGTTACTTTCAAATTGAAATTTCGAACGGATATTTGGTTAATGCGATTCTTTTGTGACGTAGACGCTGATGCGTTCGATGCCGTATAGCGTGATGACGCGTGTTGATTCATGGAGCGTGTAACTACCGACAATCGTAGCAAAATTACCAACTTGAATCGTCACGAGTGAAGTTACGACGCGTGGAACTGTTATGCGTGAATGTATAATCGGTTGGAAAGACAATGCGTGGAAGTGCAACGCGTGGCCGTTCAATCGCGTGAAAATACAATCGTGTGAAATTACAACGCGTGGAAATACGAATGTGTGAAATTGCAGGGCGTCGAGATGTTTTCGCGTAGAATTACAACGCGTGACGGTTCGATCGCGTGAAAATACAATGCGTGGAATTACAACGCGTGGAATTACAATGTCTAAATATATTAATGTGTGAAGATCCGAATACGTGGAGTTACAATGCGTGGAGATACAATCGCGTGGAATTACATCGCGTGGGAGTACGAATATGTGAAATTACAATGCAGGGAAGTACAACGCGTGGAATTATAATGTACAGAGATACGAACGCGAGGATATACAAATACGTGGAATTACAATGCCTAAAAATATTAGTGTGTGAAGATCTGAATGCGTGGACAGTCGAGAGCGGGGAATTACAACGCATGGAGATACAATCTTGTGAAATTACGGCGCGTGGAGATACAACCTTGTAAACTTACCACGCGTAGAATTACCTTGTGTGAAATTACAATGCGTGTCCATATGAACGCGTGAAAGAATAAAATGTTGCGATTTAATGATACAACAAAGCACAGCGATACAATAACATAACGAGCCATGATCGCACGCGTTAACGCGACGTACTATACAAAATCTGTACCTCGCGGTTACACGCCTCCATTAACGTGAAAAAAAGTGATTGTGCTCGTTGAATAAATCCGAAATAATCGAGTTACAGCGAAAAAGCTGTTAAAAGATGGACGGTGCAGCGCGGGATGGTAGCCGCGAAGGTTTTTAAGCATTCGAGCGAGTCGACTTCTATGTGGGAGTGAAAAAAAGTGGCGTGGTAGCGGGGAGGTCGTAACTTTTTGATTTTAAAAACCGTTTATGTATTATTCAGTGAAAACTAAAAGTGTTTCAGCGGACGAGGATTAGCCGACCGGTTCGGGCAACATCGGAGAATGGATTGCGCGCGATGGTGAAAGAACAAAACCGGGAAAAATGGGGCTTGAAAATGTAACGCGTTGAAAGCATGGTTCGTAACTACGCCGAACAACCGAGATACAACGGTGAATCCTGTTCGAAGAACTTATGTTAGCGCACGGTGTACATGTGTACCTCTGAATGCACTGGCGAATCTTTGATTGCCAAATTTTATTATTTTTACATTTCTACTGTGTCAGGTTTTTTTAATTTCAATGTATGCAAGTTTTCACATTTCCAGATTTCCGGATACTTGAGTTTCTAAATTCTCATTTTTCAAGTTCGTGTGTTTTCAAATTCTCAAATTCTTAAACTCTCAAATAATCAAATTCAAAAATTCCCACATCCCTAGATCACTAGATCCCCAGATCCCCAAATGCTCAAATCTCAAAATCCCCATACCTTCAACCATCCAAATTCTCAAATCCCCAAAGTCTCAAATTCCTAAACTCTCAAATCTCCAAATTCCGAAATCCCAATATCCCCATACCTTCAATTCCCCAAATCCCCAAGTTCCCAAATTCGCAAATTCCTAAACTCTCAAATTCCAAATTCTCAAATCCCCAAATTCCCAAATCCCCGCATCCCTAGATCACTAGATTCCCAGATCCCCAAATTCTACAATCCCCATACCTTCAACCCCCCAAATTCCCAAGTTCCCAAATTCCCAAATTTCCAAATTCTCAAATTCCTACACTCTTAAATCCACAATTTGCCAATTTCCCAAATTCCCAAATCTCCACATCCCTGGGTCCCCAGATTTCCAAATCTCCATATCCTCAACCCTCCACCTCCCCAAATCTCCAAATTCCTAAATTCTCTATTGCATCGCCCATTATTTACTTACTTTCATACGCTACTTTCACTTCAAACATAACTGGTCATTAGTCGTCCGTAAATTCAGTATTAAACAGCACGAGCACAATCTTGCCCGACACACAGTATTTCCGTGTGGAAATACTCTTCCCATTCTCGATTTCAACGACGAGATAGAAACACTCTCACGGTTGGTATTCGCGATTTATCGAACTTCTACGGTCAATAAAAAAATGTTCACCAATCAGAGACTCCGAGGATACATTCCATTTTCCACGATGATCTCGATCCGGAGAAACTACGGTTATCCACGTAATTACGGGTTGCGAGACACGTCCAACTATCTTCTCCTTCGTTTTCTAACGGCCTTTCTCACAACCTCGGCGAGGATGTGATCTGGTGTGCGTCGGGGAAAGTGTGCATTCGATTGCGCATTTTAAGGCGATCGGATAAGAGGAGGAAAGTTCAACGCAAAAGTCATTCGACGATGTTCTCGCGTGTACACTCGCCGTTTACCACGTGACGCGGTTGCAGCATGATCGATGGACAGGATGGCGGACGAGTTTCTCGATCGGATCCACGTTAAGAAACGCGTCCGGTACACGAAACTGTCAGTATGTTACCTGTATCCTCGCCAACGTGCATACAAACTCACCGAGTTAACTACAACGTGATTTAGGTATACAGGTATTTCGATATACAATTTTGGGTTACAGGGAAAATGGAGATGTTGAATTAAGATTCGAATTAATGTGCAAAAGCAAATCTTTGTGCTGACAGTCTATAATAAAAATGTTACACTGAACGTTTCACAAAAATCAATCGAATTATTGTTTGAATTAATCTGCAAAAGAAAATCTTTTTGATCAAAGTCTACAATGAAGACATTGAACTACATGTTTGACAAAAACGAATCGACATATGTGACATATACACAGGATATGAGAGAGTGCATTTGTATAAACAGTTTACAACTGAGCTATAGAGATTTACACCTGGGTCTATTGTCCTCTCGTGACTAATTTCGGGTCCGGTCTTTGGGACCACATTTTCCGTACCGCAGTTCCATCATGGTTTAAAAGTTATCACTGTGCTAAATATTTATTTTAATAAGATTCAATAATATGTATATTAATAACATTTAATAATAACGTTCATTTTAATATTCAGTTGAAAAGATGGATGTATTTTTTGAAATTACTATTTGTTATCACTAATCACAAATATTGTTTCGCAATATTCAAACATCGCGTAAGTATGTAACACTGTAATTAAATATATATCATTTAAATAGAAGTTATTTATTTTAAATTATTCCATTAAATCAAATGGCCCCTATGATGGCCTCTGAGTGAACGTAAGTCGCCCCTCGAGCGCAAAGGGTTAAAATACGACTGCAAACGGCGGAGGAAAAGAAAAAAAGGTAGGCAAGGGTGCAAATGTTTGGCTTGCTAACAAGGTGTCGGCACGACGCGGTGCCCGAAGACCGATAAGCAGCTGTATGAAATTCAATCGCGTAATTAACACCAGCCACAATATAGCCGGTGGCGAGGGGGGCGGGGGTTGGTGTGGGGGCGGGTGCCAGGGTGCTACAAGGAGATAGTCAACACTAAAGTGGGATAAGGCGGAGAAGCGAAGAATGGAGAAACAGCTTGAAACTAAGCGACGGAAAGTTGAGCTCGCAGACGCGTCTTGCTTCGTTGGAGAGGCTGGCGCGACGAGGTAAACAGAAGTGCAAACAACTTAAATGGAAAGCAAACACAATTATGCCGTCGCCAATAAGCTGCTGGATTATTTTCCAGGTGGAAACCACTGCATCCGTGGATGGCTCGCGTTTATTTTCAACGATCGCGTACGCACGCACGATTCGTCGAAACGTTCGAGTTCGATCGCCTACTTAGTTGATATTTCAATAGACAACTCGTGGGATGCAGACACGAGGTGTACGACTCGTACAAGGAGCACGATATTTGTTAACAGCGCAATTTGTTTTAGCAACATGCACGGGTCTTTCGACGAATTTTTAATTTATTTCAAAATTTTTTTATCAGAAAAATACCTAATTATAGTCGTAATTATAGGTACTTTAGGTAGGTAATACACACACAGTACGACTTTTAATGTCCTAACATAATTCAATACAGGATTTAACAAGGTTCAATTGCGATTCCATTCAACTACGTTCAATTTTTCACGATTTGAGACAACATGGTTCATTTCCGTGCTGTTCAATTTATTGATGTTCGGTACCACATGATTCAATACGATAGGGTTCAATTTTGCACGATTCAAATGAACGAAGTTCAACTTCAGAGGATTCGACTGCATAGATGATTCAATTCAATGAAATTCACGACTTCGCTTACATTTATGTTTCCATATGTGCACCAAATACTTGACCGTGTTCGTGCAACTAAAAACTACGTTCAATCGTTTGTACAACGTAGACAAAACGTGTTAATCGGCCAGTATTTTTCTCTATCTCGTTGAAGGTTCACTTTGGACCGAAAGTTTCGTCGACGTAGCATTTCCGCGAGAAAGAGGGAACCAGGTGAAATAGGTCGTCCGAGTTTTCTCGAATTTTTTTGCGTTCCTAAGCAATCAAGATAGTCGAATAAAAAGACCTAATTAGTTTTAATACGCGCTCACGGTGTAAAGAGAAATATGGAATTACGTAGTTCGTGGGCAAAAGTACGGGCGAGCTTTAAGAAAAATGGAGAGGGCAAGTTCGCGATGGCTTCCACGAAAGTTAACGTCGTCTAAGCACCTCGGCTTAAGTACCTCCGGCTACGCTTTCAAACGAGTGTCATGTAAATGTGCTTCTACGGCAAGTTCTACATTGTGCCGACAGATAAGCTGGCAGAAAACGTTTTCGTACCCTTGTCCTTTGTGATACGCGGAAATTCAAGAACGTCATTTGCCGCTGCGTACGGAAAATTAAAACAGTAACATGTACAGGGTGTTTGGTGACGGGTGGTACAAGCGAAAAGGCGATTGCGCACGAAAAAAATAAATCTAGGATACATTATAGAAATTTTTCAAGCGAAGCTCTGTCTTCGACAAAAAAAAACTTTGAATTTTCACCGGGTACAATTCACCGTGTCTCCCTCTGCTTGATTTTTATTCATAGAGTCACATTAACACCTTGAGTGTCACCATAAAACAGTTTCTATCTCTTTTAGCAAGTAACTTTATTTTCGATAAATTTTATAGACAATTTCTCTAGATCAACGATGTTCTACATTCCTGGTTTTTCCACATATTCATAAGTTTTCAAGTATCCCGAGACCTACCATATTCCTTCTACATCTTCGATTCCAGATTTCTGATATTAATGATCTATATTTCTAAACTTTTAGATCTCTGTGACCCATACGTAGGCACTATAAGACCACACGCTCTATAAACCTACATTTATATAACGCTAAATTACGGTAACCCTAAGACCCTATAACTCTGGATTACTATAACGCTAGATGTCTGTAATCCTAGATCGCTATAACTCTAGATTACTATAACGCTTATAGATTCATAGATTTATAGATTAGAGATTTATAGATTTATAAATTTATAGAAAAAATAGATAAAATAGATAAAATACATAAAATATATAAAATAGATAAAATAAATAAAATACATCAAATACATAAAATAGATATATAGACATAAATTTACGGATACATAACGAAAGTTGATATCGCCAATTTAATCGAATAATGAATGAGTTATCCGCGGTGCCCGGTAATCGGTCTATTTCGCCGTAAACCGGGGTGAAACGCAATGAATCGAAAGTGAAGCGAACGGAACAGAAGGAATCGTTTTCTATTCAAGAATTTCAGCTCGAGGAGTTGTTGCTAAGAATTTACGGTAAAATCGTCCGGAACGATGCCGCGATACTCGAGGAATGGAATAATGGAATACGAAGGACGGTGGCTCGTAAAGTTTATTAACCGGTAAAAAGGAGGATTCTGGTCTCTTTCTGTGTTCTCTTTTTTTTTTATCGTTTTGCCTGCTGACGCGAAATTGCGCTCTTTTGTCGCGACTTTCTTCGTCGAACATCGACGCTACCAGTTTCCTCCGCCACCGACCAAACCTGGAAAGTTAATTTCGTACCGTTTCGTATCCCCTCGTTATATTCCTATCGACTTGCCGCCAATAAATTTTACGAGCCCCGCGATCTTCTCTATTGCCAGACACCTTTTCGTTGATCGGACATTCATTACAGTTTCTATTCTTTATTTCTGTGACGCATACACAAACTTTTTAAAATAAAACATGTCCTTATATTAAGGGAGGTGACGGGGGTGGGGAAAGACGGAAGTCAAATTTGATAAATTGCGCTCAAAGTAGAGACTTCAATCATTAAAATAAAAAAAAAAATTTGTAAGATATGACCATTTTTCTGAGTTACGATTACTTAAAGTTGAGTGAAATTTTGATAAAAATTCTTGTTGCGTTAATTTGGTTGCTCAGTGTATATATAAGTGTTACAATTACCACTGTGTTTTTCACTTTCCGAATTTTCTAATAATTTACTCGCCGTTAATTCCGCGTGTAAAGTGGGCATACGAAGAAAGTCTTACTTTCACAATTTCAATAATTCAATTTTGCCCCCGCGGTAACAATATTGAATGCTTTTTTTTGAACAGCCTGTATATCCGATACAAGTGTTCCAAAATACGATTCCATCGCGTTAGGCAGTCTCACAGAGACAAAATCACAATATCACCGATCGGAAATATCTGAGCAACGAGCGTTCGAATCGATACCGTTACAAAGTATCTCGATCATCATGGTTCGAAATTCTCTACACTCTCTGCAAAGGTGAATCGATATCCCAAAACGTGAGCCGCTCGAAGCATCGACGATCCTCGAATCCACGACCCTGTTTCATCGCTATTGTACCCATTATATTTCGCAATAACCGCTCTGCTCTCGACGGTAGAGCACCAACCAGAGACGATAATAATGATCGACGAAAAAAAAAAGGAAAGAAAGAAGAATCGGGATATGGGGCGGGAGGGGAGAGAATCCGGGAATATCTCGACGGATTCGACGGGAATCCGCCGCGAGTGAATCGCCATTGAAGCAGTTTCCATCGTGACCGATATCGTGGAACGAGCAGTTTTCCCCGTGTGATCCTTCGCGTTTTCCGGCCTCGGGAAATCAGTTTGCCCGCGATCCAGGCCTTATCGAGCGGCCACCGGAAACGGTGTAAGCAGAAACGTTCCTGGAACAACCCAGCGATCATAGGCGAACGCGTGCTGATTGCTCGACTTTATTGTGGACGCCACCTGCACTCCACGAGATACCATCTTTTATGATATTTCGTCGAGGAAGCTTGCTCTTGAGTATCTGCGATTGCGACTTTCCCGATCCTATTAGGCCACTCGTCGGGAAATTGTATGGATTTTTAAGTTTTCTGCTTCGAGGTTCGAATTTTCGTGCGATTGTTGCACGATTGTTATACAGGAACGTGGCAAGACCCAATTCTTTGTTTTTTAAGTTTGCTATAAAGTACTAGTCTGTGACTTTTTACTTTGATGTTTAATATGGGAGTGATTGTCTATTTTAAAGGATCATAGACAAATAAACCATCTGTTCATTCCAATCTGCATGAAGTATCGACTTAAAGTGATAAATGTTCAGACTATCTTGTCGCGATGTAGATTGGACTAATTAATTTTATCATGAATATTGAAATTACAAATGTTCGAAATGTCTTCAATATTATTTAGAGTAGTGGATTGTTATTTTTATGTATGTAGAAACTCAGACATTAAACGTACACTTGTTTGCTTTTGTACTTCAAATGCATCTTCCAAATCGTAGTGCGCGGAGTAAGTAGTATAACCTGACTTCTGTCAGACGCGACTACATACTTGACGCCAAAGCGTTTTGCATAATCGTACATACAATCTTACATACATGTATGTATCATATATATGATCCTACATACATGTATCATACATATGATCCTACACGCATGCATCGTATATACAAACCTACATATGTGCATCGCACATACAATCATACATATAAATTTACATATGTACATGTATCGTCCACACAGTCGTACATACAGTCGAACATATAATTCTGCACATATGTATCGTAGATATGATCCTATATATGATCATCTACGTACATGTATCTTACAATACTATAAACATGTATCGTACATACAATCGTACATACAATTCTACATACATGTATCTTACATACGGTTCTACATAGTACATGTATCTTACATACAGTTCTATACACATGTGTGGCATATACATATAATCGTACACACATGCATCGTATATACAACGCATAATAACGAGTAAACGAGAGGAATTTCCTGTAATAACGATGAACGAGGCCTAAAACGAAAAAAAAGCGTGGCTCTGAAATCGATCGAGAATATTTTCGGCAACGTTCGTGGCGATCTTTGTCGCGAAACGAATTGAACGACGCGAAATCGCGAAAAGTCGGGGATCGTCTATGCGGAAGAAAATTCAGCGGTGATTATACCACGAGGGAACAGTGTCCCGTGGCAGTGTCGAATAAATCGGAATAATGCATTTAATCGAACGACCGAGAAAGAGAGTACGCCCGACAGGAAACGCGAACACCAATCGCTCGTTTAAGGTGAACAAAAGGAGGCTCCCATGCCGGTCGATCAATCCTTTCATACACTACTATTGGAAGCTTCGTGATCAGCTCGTGCACGATTATCCCTCGAAGATTATCGCGAAGATCGCCGCTTGTCGTTGGGAGTTCATGGACATGTCACGGAAACGTATGTACATTTGGGCGGCCGAGAAGGAACGTCGTCAACGAAGAAGGACGTCGATGAAGAAATATTAGGTTAACCCATTTTGATCGTACGTACGAATTAATATTCTACTAATATTACACAATGTTACATTTTATTAACACTAGATTTTTGGGTATATACCTATATTATCTGAAACGAGTCGATCTGACTCACATCCGGCGCCATAGGTGTGGCACATATGAATTTTTGAAACAAAAGGGAACAGGAAGTAATTTTAGTCCTTGTATACATTTCGTACTTTTATTGAAAACCAATAGATATTTTTTTTTAAATTGAGTAAAACATACATGTTTTTAAACAACTTTATTAAAAACCAATATACGGTTTTTAAAAAATTTATTAAAAACCAATACGTGTTTTTAAAAAAATTTATTAAAAATCGATACATGTTCTTAAAAAAAATTTCTTAAAAACCTAAATATGTTTTTAAAAAAAATTATTTCGGTCTTTCCAAGTAAATAGCAATAAAATGGTAAACAAGTAGAATCGACTCGTTCCGGCAGTCTAGTGTTGATATTAAACGATCGTAGTTCGCATAATTTCGACGCGTTCGTTTTTGCAGATTCGTTCGCGAACGATGAAAATTCCGGCGACGAGAAGCGAACGAATTTGAAGAGTTCGAGCATCGACGTTTCGTCGAATCGATTTGTCTTTTTTTTTTTTTAAATGGCTTGTACCACGTCCGATTGTAACGTGCGAACGTTTTATATTCCCTTCTGTATTTTGTCTTGTATTAAGTCGCAAAAATATACTTCTGCAAATCGCGTAGCGGAGCATCGACGAATTTACATATTTACCGGTGTTATTTCTGTAAATCTAGCCACGCCTCGGATACCGGGCCTAATAATTTATTCCCCGTGACAAATCGATTTCCATCACCGGCGAATAGGTCAACCGTGGGTAGCTGTCAATTACCGGGCTTTAATAGAATGAGAGATTCATGCTCGCAAATTGTGTGACGAATCAATTTCCTATCGATCGATACGTAGCATTTTCAGCGGCCGCTTTCGGCTACCGGTGAAATTCCAGGAGAAGACTTTCGATTCGATAATCGGTTCAGAACGCGCTTAACTCTACGTAATTAACTATCGTGTCGCTGCATATCAATTTCGGATACGCGGACGGTCTGACATAATTTCGTGACAGCAAAGATATCGCGAAACAGTGTACAATATTCACAGACGGTGCAGTATTTATTCGGCGACATACATTCGGTTTCTGCGAGTCCATGCATATATAATATTATACACGCTCATATATATTATGGCACATACGCTTATACATATCCGTATATCATGGCATATACACTTACATATGTGCATATATATATGCACACACATAAATATATGCAAATATGAAGGCATACATATTTACATATATGCATATATGAAAAAATAGGCACTGACGTATATGCATATGTAAAAAATAGATACTTACATATATGCATATGTGAAAAAATAGACACATATATGTATACATCATGGCAAACATACTTACATGTATATTACGGCGTATACACTACCGTAAATATGTGCGTATATCATGCCATGTGAGTTTACACATATACATATATAATCGCATATACAATTACGGTATATGAATTCGATAAAAGTGTCCGTGTAATCACTTCATCGATATTTCTAATACATATCCCGATATGAGGGGTCTCGATGAAAGTCGACGATTAAAGGGAAACGTTCGGGAAATTTCACGCGGTCCGGGACGAATTAATTACCGTTGGACGTTGGAAATAAATTCTGTGCCGGTCGGTGTTCATTCAACCCAATGGTTAATGGAACCAATCTAATTTCGTAGTCCATCTCCAACTTTTATGTGCTTGTAATTTACTCGCTGTTTGTGCACGAAGCATTTACTCGACGGGCCATTTATTCGAAACACCTGGAATCGATGATCAAATATCTCACAACTATCACTTAATATCGACAACTGTCTATTTCATCCTCTTCATTTTATCTTCATCATTTCATCTTCTTAGTTACTCTATTTACCATTTTCTTTTTCTATCGGCGATCACCCTTTTTGCATCACACAGTAAAATTGTTGTTCAGATCACAATGTTATTTGTGTAGAATAGAATCTCCGTGTTACCAACTGTATTTTCACGGAACGTAAACTTCGCGTATAACTGTTTTCCCTATTGAACGATTCGAAATCGAAAGGAACGTGTATACATATTCTGTCGCTGTCTCTCCAACTGTCTACGAATCCTCTATCCCGATTCTCAGCGGTGATCTAATTTCCTAGCTACTCTACCTACGCTCTCGTCCATCGATCGTATCCTATTTCACTTGAACGGACGCGTTCAACAAGTACCGACAGGGACCCCGTCGATCGAACACTCGACTTCATTTAATGCCACCGGCACTTCGACGACGTCGCGTCCACGTACGACCGAGACGAATTTCCGGGATTCGCAACTTTCGGCTTTCGGAATTTCAACGTTTGGAACTTCGAAATTCGGAGATTTCGGGTTTCGAACGTTAGACGATATCGATGTTTTGGTATTGGGGATTTTGCACTTTGGAGGATTGGGCATTTGGGGAATTTACAATTTCGAGAATTTAGGATCTAGGGATTTGGCAACGTTAGGATTCTGAGAACGGGCCTTGAGAATGTAGAGAATTTTGAAACTTAGACATTTTTGTATACTAGGGATTTGGTAATGTTGAGAATTTTGAAATTTAGAATCTTTTTTATATTAGGAATTTGGAAATGTTGAGAATTTTGAAATTTAGAATTTTGTTTATACTAGGAATTTGGAAGTGTTGAGAATTTTGAAATTTAAAATCTTTTTTGTATTAGGAATTTGGGAATGCAGTAAATTTTGACATTTGGTATATTGGGAATGTGCGGTTTCGGAAATATAAGGGTTTGGTAACGTGATGATTTGGGAATGTGGGGTTTTCTGTATGTTGGAATTTGAGAATGTGAGGATTTGGAAATATAGAGGTTTGGGAATGTGTGGATTTGACAATGCGGGATCATGAGTATGTGGGGATTTGGGAATGTGGGGTTCTGATTATGTGGTGATTTGTGAATATTGGGATTTGGTAATGTGGATATTCGGGAATGTAGGCAGTTGGAAATGTAGAGACTTAGGAATTTATTATTTTGGGATTGTAGGTATCTGGGAATCTAGGGTTTTGAAATCTAAAAATTTGAGATTGTAGGGAACTTGGAAATTTAGAATTTTCGGCATGTAGAGATGCGGGAATCTAGAAATTCAGGGATCTGGGAATTTGTGACTCCAGATATTCGGTAATGTAGGAACTCGCGAATCTGCGAAACACAAAAACTAAACATTTCGAGAATTCCGTATCAGGCGAATTCAAAAATTCGTCAATTTACGACATTTACATGATATTCGCCATAGTAAGCGGCTACCGGCCAGATTAAAAATGAAATATTATCACGCAGCGGAACGGCGGTACGTTAAGAAACGCTCGACTTCTCATGAATTATTCACTCGCGTGGTTTCATCTTCGCCGTTGGGATTCTTGTTCGGATGTTCCTGAACCCGGCGACCGGCTGTTCCTGATAATGGAATAGTTGTATCACTTATACGCAACGTGAGTAACTTAAATATTTATGCGACGGCCCGTGTGCACCGACCGACATGCAGCGTTCGTTGCATTAAACATGGCGACTCGTCGTAGCCAGAAATCGTGGTAGACATTTCGCGCGGCCTTTGATCGTCGCTGACTACCGTCACGGTACATTCAAACATTCATTTCGCATCCTTTTCGTTCCCTACGTATCGAGGAGAACGTTTCACGAACCGGGTGACGCGTCTCGAAATATTTACGCATTCATGGAAAAAGGTCTGCATCTTGAGCTCGTTAGTCGATCCTTCGCTACAAATATTTAACGCCGTCACTGTATAAATTTTTATGAAATCTATGGTGTCCTACATACCGTGGTAGCGACGAGTCACGCATTCATGGATCTTTAAATTTTCAGACGTTCACGGAGAAATTCTCAGGTACTTCGAGGTTCGTTCATTTTTTCGATTACTTTCACTCAATTCCGGTTATCTCGATCATTCGTGGGGTTTCGAAGTTTCAAACTTCGTTTGCGATATTTCGTGACTTCCAATTCACAAATTTATGACGATATAAGTTGCTAAAGATCGAAATTGGTACATTTCTTTGTTTTTCAAACCTTTCACCTGTCACGTACACACAAGCTCAGATCCTCGAGGTGTCAAGTGTTCAACTTCTCAAATACTCAAATTCCTCATTCCTCAAATTTTCATATGTCTTAATTGGCTATTAGATGGAGAATCTCCTCCCAATTGTTCCCATTTCAACGCGAATCTATTGTTCTCTTGAACAATGCAATGCGAATTGTTCTCCCAATTTATAATTTATAAATTGTAAAAATTGAACAATTGAAATTGTACAATTTATAAATTACAAATATAAATATAAATATAAATGCAAATATAAATATAAATACGAATTTATAAATTGTAAACTTGTGAGTTTATAAATTCTTAATCCACAAATTGTCCGAAACCACCAAATGTACGTGACCCGACCGCAAAAGACAACCGACGTCGTCGCCAGCTAATTACCCGGCGATAATTAATCGAGGAACGCGCGGGTAACGACGGGAAAAAGAGGTTACGGATTTCGCGCATCGAACTCTCCGTTGGTTTTTCCGTTTGACGAGCGAGTATTAATCTTTAACCGTGCCAGGAAGGACCGTGGCAAAGAAGTTCCTTCGATCGATCGTCTGGCTAATTAACGATCTCCTTAGGAATGCCTAGGTAACGGGCGAGGGAAGATAAATGAAAGCTTGCGGCACCAAGAACGTGCTCCATCGAGATCTCGTCGCGAGATCGACTCACCATCAGGTGTGGTTCCGTTGTTTCCGTTCACGGCGCCGTTTCTTTGCGTTTGTCTTCGTAACACGATGAAATATTCAGGGATTCGATGAGAAGTTAGTTCGCGGCTTGCTAGACAAGAGCCGGGCAAACGAGGAGAGACGACAACCCGTCCGGAAGAATAAGGGATCCGGAATATTTTTTACGAAACTTTCGCCACGCGTCGAATCGATATTCCGAACGAGTACACCGACGGATCACTCTTTAGTGTTCTTTGTCTCATAAAACATTCAACTTTTAACGAGAATCGCGGGGCGCTAGAATTTCGGGACGGTGGAATTTTGGGGTGCTGAAATTTCGGGGCGTTATAATTTCAGGACGGTTGACTCTTGGGATGCTAAAATTTCGGGGCACTAGAATTTCGGGACGGTCGACTTTTGGGATGCTAGAATTTCAGAACGATGGAATTTCGGAGCGGTAGAATTTCGGGACGATGGAATTTTGGGGTGCTGGAATTTCCGGACGATGGAATTTTGGGGCGCTAGAATTTCGGAACGATGGAATTTTAGGGCGCTGGAATTTCGGGACGATGGAATTTTGGGGCGCTGGAATTTCGGGACGATGGAATTTCGGGTCGATGGAATTTCGGGACGATGGAATTTCGGGTCGATGGAATTTTGGAGCGCTGGAATTTCGGGGTGATAGAATTTCGGAACGATGGAATTGCAAAGGTGTTAAAATTTTAGAACATCGACGAATCGCTCTTTCATGTCGTTTGTCCCAGTAAACATTCAACTTTCCACCTTTCCATCGTCCTCTACCGTTCCACTTCCCTTTGTAAATAAAGCAAAAGCCGCTCCTTTTACAAATAAACGGCGATCGCACGGGAAATGTACGAGCGTCTACAAAACGTCCGAGGGGCCTCGATGATCATTGTCGAGTCAATACAGGATGTTTGACAACAAGTGTTACTTCAAAAAGGGGTGAAGTTATATTCAGACGCCAGTGATGGCTTCGAGCGTGACAGTTGATCATGGTCGTGAACGAGCACCACTATGCCGGGACGCGTTTTTCAAAGCCGTTGTCATAAAGTCGTATAGTAAAATAATAAACTGTTTTGTTCTTTTATTACCCGTTTATAATGATAGTATTGTATAATTCACTTACATAGCGCTGCGTGTGTCCGGAATATCTCGATTACTGGGAAGACCGTCGCTGGCTTCCTGGTTGAATTTGTTCCTGGCGTATGGATCTTCTCCTGCTCGAAGACCCCCTCTCGAAACGTACCTTTAAATGGATACAAATTACAAAACGCTAATTACCGAGCTTTGTACCTCATTAATCTTCATTCCGCGCCCGTTTATCGTGCACCGTGCTAATTACAATATGGAAATTCGAAATCGCGCCACGTACACGCGCGTTTTGTCCAATCACGGAGGCTCTCGAACATAAACGTATCGATATCGATTCTCTCGATCCTTTCAAATTGTTCTTAATACGCACATTTACTTTAATATTGAAAATAAAGTAGAAAAATAAATAAATAAATACTACAGCATCATCTAACATGTACAATCATTCATTAGTCCAATAAAACGTGACAGACTTTTTGACAGAAGGCCGGCAACAAAATTTTTTAATATAAAATTCCAAACCCGAAACTAGTCATTTTTACCGGTTGGTAGTTCTAGTTCTATAGTTGATGGTTGCATTGGAAAATTTGTTAAGATCGTTTTCTTGAAACCTGCGCCGATTCTCATCAAGACAAAAAATTCATTCATTTCATGTTTCACAGTTTGCTTATTTATTTTTCAACGTCATTTTAACTTCAAAGTAATTGTGCATATATGTACATGTGTTATTGTCTTTGTTTTTGGTTCATTTGTTGTTGTAAATGTTATGTACAATATACAACCATATATGTATATTAAATATATTTAATGGTATAGAAAATGTTGTTCTTATTTCTACATCTCAAGTATACGAATACCTTTGTCCCTCACTCTGTATGTACATATAAATAATTAGAAAGCGGAAAGTGTGTACGAAATGTGGGACAGTCGAAGTGTTGACCGCATTAAAATAAAGTTCCCGCTGGAACAACGAAAAAGAGCATTGTTAGTACTTACCCCTGTTCGTCAAAGTAGTTCCATGTCACCCTCGGGTCCGGAGTGGGTGCTGGTAACAGCTCAGACGACATCACAATGGCTGTGCCATCCGGATCCACGTAGTTGCCGGAATTTCCGGCGGACAGAGCCAACGATGCGGGCTCTTTCAGTCGCAACGCTCTGTTTTCGTTCTGCAAGCAAACAGAGATTCTGCTCAGGATGCTTTATGAAATTTTCCACAGGAATTTATCCACCTCGAGGAAACACGTCGTAACCGACAACGAAGTTACTTTATAACGGACAACGGATCTTTGTAACAAACAATTATTGCATTGTTTGCCAAGGAACGCGTGACGGTGCTGCAAATACGTTGGCCGCGACGAGTGTCCGTTTCTGGCTCTCGCGTCGCTGTACAGATTTTGCGAACTCGCTTTATTGCAGCTTCAGGATTTCGTGGTTATTCAATTTTGGGACGTTGGCACTTCGGGGCGTTGGATCATTGGAATGTTGAAATTTTGGGGTGATACTGTTACAAGGTGTTAGGATTTTTGGATGTTGGAAATTTAGTGGGAGGAATTGAGGATGTTGGGAGTTTCGGGTGTTGAAATTTTGGAATGAAGAAATTTTTGAATGTTTGAAGTTTGGAAAGCTAGAATTTCGGGACGATGAAACTTTTGGGGTGATGGAATTTTGAGGTGATAGAATTTCGGAACGATCGAATTTTCGGGCGCTGAAATTTCGGAACGATGGAATTTCGGGGCGCTGGAATTTCGGGGCGCTAGAATTTCGGGGCGCTGGAATTTCGGGGCGCGAGAATTTCGGGGCGATGGATTTTGGGGTGCTAGAATTCCGCGACGATGGAATTTTGGGGCGCTAGAATTTCGGGATGATGGAATTACAGGGCGCTAGAATTTCGGGACGATGGAATTTCGGGGCGCTGAAATTTTGCGACGATGGAATTTCGGGACGATGGAATTTCAGGTCGATAGAATTGCGCAAGCGAGCGCAAACAATTCTGTATGTTCGACGAGGGAACAGCAAATGGCGATAACTTGTGGGAAAAATGGCGTGGCCCCGAATTCACGGTCAAAGATGCAGAGGAACGTAAATGATTCGATGGGTGGGGGGAGGGGGGCAAAAGAGGAGAACGGTGCAGTCGATGAAAAACGAACCGTGAAAATCGAGGCTGATTGAGAGAGAGAGAAGGGGAGAGAGAGAGAGAGCGTGACAAAACGCAACCACGATGAAATATTAATTCACGGGTCAGGGGCTGCGTTAAGGCGGAAGTGCAGTCCGCTGCTTCTCGCATGGCAAGCTGTTGCATCCGGTTTCCTCGCGGACCACGTGACGTCGACACGAGACATCCGGTCCGTTCAAATGAAACTCGATCAACTTTTAACCTGTTATTTCCCGAAAAGGCTTTCATCGATTCTATTGTTTAAATAATCTTAAATACAGCTAAGTTAATTGTTCTTTTATTTTAGGAGTTGTTATAATTATGTACATGTAACTTGGAATCGTGGGTTTTGAATGTTACTAATTGTTGGATAGGAGTTACGTTATTAAATGTTCGTACGTGAACTACTCATATCACTAAATATTGGTACATGAGCTATTCGTATCATTGAACCTTTGCACATGAGCTATTTACGCCATTCAATGTTAAGACAGATGATTCAAGTTATTAATTGTTGTCGCATGAACTATTTACATTATTATATATCGTCAGAGGCTAATTTAAAGAATTAAATGTTAATACACGGGCTACTTGTGTCATTAACATTGTTCGAATACTATTCACGTTGTTAAATGTCGTTACATTCGAAGCAAAGAGAATAGGGGTAGTTTCCTAAATAGCGTAAAAATTGCGGTGGCTCGTTTGCATCGTTTCTGTTGATATTGTGTCGAGGAAAAAAGGAATTTTCAGGCGTTTCGCGGGGAATCGCCGGGATGATCCGACGCGTCACATTATCTCTTTTCGCTTGACAAATTCGCCGCACGTATCCGCCATAAAATTCATTGCGCGTGCAACGATTACGCGAAAGCCCCGGAAATGCAGCTGCGCCGGCTTATCACGATAGACTTGAACAATGACCGTGGCTCTTTCCGGAGAACCGTGGCCGCTTGTGATACGAAAACGGAAACGATGGGGAAAAAAAGGACGTCCGTGGTCCCGTAGGATACACGTATGGTCGCGCGCGCACGCTGAATCAAATACACGCGGGATATTCATTTCCAAACCCCGGTTACAACGCGATATTTTTTACGCTTCATTGGCTTTCGGAATTTTTGAGAACTGATCGAAATTCAAAAATTTGCAACTCTTGAGTCCTTATATTTACAGATTGTTAAATTGTCAAATTTTTCATCCTTTGTTCTTGAGAGGAGACTCACATCCGTCGTTTGATTTAATGCAATAATTTTAAATAAACAACTTCTGAATGTATAGTACTATGTATGGGATGCTTGAACATTGTGAAACAGATAGTATTGCCGATTAATAATAGAAAAGTAATAATTTTAGAAGAAAATCGTGATTCTTTGGAACTGGAAACTTTTACAGTTTCTATGCCAACAGTAAAAATGTTTTCGACTGCAAAAGGTTGAAGTTCTAATCGAATTTCAAAAGTGAAAAATTGTAAAATTATAAAATTATAAAATTGAGAAAATTGTAAAATTGCAAAGTTGCAAAATTGTAAAATGGTAAAGTTCTAAAAATCTCAAATTCCAAAATACTGCAATTCCAGAAGTTTAACATTCTAGAATTATAAAATTGTAAAATCCCAAAATTTTTAAATTCTAAAATTCTAAAAATCTCAAATTCCAAAATACTGCAATTCTAGAAGTTTAACATTCTAGAATTATAAAATTGTAAAATCCCAAAATTCTAAAATTCTAAAATTCTAAAATTCTAAAATTCTAAAATTCTAAAATTCTAAAATTCTAAATTTCTAAATTTCTAAATTTCTAAAATTCTAAAATTCTAAAATATAAAAATTCCAAAATTAAAAACTTGTCAAATCCGCAAATCTGAATACCTCATAACACCCAGCCACGATATTTCGAAAACATCGATCTGTGCGATCTCACCGTAACATCGAAATTTTCCCGGTCGAAGGGTGCCGCTCTGATCCGAACCGCGGTATCGCATGAAACGTCGGAAAGAATGCCGAACGAAATACGAGTAATACGAGAGTTCATCGACGCATCAGGATCGTTCTGGCGTGGTTCGCTGACAAACAGAGAGGCAACGAGAGCCAAACATCGAAGCCGATGAGCAAAATTCGATGACCTACATATCCGATGCACAATGCTTCCTCGACACAAAGGCCAACGGTAGATACGAAGTGCTTCGCGACTCTGTATCGATTCGAAATCAATACAGCGTATCTCGATGATATGACAATACAAAGAGCCTCGAGCGCGCAACCGGCCCTACCAGCCTTACAATTGCTTCTTGTAGCGAAGCCAACTAAAAGCCTTCTGCCACTGCGAACGAAGGCCGACGGTTCTTCCATCGATCTCACCCTGCTCCTAGACACCACAGCACAAAATGCCCTAACCGAGAATCCCCTGCCGAATTACGCTCGAGTGTCCCTTCAACGACCGTTCCCTCTCACGATCGTTGCTTCTTACAATCGTTGCTTCTTACGATCGTTGCTTCTTTCAATCGTTGCCTCTTACGATCATTGCTTCTTACAATTCTTCGTTGTCGAAATATAAGGGTGCTTCTTATATCGTTCTTCGTTCTACTGCAGACCAAACAGTGCTAAATCGCACTTGCTTCTACATTAACAATGTAACAAGTAACATGTGCAACCATTCTTTGTCTGCGGCAAATGTGACAGATATTTCGATCGAAGGAAGCGAAGTTGTTGAAACTAGGCTTTTTGATCGAATGCTGAGCATTCAAAATTGTTATACTGGATATTGAATATACTCGATTGAATCTAGATTCGATTATATGATCAGATGCACAGTTAGGTGGCTGGTCTCAAACGTATGGTAACCTAACTATAAATCTATGGTGACTTAGAATAGAAATGTTCTACGGTACTATTAAGACACATGTGACGTTCATACAATAGACTCGCGTGCCATCGTCTCTTGGCATCAAATATATGACCACGTGTTCGAAGTTTCAAAAATTTTCAGCTTCTGAAGTTCGACATTTAGAAAACTCCAGAATTCTAGCAGAAAATTAGTGGTTAGCATCTTGAATGTTGGAACCTTGAATGTTGGAACCTTGAAGGTTGAAACCTTGAAGGTTGAAACCTTGAAGGTTGGAACCTTGAAGATTGGAACCTTGAAGGTTGGAACCTTGAAGGTTGGAACCTTGAAGGTTGGAACCTTGAAGGTTGGAACCTTGAATGTTGGAACCTTGAATGTTGGAATCTTGAAGGTTGAAACCTTGAAGGTTGGAACCTTGAAGGTTGGAACCTTGAAGGTTGGAACCTTGAAGGTTGGAACCTTGAAGGTTGGAACCTTGAAGGTTGGAACCTTGAAGGTTGGAACCTTGAAGGTTGGAACCTTGAAGGTTGGAACCTTGAAGGTTGGAACCTTGAAGGTTGGAACCTTGAAGGTTGGAACCTTGAAGGTTGGGACCTTGACGGTTAGAATCTTGAAGGTTGGGACATGGAATGTTAGAACCTTGAATGTTGGAACCTTGAAGGTTAGAACCTTACATTGTTGGAACTTTACACTTTTGGAACCATAAATTTGTGGAACCTTGAATTCTGGACCCTTGAACATTACAACCTTGAACATTAGAACCTTTAATTATAGAACCCTGAGCGTCACAACCTTGAAATTTAGAACCATAGAAGGTCGCGTCTAACATGGAGATTCAAATCGGTGAAAAATAGGCAACGACGAAGGAAAATGGATGCTGTTCGGGATTGTTAATTCCACGTCAGTGGGTGGTGGGTAACCAAAATCGAGAAAGGTGATTGGCACGGGTACGTGATTTCGCGATTATTATCAACGAGGGTCGCATTATTAATCTTGTTATTACCGCTCGACAATGCGTGCGCAAACGTAAGCGAATTAGAGTTAACGATATTGGCCTGTTTCGATATTGCCACGCGAGAATACATTTTAGCGACTGAATTATGATCATACCGTCATCCGTCACCGGAAACGTTATGTCGCCAAGCGAACCGTAATCGTCACGTGCGTTGCCTCGTCGTTTAACGCAATCTCCTATTCCCCGGCTATTTAAACGCCTATTCGATCGTTCGCCGAATTTCAATTTCCTCCTTAAACGATGAATCACGTTATACGTTTTACCATTCTCGCTTCCTAAAATGATAAATTCGCGTTTTTGCTCAAATTTTTATTAAGCTGCCTCAGGCTGTTCATTTTTAAATGAATTTTATCTTGTTGTTTTTCTCACAACATCAAACTACATTCGTGGTAGTTTGCTCATTTGAGGAGTTGTAGTTCCATCTGTCTATATTGCATTATTTGTACTTGTAGTTCTATCTATTCGTGGAACATATACTTTGAGTTTCAGCCAGTATTTCTGAATAATTTCAACGAAAGTGCAAGCATGAGAAAGTTTGAAGATACACGCGTCAATTTCGTGAGTATTTAAACGAATACGTCATTCTTTGATTCCAAATTGTCCTGTCCACATGTGTAATATGAATGTGTGTTTAATATTCCGTGATAGTTCTGTCTGTCGATCATGTACGTAGCGAAATAGTTTAATCGCATAAATGGTAGAATTGTTTTCGGGCACGCGTGGTTGTAGCGACGCAACAAAGGCCGTGGCCAGCGAATGGATAACGAGAATGTAGCATTAATTTGTATCGCGTTTCATAATTTGTACGAGACCACGTTAATTATGCCACGGGAATGTAATAAACGTTTCATTTCGCTGTGCACGGAATCGTTCCGGCTGTAATTTCACGGTTAATTGAAGTTATGTAGGCTGATCGTTCGTTGTTGCTTCTGCTGCACTATCAAGATACAGTGATTCTATCTTGTTGTACATGTCCGAAAATCTCGTACCTACCATATTCAGTTTCCTATTTCATCGTTTATATTTGATATTTCATCGATTATTGAAGTTTCGAAGCTAAGGTTCCGTTCGAGATTAAAAAGTAAAAATTCAAGGTCAAATATCTTCGAGATTGTCAAAATTTGGTAGGGTCTGAATGTCTTAGAATCCACATATCATGCGATTCAAATATTCTACAATGTAAATATCTGAAAATCTGAAAGTCCAATAAACCAAATCTCTAACAATTCAGATTTTCTGTCATCCACATATCCTACAATCTAAATGTCTTAAAATCCAAATTTCTAACAATCTGAATATTCTACAATCCAGATGTCTTAAACATAAACAGATAAATGTCTTAAAATCTGAAAGTCCAACAGTACAAATTTTCTGCAATCTAAATCTCCAACAATCTAATTGTCTTAAAATCAAAACCTCCAACAATTTTAATATTCTACAATCCAGATGTCTTAAACATAAACAGAAAAATGTCTCAAAATCTGAAAGTCCAACAATCCAAATTTTCTCCCATCCACATATGCTACAATCTAATTATCTTAAAATTCAAATATCCTACAATCCAAACGACCTAACCTTCGCAAACCTCTGAAATATAAGAATACGACATACTTCTGCGTTCCTACCGCTTTTCCAAAAAAAAAAAAAACTGTTAAAAATCGCCCGAACGAGAAAATACGACGTGGAACTGAATTCCTCGAGTACGAAGACGATTCGAATTTTCCCAGTCGAAATATAACGTCGCATCTTGAATTCCTTCTCGAGCAGATCCGCTTTCCGACAAGATTCGCGTGCATATACACGTGTATCATAATCCAACAGGAGGATCTTGATCGCTCACGGACGATCAAGCGTGTATCCTTCACTACGATATTTAATCCTGCTCGGACGAGATTTAATACCTGCTGTGCACAGTGTCCAAGTGTCAGCTGTCTACTTTGTCCGGCGGGGGTGGCCGGGCAAATCCACAAGCAGTTTCTATATGCAAATCTACTCATAACTCAACGGAAACGTATCGGACAGACCACACCGCCGGAACGCGGCATTCTCTCTTCGTTTCTGCTTCCGTTGACTTTTTTCTCCCGCCATTGCCTTTTTTTTTGCGAACGTAAATCGTTAAAGGGGATGCGTACTCGGAGAGAGCACGCGAAAAATTGTCGTTTTTGATCCCTTCGCTCGTAATGTCGAGTCATGCACATGACGCACATTGCATTTCAAATATTACATACGTAAATCGTATTCGCGGAAGGACAGTTTCCACTTGGATAACATTTACAATTTGTATAATTCAGGATCGCTGAATGCAAAATGTACCTAATATTTCACCCTCTTTTATTCATCTTGACGTTGGAGTAATAATTAATTATTATCGCAGCTGCCGGAGAAATTGTAGGTTGAAGGGTTAAAAGGACCAATTAGGATGTTTACCCCTTTGACTACGAAAAGTATATATATAGCGTGTATATATGTATATTAAAATAATAAATTACGAAAATAAAAAATTTTCGTACCATTCTCACATATCATCCTTTCATATATCCTACATACATACGTGTGATATATAACATACATCCTATGAAATTTTCTTACTATAACAAATACACCCTCTAAATTCTTACTGTAATACTTTTATCGTTTTACTGAACTGATTTACACCAAATCTATCGTTTCGTTCGATCTACCGAGTGCAAACGACAAAAACCGGCAAGTGTTTCGATATTTTTTGATCGCACACGTGTCAGTGTGCATACGTTGATCGTTCCGTGCGAAAGTGCAAGGGTTACCGAAATCTTGAAATTATCGAAAGTAACTCTGAAGGGAACATAATGAAAGGATTATTTATTAATTTATTTGACGTTCGATGCACTTTGCCGAATGTGGACGACACAGCGTTTCGGTAACTCGGTGATCCTGAAGGGCTAATTGACCCGATAACCTGATCATCCTAACTATTCGATATTCCTAATAGTCCGTCGATTGACTAGATGCCCCGATAATCCTGATTGTCTGGTTATCTTGCTCATAAGGTAAGTCGTCGGACGATGTAACTAATACGTAGATTCTAATTGTTCCGATAATATCGACGATATTAATAACAATCCTAATAACGTCTGCCAGTATGATAATCGCATATACATTTTCTATAAATTTTTGCAAAAGTATATTTCTGTATCACCGTGCGTTCACGCAGCAGTTTTATTCATTTCAACTGTGTTCCACTGCTCCGAACAATTTAATAAACCATAATCTCGTCACTTGCTTAAATCATATTCCGAAACCGTACTTGCTGTAACAGTCTTAATCGCGTGTTAAAAGTTTCATATATTCCTGTAACCACTTTAACAACGAGCAATTTTATCTTCGTTCTCTTCTAACAATCTCTGTACGTTGGAAATTTAATGCGTTCCATAACACGAAACCATAATGTTACATCCACCCGAGTAATTTTAACACGCGAGATTCGTAAGGTTAATTTCTTCCCTTATTACTGTTGCAAACGCGTTGAATAACGTATGGAGTTAACACGGTGAAGCTGCATTGAATACTTTATTAGTCCTAATTTTACATCGTTTCGATCTCTGTCGTCTCGACGCGATGCAAAATTCAACGAACCCCTGTCGTTTTAAATCGTTGCAGCTTTATCCAATTAATACTAAATTCGATCATATTTTATGGAGCTATTTACCATTTAATTAACGTAATGCAAGTGAAGTAATTCAAGTAGGTAGTATTAATAGCGCGATATTTTGTGAAATATTCACCTGACAACATTTCTCAACCGGACATCGTGCATTGATCTTATAATTTGTTGATCTATATGTATATACACTGAGTGACAGAAATAAACGTACACATGGAACGTACAAATAAAAACAATAATATTTTCCATGTTATTAAGTACATTTTATCGTTCGCACTTCTTCATTTCTCTTACCTACGAGCTTCTTTATTTAATTCGCAAAATATATTAACAAATGAGTTTTCACTAAAATGTATCGCAATAGATTATATACATTCAAGCCTTAGGCTCATTTGCTGTTACAAGTGTTACGTATGATATAATGCAGCTTGTATATGTTCAAATATAATTAATACTATAAAAACATTGTTTTTGTTTCTTTTATAAAATGTCATTTTTATAAAGGTTGTTTTCATTTATACAATAAAATCTTGTTTTTGTTTGTGCAATACGATGATGCTTTTATTTATATAATAAAATGTTGTTTTCATAAATGCTGCCTTCATTTATACAATACAATGTTGTTTTTACTTATAGAATGACATGTTGTTTTTATAAGTGTTATTTTTAATTACATAATAAAATGATCTTTTTATTTATCTAAGAAATTGTTGTTATCTCCATATTCTAAGTGTACGAACACGTTTGTCGCTCACTGCATATAAATATATTAAAAAGTGTATGTTGCAACATGAAGAAGATAGTAGAACGGTGAAATCTGATCGGCGAATCCTGTCGGTACAACGTCGATGTTGGTTTCTCGCGAAACAACGAGAATCTCGTGGAATTTCCTCGCGACGATCGCAGCAATTACACGAAGGTACGGGCGTAAACGCACAAGCAGTCGAGCTTAAACTTAACCTTTGGCTAGCTGGCAACACGGGGTCGACCCGTCTGGCAACGATACGTACTCGGAACGGCACTTAAGTCGAGGGGCCCGCGTTAGGACACTAAGTGGATTGCCGTGGAAACATTAAATTACCCGAAAGCCGCCGCTCTCGGCTTGCGATCGTCGAAAACCGCGGTGGTTAACGCGCCGCACGAGCCTCGCTCGTTAACCGCAAGAATCCTGTGTCTATACAGAACCTTGGCACCGCGACGATGTCCATCGGCTAACTCAGTTTGGTCCACGTGAATTACTCCTACCGTTGAACGTTCATTCATATTCCACTATTAGGCACGATTCGCTAGGTATGGGGACTGTTCGGCTGGAGACAGTATACAGGGTGTTACAAAAAATGCATTCAATATTTTTATAGCATATATGTAGGACACACTGTACTGAGAAAAAAGCTTCAGTAAACATAGGTCGACAGGTCAACCGTTTCTGAGATACAAATATTTTTGGTTGTTTGGTGTGAACTTATGGTGATTTAAATATGCAGGATTGATTAACTTTTTTTTTAACATAAATATATATGATATACATGTAAACAATATATGTAGACAATACAGATTATATGTATGTAGACAAGACACATGTATGTATCTACATATGCATACATATATGAGACATATAACAATTGTAACATTATGGACGATTATTTTTTTGTCTATTGTTTCTTATTAATTTTATGTATCATTAGATGCAAGATACATTTGTATTTGTGCATTCTATAACATTTATTTAAACTTATATTGTAAAGGGAATTTTAAGATCCATTTATATTATTTTATTTATTTCCACAACTTTTTCTTTTCAGAAGTCATTCCATGTGTGCAGTGACTGTCTCATATGTATACATTGTCTATATACATATATGTATATACATATAGCTTTAAAAGGGACAATAACTGCTTCGGTTATGCCACTCATTTCCTGGGATGCTCGTATCGGAATATGCAAAGAAATTGAAAAAAGGAGGTCGCAGTAGAACGCAACGAAAGCAGAATCTTAAATTAATTCTGGAGCTTAAGCTCCGTCGCGGCGTGTTAGGAATCCTGAGAGTCTAATCCTTTCGTTTCCGCGACAAAATGGAACTCCTTCGTTTTCATTTTCTCCTCGCCACTTTCATTTCGAAAAGCTATCCAATAGAAAGATAAGGGAGGAGGGGGTACACATTTGTCCCATAGTCGCGCAGATGGTTTTTCGAGGCGGCTAAACAAGATTAATTCCCTCGGCTCGATTCGCTTGTATCGACGACAGAAGAAAACAACAAAAGAAATAAAACGAATCGCGACGTAGTTGGACGAGACACAATCATTTTAAGAAAGGTCGAAAGTTCTGCTCTTTCTCTCGTCGTTTTCTGATCTTGCTCGGAGATAAAGCAAGCTGTAATTAATTATCCGACGAGAGACGAGTCAGTAGCCTGCTCGACGACAGAATCACGAAATTCTTCTACTCGCAATCGGATTACTCAGTTCGATTACTTTCTTTCCAGATTCTCTGTTCTTCCTGTACACGAACGACCATGAATTTAATACTTCGTTCTCTAGTTTACTACGTTCTCTGATCTACTAATTGTAATCTAATATCTAATCTAACTCTATGTAATCACTATATGATCAGATTAATCATCTGTATGATTACATTAATCATCTGTGTGGTTAGATCAATCATCCATATGATTACATTAGTCATCTAATCATTGTGCTGAAATTGTATCATAAATCTGAGTCAACTTCACAAAAAATACTCGCGTCTTAAAATTTTGTTAGTGTCATTCATATATCACTGCCGCAATGAAAACCGACGTTTACGGTCAGACACGCTAAAATATAGATTATTATCCTTTGCTATAATGGCACGAGTTTGACACGTACTCCAATCGTGATAAATATTGCTAGCATTTTGTATACGTTTCAATATGTAGTTGAAGTTTATATACAATTTGCATAATCAAGGATTATTGAATATAACATTGACATAACACTTCAACTTTCTTTATCCACTTTAATACTGTATCTATGATCAGTTCTGACTCACGCACTTGGCAAATGAATCATAAGGTAAGGGGTTAAGAGAGCACTTAAAGTTTCAATTTCATCTTTTGAACTATCAGAGTACTCGAGCTTTCTTTAAAAAATTAATTTAATTAAATTTACAACGCCAGTCACACATGATCACTGTTAAAGTATACCTTCGATAATACGTAAACATATAGTTATACCTGAACTTATACATGAACTCGTTCTGAAATTAATATTTAAACTTCAACTTAAATTTATACTTAAACTTGTACTTACATTTATAGTTTAACTTGTACTTACACTTATAGGTAAACATGTACTTAAACTTACGCTTAAATCAAAATGTATACTTAAACTTATACCTAAACTAATACCAAACATCCAAACTGACAACGATAGATAGATCGCTGTTAAAATCGTCGAAAGATCGAATAAAGTTTGGTGGTATTTAACGGTGCAAGTGTCTTTATTATAGTTGCAAGCGTTCCCTACTTGTAGAGCAATGAAGGCTTCAGCGCTAGGTAGCTATTATTTCTGATAATCCGGCAATTCGATTAATTCCAGCTCGATCCCGGATTAAGGGAATCCTTCGACTCAACCCAGCCATCCTTTTCTTCGAACGAGCTCCCACGACCTGCTTCTTTCGAGTGTTACACCGTTCGAAATAATTGGAGGATCAGGTGGTGGGACGCGATAACGCGTAACCTCTTAGGGTTGCGACTGTTGCGCGAAACTGAACGTTCGATAAATGGTGTACTACGTGCGCGAGTTGCAACAGACCGCACTATAATTCTACGAAATCGTGCAATTATCTTTCATTCCCTTCCATCTTAACACTTTGCACTCCTTAATTTCTTGTACCTGCCGCTCTTTCATTAATTTACAGAATTAATGTTACTATATACCATATGTTACTATAAGGGTGTTTATTGTATGTAGTAAACGAACGAAAATATACAAATATATTTTTAATTTATTGTATGTAGTAAACGAACGAAAATATACAAATACATTTTTCATTTATTTTATGTAGTCTACGGGCAAAAATATACAAACATATTTCTAATTTATTGTATAGAGTAAACGAACGAAAATATACAAATACATTTTTAATTTATTTTATGTAGTCTACGGACAAAAATACACAAACATATTTCTAATTTATTGTATAGAGTAAACGAACGAAAATATACAAATATATTTTTATTTATTGTATGTAGTAAACAAGTGAAAATATTCTAATATATTTCCAATTTATTGAACGTAGTAGAACAAAAAAAAAAATGTATTTCTAATTTATTGTATGTAGTTAATGAACGAAGATATACAAACATATTTCAAGTTTATTGTAAACGAACAAAAATATACAAATATGAATTGAAATATAATGAATCTCTGTTGTGGCTGAAATTAAACATTCGTCCTTGAAGAGGTGAACCTCGGTGTTGTAACGTGGGATGAGACTCGTTCTCGGAGAAAGATGATTACACGACGAGAAAGATAATTATTCTCTCGCATTTTATCGCGGTTGAAAAGCGAACTCGGAAGCATCGAGCGAGTGTCGCTGGTCGCGACGAATGTTTAGCGACGAGAGCAGAATTAAAACATAAATTGCGACGTGATATTAAATTTCCCTTCGGGGGAATGAGACATCTTTTCGGACGTTAAGCGTTCGCGATGAACGAGAAGCGTTACGAGCCCACCGTTGTGTTCCACTAAAGCCGGAACCTTTATTGTCTACGTTCATTTTCAGCGCGTTTCATCCACGCCCCGGTGTACTTTCCATCAATATCGTAAACCTCTGAACCGATATTCCTGTTACGGGAACGCTCGAACGTTGCGTGAAAGAAGATTGATATATTTTATCGGGGAGAACTTAATTTATTGGGGGGTAGAAGAATATTGCTGCTTTGTTATTCGTTGTCGTTGCTGTTCCGATGATTAATTCGACGCGAAACAAGCACCATATTCGCGACAGAGGTTTGACAATGACACAGGATCACGAAATTTCGAAAAGTATCACCTTCAGAAAATTTCTGTCGCAATAATATTTTTGAAGAAAGCATTTTTCTTCGTAGAATACTTGTGATTCCACGAATAAGGTACAATCAACTAACATCCACACCTTGTGCTGCAATGAAGATCTACAACCATGATGCATTCATAGTTCAAATATGGTAAACAGTCTCGATATTCGAGTTATCGTTACCCACCTTAATGTTATAGCAATTAATAGCTCATTATATCGAGCATATGTATATATTATGTGCATACAGACGTGCACATACATGTGTATATAAATGTGCATATAGATGTACATATAAAGGTGCATATAGATGTACATATAGATGTGCATATAGGTATGCATATAGATGTGCATATGCATGTGCACAAAGACGTGCATATACATATGGATATACATGCGCATGTGCATATGAATATACATATGCATTACATATGCATATGCAGATACATGTGTGCACATATGCATATACATAAACATATATCGGCATTGTCACCAATATGCATATTTCGGTAGGTCGAACTACGCTGTAGATCCCTCCGTCACCAAACGAAGTATTATAAAGTCCCTTATCGTGTGTTGAATTGGATTTTGGTTACCAGTTTTTGAACGTTGACTCTCGATCGTAACGGTAACGAAAGGGCGAAAAAGAAGCCGAAAGCAAAAAGCTTCTGTCAGCCTGATTTCGCGTAATCCTCGCGCCGGTTAACGCAGAGAAATTCTATTAAGCCAGGCTCGTAAATTGCGCAATGAACTTTCGCGGGAACGAGGAGGTTAATATATTAACACGAGCGAGAAATGTCGGTGTTTCCTTCGTCCCTCCCTTTTTTTTTTCTCCCCCTGTAGCAGGCTGAATTTACCGATACCGAGATGAAGAAAGTTCGCAGGAATCATCTTGTCAGCGAGGTAATTAACTAATGCTCGCGAACCGGGACGAAGAAGAAACGGGACGAAGAACGGCGACGGAAGTTTGGAAATCAATTTTAATAGGAAAGTTCGAGGTGGACGTTTTAGGTAGCTCGTCGCGTTATTTACAGAAATATTCAATTACCGAATGTGTACGAGGTTTCGTTGGCTAAATTCATTATTAATATGTGGCGATTGTAGTGACGATATAACGAGTTCGCAAATATGTACAAGTTTTCATTGTCGAAATTGATGATTAATATATTGTAATCGCAGTGGCTATATATCGAATTGGTAAATATGAGCAAAATTGCTTTTGAGCTAAATTGATGATTAATATGTGACAATTGTAGTGACGATGTGTCGAATTCGTTTACATGTACAAGATTTCGTTAGCTGAATAATCAATGTCCGATAATTCTAACAAAATATCGAATTCCAAAACATGTTAAAAATTTTGGTTAATTAAGTACGATAACGTGCAATAATCATACTAATAATTGCGTAAACGAGTAACACTAAATAAATTAATAAATGATGAAACATGAATCAGTACATATATTAATTCTTTATCTCGATGAAAATATAGCATAGATCTCAAGAAAATCATTCTAAAATAAATATTCAGAATGCTAATGAGAATGAGAAGCGTAAATAAATTGATCTCGTGAACGAATCCGAGAAATGTCTCGGATGGATATGGATATATATCGAACGTAGGAGAAGAATCTCCTTAATCTTTCATCGATTGCTCGTTAATTAACCGACAACAATGGTGCTCGTTCGGTTCTCGTGACTCTACAGAGCGTACAGCCGCTGCTTGATATCGGATGTCGTGGACAGAGCATCTTGAAAGAACTTCCTCCTACTTCGGCAGACCCTTCGAGACCAGATGCAACCGACCGCTTCGTCCCTTTTGTCAACGCGAAACGATGCTTTCCCCGAAGATGCTTCGAAGAACGACCGCGATGTAAATAAAGGATGAAAGTTTGCGGAGACACGTTCGCCTCCTTCTCCAGGCAGATTGCTTCGTATATTCCTGAAACGCGGGCTTCTTCCGGTTTTGTAGGTAGAGGGAGAAGTATAGTTGTTTTTATGGTAGATGGTTAGCATTGACTGTAACATTTCATTTTAGCATTAACTATAACAATATTTCATCTTAGCATTGCCTATAACAATAAGATGAAAACAATTAAGATGAAAATCTTAACATTGACTATGACAATATCTCATCTTATCATCGAATATAACAATATTTCATTGTCACCAATAACTATAACAATAACTCCACCATCGCAATAACTATAATAACACTTCACACTGTCGCTGAATCACAACAGTTAGAACAATCCATAAGTAAGCAAGTATACACAAAAGTATGTATTCGCGGAAAGAATGTGACGAATCGCAGTTTCGTTAAAAGGGAAGTAGTCGGTTGAAAAATCTCATCGATTCGTTCTTTTATCAGGGAATGAATTTATTTATTAACGAAGGAACTCGATGTAACGACCGCACGCTGGTTAGAAAGCGATTCCTGGAATTTATGAGCGCTTGATGCCTTAGTAAAACGAACAGGTCGAGATTATAAATTGGGGAAAAAGCAGTTCTGGCCTGCGGCGTACGAACGGCGGTACGTATTTCTACGAAAAAAAAGGAACGAGCATGTGCACGGCACTCGTGAAATTTTCATAGGGGAATATCGTATTCCTCTAAGGTATGTTGTGCGCTTTCACGGTTGCATGTTCCTCTCTTATTTCCATTAATTAACGGTCGTGCCAGTCGGCGAAAAAGCAAAAGGAAATATTTATCGTGTACTTCGACGATAATCAAAGGTATCAAATATGTATGTGTCGTCTTGATCTTGTGCAGTATATCTGTATACCGCACAACGATTCATTCTATTACAACGCATTGCCAAAGAATGGACAGAGAAAGACCTTGGTAAGAGGAAATGTGTATTGTTAAACCCGGTCGCAAGTAGAATGAACCCGTTAATGATCAGACGGACGAGCCAGCACAGTAACTTAATATCGAAATTTGGAAATTTCCAGATTTAGGAAGTGTCAAGTTTACATATTTCGAAATTTCACTACGCCCACATTATTGACTTCCCGTTTAACCAAATTTTCCGTACCTGCAAATTCTTGCTCGTAACACGCGTAAGACACGAAAAAAAGTTGTAGGGGAGGTGATTCTAAGTAACTTTTTCCTTTGTAAAAATAAGCTCCAGGCTTTCGTTTTCGAATTACTAAGGAAAAACACCGACCAATCAGACGCGAGAGCGAAGCTTCGAACATACGGCTGACGTGAACAAGCGAGTTAGTGTCGTGCTATGTTACGTCAAAGTTAAATCGCATAACGAATAAGGAAATTAAGAATAATGTTCACTTATTCATTTTTACTGAATAAGGGATAAGACAATTGTTCGTATGGAGTTCGACTCGTTCCTCATAGAGAGCCATCGGAGCGTCAGATACGGAAAGATAACATGACCGAGCGAATTTTAACAACTTCGTTATTCCGTCTATGCACGCGGACCGGATTGTCCAAATATTTTCTTACTGGCCGAGATTTCTTCGTCCGTTTCCGCTCGCAGCCTGTCAGGTTCGAGAACTTGTAAAAACCAACGCGAAACCCGCGTACGAAGGTTTTTCAGTTCGAAAAATCCAACCTGTGCGTCTGAGACGCAATAAGACACGCGCTGGCTCGCGTTTTCCGAACCGTTCCCCGTGTTTTCCGTTTCATTATTTAACCGTATATTCTGTCGGATGTCGGGCGGAAAACATTCGCCTGCAAAGTCGGAGCCAACGACTCGTGAACGGCGCGTGTTCCCCGACGTACGGGAAATTTCGCGTGTTTTATCGATCAAAAACACGAAACTTGCCCATCAAAGCGTTAGATTTCCGGTAAAATATTTGAGAAAGAGACGATGCTAGATTTCGCGGGACCCGCGGCAGAATTCGCCGGTATTTCAGAAGATGCGGTTTACAGATTCGCGTATGTTATACATTCTTTACGATATTGACACGTTAGATCGACAAACTTTACAAATGCGGTTAAATAATGTTTATACTATTTTGACGGATACTTACGAAATACCACGAATCCTCAGATAAGATATAATACTGTGAATGCAGTTAAAAAAATGTACACATCAATTGATCAAATTCTTACGAAATACCACATAACCTCAAAGCAAGATATAATACTGTGAATGCAGTTTAAAAAAGGTACACATTAATTGATCAAATTCTTACGAAATACTATAGAACCTCAAAGATATACTGTGAATGAGGTTTAAAAAAAGGTACACATTAATTGATTAAATTCTTACGAAATACTATAGAACCTCAAAGCAAAATATAGTACTGTTGATACAATTAAAAAGAAAATGGCCACATTGATTTATCGAATTCTTACAAAATACAACAGAACCTTAGGATATAATACTGTAAACGCAATGACATGAATGCATTCTTTATCGGCGATTAAAGTGCATTTCCCTGTGAATTGAAAAGTCGTAGAAAATTGAAATGTAAAGAATTCGATGGCCATTTTGCACGGTCGCGTATCCCGATGCGTATATAATTGCAAAAATATCAGCGGTCCATTCAGATCCGCGTCCGCGGAAATAATGTATTGTGTTCGATGTCAAAACATGTAAATTTGAATAAGAAGATCCTGTAGTTTGAAATGGTAGCGTGTTTCAATGGCTCGTCCGCGGGTATTCACGTGCTCGGAAAATAGAGATAAAACAGTCGAAAACAGCGGTGGCGCCGATTCGCACGGCCAACCAGATGAATCTATTAATGTTTCCGCGTCCGGTTTATCTGTCACCGGTTCCGTTATTCATGCAACTCGTCATCTCGTCGAGGACCGGTTGTTTCGTACCGCTGGATTTTCGAAAAGGACCATTCCGATACCGCCTGACACTCGTGTCGATGCATCATCGACACGAGAACACTCTTCGATTCGAGCTCGCGAGCGCAAAGCGATTCTCCCCCTTGTTCGTTTCGCTCGAAACGTTTGTTTTTCACCGACTGTACATGGAAACAGTTTCGAAACGAGCTACAAAATATTTGTATATATTTTCGCGCGTGCATTTACGGAAATTCGCGACGTTTCATTTTCGGATTGTTGCGTTCGCGAATGAAAATGTTGCTTTATGCACTACGTATTTAGAACGGTATTGAAACATTGTTCGATGGATAGTTGCGATTCGATCAGAGGATGTGCACGAGAACGAATAAAGTGCAGTTTAATAAACAGTTTGCGCGACGCATCGAAATTAGACACTTTCGACGTTGATATATTTGACACGCGGTGATTTAACGCGTTCGCGTTTGCCACGTGATCGATTTTAACGTAGTGATATTCCACCTAGTGATAGTTGTTGATTCACGCGTCGATATTCTATACTCTGATATTCCAAGCGCCACATATCCTACGTACTGATATTCCACACGCCGATATTTCACGCGCCGAATATCCTATGCGTCGATATACCACGCGCCAATATTCGACGGGCCGATACTCCACGCGCCGATATCCCACGCGCCGATATTCCACGCGTCGACATCCCACGGGCCGATATTCCACGCGTCGGCATCCCACGCGCCGATATCCCACGGGTCGATATCCCACGCGCCGATATCTCACGCGCCGATATCTCACGCGCCGATATCTCACGCGGTAATACTCCACGAGTCGGTATCCCGCGCGCCGATATCCCATGGGCCGATATACCACGGGCCGATATACCACGGGCCGATATTCCACGCGCCGATATCCTACGTGTCGATATTCCACGCGTCGACATCCCACGGGCCGATATTCCACGCGTCGGCATCCCACGCGCCGATATCCCACTGGTCGATATCCCACGAGCCGATATCTCACGCGCCGATATCTCACGCGCCGACATCTCACGTGGTAATACTCCACGAGTCGGTATCCCGCGCGCCGATATCCCATGGGCCGATATACCACGGGCCGATATTCCACGCGCCGATATCCTACGTGTCGATATCCCACGCGCCGATACCCACCGCGCCAATACTTCACGAGTCGGTATCCCGTGCGCCGATATCCCACGGGTCAATATTCAGCGCGTAATAATCTAACGTGCCGATATTCCACGCGTACTAATCCAACGCGTCGCCGTTCGGGGAAGACGAAATCGAACCGATGTTCGCGGAACAACGACGAAGGATCGTCTTCGTCCCTTGGGCATTTCTCCGAATATCGGGCATACTCTCGTGAGGGAAGGACAAGACAGCGTTCGCGTACCACGCGTCGACCAGAGAACGACCAGTGATAGAACGCGAACAATGGCCAGACACCGGTGTACAAGGACTTCCACATATGATCGGTCGAACGATATGCAGTCGGCTACAGCTGAGGTCACCGGCCGATTGCTTCTCTGGTGGTCCGTGTGTTGGTTGGCTAGATTCGACTACTTCGAGCCTGATAAATGCATGGATCCGTGGCAACGGCAAGGGAAATGCTTGTACGTTTAACGGACAGCAGATGCGTGTGTGCCACGTGCAAGGGAAACCTGGATGCTGGGAACGGGCGCATATGGTTGCCTACAGATACCCTTGTCCTAAGCGGTTAAACGTTTCGAGCAATTAGTAAGTGATCTCCTGCGAATGTCTATCGCGTTACTGACTCTCGCTGCTAATTTTGGGGTGCACGGATTCGCAGGGTTCGCGGAACAGGAGTTTTGGGTTTTCGACGCTTCGGGATTCGTGCTTAACCCCTTGCCATGTATTCTCTAACATGGCACGTGACGCATTCGCGCTTTAACTGCGATAAATCTTACCTGAATTTTTAATACGACTCAATTTGGAGTTCAAGTTCAGTTATATTTTACAGGATCAATGATCGCTGAATAAGAAATTGACATGACATTTCAACATTCTTTGTCTGTTTTAATACTGTAATTGTAATTAGACAAATAAAGACTCCGGCAAAGTAATATTACAATTTCTCACCGAAATAATAAAATATTCTTAAACTCGTGTGGCCAACCTGCGCAGGGTCATTATTCTCAATCTCCGAGCATTCTCCTGGTTCGTCCATCATGGATGCCAAGAAAAATCCGCAATCAGGTCTCATAGATCATCTTCTGACGCTTTTAAGAGCCTTGAACTGCCTCGATTCAAAGATTCGAATCTTTCCACGATGAGGGCAACGAAACCCCCGTGGCATTTTCGTTCACTATGCACATCTCATTGACCCCAACCGTCTCATCAATGATGAAGCACGTATTACCGATAAAATTTAAAAATATTTATTGAACGTTTTCTCCGAGAACACTGTTTCATTTCGAAATATATACTTAGCACGGGAGTATTAATGGCCATGTGTGTATTATGGGTGTGCAAGTTGGATCGTTATGCGTTGAATCTTGACAAGGTCATCATGCGTTGATAATTCGACGCGTTAGAGCACCACGTGTTGAATGTCGATGCATTTGATTATCGCGTGTTGAGTACCAGGGTTAGATTACTATGTTGATGTGTTAGGGCCTGTCGGCGCGTTAGATCGTCATATGTAGAATATTGGTGCGTCAGCCGACTACCCGTCGAGTGTCGGTGCGTTAGATCACTATGTGATGAATACCGATCCGTTGAAGTTCAGTAAGTTGGATCAGCGTATGCTGAATGTCGACGCGTTAGATTAGTACCCGGGATATATCGGCGCGTTTGATTATTACGCGCTGAATATTGGCGCGTGGACTATCGACACGAGCAATACCGCCATATGGAGTGTCGGCGGGTGGAATAGCGGCGCTTGAAATATCGGCGCATAGAATATCGGCGCGTTGGATATCAGCGCGTTGGATATCGGCGCGTGGGATATCGGCGAGTAGAATATCGGCGAGTGGAATATCGACGCATAGGATATCTGGCGCGTGGGATATCGGCGCGCGGGGTATCGGCGCGTGGGATACCGACGCGTGGGATATCGGCGCGCGGGGTATCGGCACGTAGGATATCGGCGCGTAGGATATCGGCCCGTTGGATATCGGCACGTGGGATACCGACACGTAGGATATCGGCGCGTAGGATATCGACCCGTTGGATATCGGCGCGTGGGATATCGGCGCGCGGGGTATCGGCACGTAGGATTTCGGCGCGTAGGATATCGGCCCGTTGGATATCGGCGCGTGGGATATCGGCGCGTGGGATACCGACGCGTGGGATATCGGCGCGCGGGGTATCGGCACGTAGGATATCGGCGCATAGGATATCGGCCCGTTGGATATCGGCGCGTGGGATATCGGCGCGTGGGATACCGACGCGTGGGATATCGGCACGTAAAATTGTAAAATTGTGAAATTGTAAAATTGAAAAATTCTACAAATTTAGAATTTGGAATTCCAAAATACTAAAATACCAAAACTTCCAAACTTCAAAAATTTCAAAATAAAAAAATAGCTCAATGGCTCTCGTCAGGCGCACGACTTTTGAAACCCCGGTTTCGTTCGAACATCGTGCGATCATACGACACACAATGAATAATAATTTTGCAAAATTCGCCCAAAACTAGAAATCATGAACCCGATGGTCAGATAGAAACGTTCCCGTTGAATCTCTGTAGCTCCGGAACAAGATCAGCGACGCTTTAAACTTCGTGCAAGTGTCACACGGTCGAAACAGCGCTATCTGAGTCAGAGTTAATCAGAATATAATTAAGCTGCGGCATTTCCTACATCCTTAATTAGTGGAATGCGTAATTACGCCGGCGGGGAGAGGGTGTCACAGGTCGAAGGTAAGAACGGTCTACGATGGACGAGATTTCGCATCCTCGTTCAACTTTCGACCTGTTATCAAGTATCGCAACGGAGCGACGGCGACCGCGGACCAAACTCGAAACCTGGCTTGGAAACGGGCCGACTTTCGCGTAGTTGAAGACGGAGCACAGAGATTCGTAACTTTCGATCTGATTCCAAGTTACAACCGCTTCCTGAGAACGTTTCTAACTCGGATTTGTCTACGGTCCCGGGACCGTAGCTCGCAGCTGCAGCTACCATCTTGCCTCATGATCGCGACCGAATTTGCTAAATGGTCTGTATCTAACTCATAGTTAATTTTCGGTATCTAATACGACGCTTTCCAGTTAACTGTAACGCGGCTTTCGCGAAGTATCATGCTCTGCAACTTCGTCGTGCGTTGTTTCTCCACATGTGGTGGTTTATCAACGCGTATATTGCATATGTTGAAATACCATGTCATAGAGATAGGATTTTATCTCATTATATGCATCTATCGATACTATAGTCATCATTCTTTCGTTCAAAGTGTATCTTTACACAAAGTGTGCACTTGTAAAATTTAGAGTCGGCAGGATCCTTTGTCCAAAGCAACAATAAGATTCAAGGAGTGATTATAAAACAGGGCTCTTATAAAAATAAATAATGAAGTAATAAGTAATAAAATCTTACAGTTAACTGTAAGATCTGTTGCTAAGGAGCTTTACTAGCAGGTTTCAATTAATGTAGAGACATTGCTTGGTTTCACTACTTGCTACGGTCACTTAGGTGAATTCTTACTTCGAAAGAAGGTTGAAAATATAGCTCTCCTCGTTACAACAGCAACTACACTTAAAACCAATAACAATCAAATTCAAAGCATTGTATCTTCATACTTATATTACAGTATACGTATAGTAGATAAATCAGAATATATCTATTTTAAAACAGTTAATTTTTACATCAGAAATAAATTGAAAATACGGAACGAAGCCTCCTGATTGCACCCATAATATGCAACGAGACATTAAAAACAGTAAAAATAAATGGTACGTGAAATTGATTTTATAGCACAGTGTTAAAGAAAAATCGTATGGTGGAGCAATGTTACAGGAGAAAAGTGCTAATCGGCTCGTTCAAATCCATGGATTACTCGAAAGGCAACTCAGCGAACCATAACGATGCGGTGCACGTTTGTAAAACAAGGGAATCCTCTTTATACGAACGAGCAGGAAATCGATAGAAATGTTTAAAGGGATTCGCAGGAACACGTGGACGAATATCGATAAACAGATTTTCCTCGACGCAAACAGACATCCACAACCTTCGGAGACTCTCAACTTCGATTTTTGTTGCTTTCAAACTTGCTTTCGGATTTTCTTCGACAACGCGCTGTTCAGCTTATGTTGATTCTGTTAAAATTTATATTCGTTGTTTGGGTTATCTGACGCGCTTCAAGGCCGCATTAACATCACGCATTATTAATTATTTATTATGTTCATTGAAACCGTAAGAATCACAGATTATATGACGTCTTATAAAACGTAGACACATCACATGCATGCTACATGACTGACAATGAGTTGTAGAAATTCAGAAACTATTTCTCTTCTCTTTCAAAGTGATTGATACAGGTAATTGGTGTAATCAGTTTTTACAAAAAATGCGTTATAAAATGAAGAATACATTTACCCTTTTGCACTCGAAGGTATTTTTGCTGGGAGCAGATAGCAACTTTCTATTAGTAACTACCGTTGTTAGCTGTTTCATTACGTTTATACATCGAACGTGTATAAACTTAGTTAAAAAGTACCTATTTCAAACTGCTGCATTAAACAATATAGTAAGTGCGAGTCACATTTAAAGTACAAAGTGTTGATCGATTGTAGCAACACTGTTTATCTCGACGCCATTTTTTGGCGAATTAACAATATAGGACGAATAAATTGATAATAAAGTCATCATAAAATGCATAAAAGTCGCAGATGTTCAGAACGATCATCCACGCTACACGACAATCAATAACCATGTATACAAATTTTGTCGTAACATACATGCGATACGCGTGAAACGATGATACTACAGTATGAATAAGAGGCTGGATGTTAGACCCCGATACGGGTCATAGGGTATTTTATGCGAGCAATTTATAGCGTCGTATTTTCGCATGACCATGTTAGACATAATCGGTAGGTAGTAGTTCAGGGAAGAAACAAGAAAGCAGTCGAGGGACGCGAAACTTCGTTCGCGATTTTATCGCGCGGTATCGATAAACGCTACACGCATCCAGTTCCGGTAAAAGAATTCGGAAGTTCCGAGGATGGACCGGCAAAACCGTTCGTCGACCAACTGTAAGCAACTTCGCAACTACTTTTTCGCGAGTTACCCGGCAGTCGCGGAACTTTCACGAGTGCTTTCGCTTCGCGTCCTCCTCCGACGACTTCCGTTTTCGAATTCTTCCACGCAAACGGCTTCCGGGGGTCGTCGAACGACACGATCCCTCTCCCGTTTCCGGGAGAAAATCTCTATCGAGCCCCGGGGGGTCATTTTTTCGAATTCGACGAACTTTGGAAATGGCCAAAGCTCTTGCACTTTTTCTTTTTATTAAGGATAGAAAGGGGATTCAACTTTTCTTCGATGTTCCTTCGTTTGCCGAGGATCTTGTTTTACATACGCGGACGTAGACTCCACATATGAAGAGGCAGCCTACACATACGAGGACGTATGATGTACATATGAAGATGTAGCCTCCACATACGAGGACATAGGATGTACATATGAAGATGTAATCTCTACATACGTAGACATAGGATGTACATATAAAGATGTAGCTTCCACATACGAGGACGTAGGATGTACATATGAAGATGTAATCTCTACATACGTAGACATAGGATGTACATATGAAGATGTAATCTCTACATACGTAGACATAGGATGTACATATAAAGATGTAGCTTCCACATACGAGGACGTAGGATGTACATATGAAGATGTAATCTCTACATACGTAGACATAGGATGTACATATGAAGATGTGATCTCTACATACGTAGACATAGGATGTGCATATAAAGATGTAGGCTCCACATATGAGGACGTAGGATGTACATATGAAGATGTAATCTCTACATACGTAAACGTAGGATGTACATATGAAGATGTAATCTCTACATACGTAGACATAGGATGTGCATATAAAGATGTAGGCTCCACATATGAGGACGTAGGATGTACATATGAAGATGTAATCTCTACATACGTAAACGTAGGATGTACATATGAAGATGTAATCTCTACATACGTAGACATAGGATGTGCATATAAAGATGTAGGCTCCACATATGAGGACGTAGGATGTACATATGAAGATGTAATCTCTACATACGTAGACGTAGGATGTACATATGAAAATGTGGTACCATAACACGGCTTTTTTTCTGAAATCTTTCTTCTTGTCTTCTTTAATTTTAATATCTAATTTTGTTAAATTGTACATTATCTAATGATTCTAATAATATAATACTAATACATATTATTATATAACAATAAAATTCATAATCATAACAGCACCGTGTTGGATCGTTACGAGCGAAATAATAATCTGCAACGTAGCTGCATTAAATGGATCGTGACAATAGCTAAACGGACGGTGTATCGAAAGAAGGAAGAAGAGTCATTTATTCGAAGTGACCGAATGCAAACGAGATGCATTCAGGCACTTTCATTCATCGATATACAAAACGATGTTCCGCGCGTTCAATAAGTTGGCAAACCAACTCCTCTATCTTCTCGGTGTATTTGAAAATGAAGCGAGCCCTGAATGGGCAGGTTGGACGGTCGAGAGAGAGAGCTTGATCGAGAATTATGGTCGTCGGCCATGAATCCCGGCGCTGCCGTTTATATCTGTTACCGAGCTACGAATCTTCCTTGGATTCCGTGTTCGAACCGCGGTGTCTATCGATTCTCGTAAAATCGAACAGGTCGATCGAGGAGGTAGTAAAAATCTTCGTTCGAAAATTTTCGAATTTTTCCTTGCACAAAGCGTCGAGACGACTTTGGTCATTCGAGACGAGGACCTCGTTTGCTCGAGTTATTCATGCGGAAAATTCATAGTATTCGCGAAACCGAATGCTCTTATCAGATTTCGGGACACGGAACACGATGTTCGAGAGTGGAATACCAAAATGACGGAACTTCAATCTTCGATTGAAGTTATTACATAAATAGAAACAACATTGATAAAAACGTAATTTTATTATATAAATAAGAACAACATTATTAGAACAATAATTTATATATCATTAATATTATTTGAACATAAATATTGGACGAATAACTTCACAAAATCTGTTGAGCATTGATAACACTAAACTTTTAACGAAATCAGGTTCTGTATCACACCATACTCTTTTTAATGTTTCTTTTAAGCGTTCCTTCGATGTTATGGCGTTGAACGATACACATTTTGAACGAGACAAGATACTCTTACTACGAGTTCGTGTAAACCGATAACTCAATTTTTCATCGAACCAGATCTTTTGCTAAACCCCATAATCCGACGCTCGCCCTTCCCGGGAGAAACAACGGAATCGATGTAAAAAAAAAAAAGAAAAACTGTCCAAGCGAATAACCGAGTTACTTCCTTTATCTTTGCTGGTGGCAAGCACGCGATAAATTACCCCGACGAGATTGTTACGTCGAGCCACTTTATTCTAGGTTGCAGTAACAAGTGGCTCGGTACGATGTTCCCTTCTTTGAGAACAGAGGCGCAACACCGAACGAACCTAACGCTCTATGCGACACGATATAATGAATTCCAGTAATCTGGTCTTCGCCCAACCTTTCTCCCGTCTGCTCTTTATTCCGTCTTTGTCTTCTATCCTCGCCGGCTGCATCGATAAAGCGACGCTGCTAAGCGGCCGAGGACGTGCTAATTGGAGCGGTGAGATGAATATTCAATTGTGGCGATAAACGGCGAGAGAAGGCGACACTTGGATATATAACGCGATACGGTGTGGTGCGTTGCGATGAGACGCGATGATGCACGTACACGCCATGATATTTAACGGGTGGATATTTGACGGGTGGTTATTGAACTGATCAGTATTCAATGGGTGGGTATTGAACTGATGAGTATTGTAATTGGTGGGTATTGAACGGGTGAGTATTGAATGGGCGGATATTGAACGTGTGGATATTTAACGGGTGGATATTGAATGGGTGGGTATTGAATGAGTGGATATTGAACGCGTGGTATTGAACGGGTGGATATGTAACGCGTGAGTATTGAACGGGTGGGTATTGAATGGGTGGATATTGAACGGGTGGATACGTAGCGAGTGAGTATTGAACGGGTGGATATTTAACGGGCTGTTGCTTAACCATTCGATATTCAACGGGTGACAATAGAACATGTAACGATACAATTTCGAGTACAACACGCGATGATACAGTGAAAACTGTAATTGTAAGCCTTCGAAATATTCGAACCGCGGATACAATGGCGTACAGTTTCTTTCAATCGTTTGTGATTGCGTATTGAAACGATATTCGAGGTCTGAGGGGATCAGAGTCGATCGGTTCGACGAAATCAAGTCGAAACAGTGCGTTCATTAGGAGCGCTAATTGCAACAATAAAAGGCGGACAATCAAAGCGTAATAATAAGCACGATAATCGAATCAGTTTAAATTACATCAAATTATTACGTCTCGAGTGCTTCCCCTTTATCGATATAATTAATGATTACTCCCGTAACAGACGAATAATGCTTTCAACGATTGAAAGCTTAATAATACGTACTACGAGAGAAGTACTATAGCGATATTCTCGTAAAGTCGTACGCAAACAAGAGATTCCTTTACCCTGGCGTTTCCCTATAAACGTATCTCACAGTACAAGAACAGCAGACGCTACCGAAATGCTTATTTCGGTCATATCTAACCGACATTGCCGTTACCGACATTACTTCCGCGATGTAACCGACATTTCACTCGAAAGAAACGAGCCGTGCAAAATGCACGAGACGCGAGCACTCGCGGCATCCGCGACAGCCGGGTACTTAAGTGAAATTGAATTTTAAAAATTCACCCGTCGATTCTGCAGCTTCTCTTTCCCCTTCAAATGATCGTATCCGCGAATCAAGCAGATTTACACGCTAATGACGATGCGATAGCGTTCGACGGGAACAGGCTCTGCGACTAGTAATCCCTGTGGTAGGACGGGTTAGCTTTTCATCGATGATCGTTGAGTCGGTGGGTTCGTTTGCGAATCGCGGTAGACGCTCCTTATATTGCCGATTGAGCTAGTTGTCCGGCACGAGAGATTCGATGCACGCTGATGTCGTTGTTTTGTTGACGTTGTAAGAATGCAAATTTTTAGATGATAGGAAATGTGGATTTTGGAATTTTCAGATTTTTAGATCTCTAGATCCCTAGATACCTAGAGTTCTAGATTTCTAGATTTCGGGATTTCTTCATATTCCTAGGTGTCTAGACTTTTGGGATTCTAGATTCTTGGATTTCCAGTTTCCAAGGTTACTAGATTTTTGCGACCCTAGATCGCTAGATCTCCCGATTTCTAGGTTCCTAGATTTTTGGCCTTCTAGACCCCCGGAGTTCCTAGATTTCTAGATCTCCACACCATTAGATACCAAGATTACTAGATTCCTAGATACCTAGATTTCTAGATTCCTAGATTCCTAGATTCCTAGATTCCTAGATTCCTAGATTCCTAGATTCCTAGATTCCTAGATTCCTAGATTCCTAGACTCCCAGATATCCAGATCCCAAGGTCGTTCGAAATAACAGAATCCTTAATGACGCAAATCCCTATATTCCAAACATCGAAATCCCCGAAATCTGCGAATCTCAGAGATTCCAGCTTCATGATCGCGCGAACCTAACCGAGCCGAGGTCACGTCGGCTCGACGACGCACCCCGGTGCAAATTACGCGGGCATCATAATTCACGGCTGCCTGGAGCGATCGTCTTCGGTGATTCTCGACTCGAACGGGATCGTGAACTGTCGCGGCGATACCATCGGCAGTCGGATTAATTAGTATTCGTACGGTTAGGCGAATCGAGCCGAGACGCGTTGTCGGTGGGTCCCCCACGTGTGTCCCACGTGGTTCGCATGTGGGATTCGCGTCACGGCCCGTACGCGTATCACCGTGCCTCGATGTAGACAGCATCGATACGTATCAACCGGTACGTGTCGATATGGAGTGCACTTCCGGCATGCAGGACGTTATCAAATATTCAACGAGCGACGGGGGTCGTCGGTGTCGGGGACGAGAGCCCGGGCTTGCCTCGATCATCGTGGCGTTTTCCTGAAGGTACTCGAAACACCCGCGTCGATTCCGAACGGAATTTATATCGCTGTTTGATTTTTCCGTCGTTGAACGGCCACTTCGCGGAACGCGACTGCACGAGTGCCATTTGGATGGTGGAAATCACTCGCTCTGCCGAGCGCTCGTCCCTTTGTCACGCAGAAGCGAAAGAGGATGAAGAAATCCTTGGTATTCAATGGTTTAGGTACTTTAAGTATTTCCGAACATGAAAAAACTTGACATTTTTGGATCAGAATTCGTAATTTTACCGAAGTGTGAAAGGTTTACACGAATTCTGCAGCTGTCATCGAGAAGAATTACCGGTACAAAAATAGCCAGTAGCTTTAGCGTGGCATTAATCAGACACATTAGGCTACGAAATGAAGGGTGCCGACGACAGAGCGGTGGCGATCTTCCAAACGAATGCTACAACCATTCTGAACGAAAATGAATTCTCTCTCTGGTGAACAAATAAGACGTCACGTTATGACATGCCGCGATATTCATTCTCGAAAATGAGTAGACGTCCCTTCCTGTTCTCGCCGCGACGTACGCTTCCTTCTGTCTTCGTCGCGCACATCCGTTTCGCCCATTAGCCCGTGAATTTCTGCGCCGAAAGTTGGCTCATGCGAGGATTTAACGAACGCGACTGCCGTAACCCGAATTGCAGCGAATGTAATATCGATCCTCCGACTACGGGAACGTCAAATTTCCGTATTCGCTAACTCCTCACAGCCCCTGGAAATCCTGAATTCCCTAAATTTTTAGGGAACAATCGAGAGTTTTCGAATTTCCGAGCATCCAGATTTTCGAATACTTGAATTACAATTTCTTGGTCAACTAAGTCTTCGAATACTGGAATTTCTTGCGTATACAAACTGTATGTATAAATAGCCAATTGTGTATACAAACTGTATGTATAAATAGCCACGTCCTTAAATTGCGTCAGAAATGCCTAACTATTTACTGTCGAAGTCTTAAAACGAACGAAGAAAGTGAACAAATTATTTTGAGTATTTTGTATTCAACGATCTTCGAATATGCGAGATGTAATTACTTAAAAAATTCGTAGAAAAAATATAAAAAATGCGTCACGAGTGTAGTGCGTTGTTATAACTCGAGATGTTAATTCTTCGACTTTGTTCAATGGCCGTCGATTCGAAAGAAGTGAAAATGTAATTGCACGAAAGGTCAAGTGACTCCCCTTTCCAACCTTAAAATGCCGTTAAGAGGGGAAATATCAACCCGTTTTGTCCCCTCGAGTAATCCTCTATTCAATTATCGTGCTCGCAGACACATTTATAACCCTTCAAGGGTTAACCACCTTTTTTTCCCTCGGCGAAGTTTCATCTTGGTCCCGCGTTTTTTCGCAGCCTCTGATGTATCGTTTTCAGATGTCGTTTTAAAGCGGAAGAGCTCGTAGCTCGCACGAGGCGTCGCGAAGGATACCCTTTTCTAATTTCCTCGGGGAAGATAAATTCGATGTCGCGAAACGAAAACTACCCCCGGTGCTGTCTCTCGTTCGAGCCCGTGGAAACGAGGACTCGATTCGATTCACGGTCAACGCGCACCGGTATTTTCTTAATACACAACCGGCTACGGCCAACGAAAGAAACGAACAGGGGAGATAATTGAAACTGTGCGCGACACGAAAATATTTCTCACACCGTGAACCTCTTTTCCACCACCCTCGGATACTAAATTTTCGACCCACCATTCGTTTTCGCCACGGCACAACCTGTACTCGTTCTTTCGTCGACCTCCTTTCATCCCCTTCACCCTCTTTACCACCACACTCTTTCACCGCATACATCCTCTTTACCCCCACACTCTTTCACCCCATACACCCCTTCAGACCAACACCTACACAACCTTACAACCCCTGCACAATATTTACCTCCACATTCTTTCACCCCATATACCCACCTTACCCCCACAATACCACAACTCCACAACCCTATGACCACCATACCCTTACACACCCCACACCTACGCACCCATACCCCTACACCCCACACACATTCACCCCTATATCCCCCTACCCCCACATACCTTCACTCCCATACCCCTACACCCCCCCACACCTTCACCCTCATATCCCTACACTCCCACATACCTTCACCCATAAACCTCTACGCCCCCATAATCCTACATCCCCACACACCTTCACCCCATATCCCTATACCCCCACACCACTGAACCCCCAACTTCTTTCACCCCATACATCCATTCCATCCCCATATCGCCAGAACCTCACAACTCCACACTCCCACAATCTCACACCTACACAACCTTACAACCCCCACACACCTTCACCCCCACAGCCTTACACCCCCACACCTCCATGGAGCAGCGGTGCTATTTTATGCAGTCGCCGTATACGACCGGAAGGAAATGAAACCCCGAAATTGTGGATACGCCGGCGGGAAATTGAGGTTCGATTTGAGGACCGACTGTCCGGATGAATATACCCGCGGCGTGCTCGACCGGCCATGATGAATCGGGAGATTCGGCAAATATTTGAGGAGCCGCGATTTCGTTTGCGCCCGCTGATTGGGATTCATTACCTTCTTACTTTGCCGCGACTTCGAGCATTTGACGGGAATGTTCTTTGATCGAATAAAATAACTCACAGTGGCAGTGAATAATAGTGGATTAATAACATCGATATCATGAAACTTTCCAACCAAAAAGTTTTACCAAAAGTTCTACTATCCGCAACCAGTGAAGACACTTTCGAGCGCAAATGGTAAAATCAGAAATCCGAAAATTTTTCAGACGAAATTACAAGAAAGTTCCGGTTATATCTAGAAAAGAGTTTATGCGTCGGGATACGGTATAGAAAAAATGATCGAAGCACGCAACCGGGAAGAGACACGATCCCTTTTCCCGTTGAACATGGCGGGGCACCTTTGCAAACCAGAAGAATTCTTTTCAGTGTAGTGCGGTTCTCCGCGTGGAATTTCCGCAAGATGCCCGACTATTGCGGCCAGGAAAATAATTGAAGCCCTACCTCTTCCGACAGTAAATATAGGCTACCGTACTCCCTGGAGGAAGTCACGACAGTAAATTTCAGACCGGCTGCTTCTTACTTTCTTCCTTTCTTTCTTTCTTGGAGTTCGCCGTCTCCTCGCCTCGGATTTCTTGCGTCCAATTTTCAAAACGCGTTCGTGTTCCACATTTTAAACTTCCAGCGAAATTACTTTCGCCGTCATTCGGATTTAATTTAATACATTAGCTTCGACGCGATTTCCGTGTTATTCGCTCTTCGATTATTCGCAGGAAATAATTTATAACATCGGTTACCGTCAATTTAGGAATTTTTATATTTGGACATTTAGGGGTTTGGGGTTTTGGGAATTTGGAGATTTAGGTTTTTGGGAATTTTGGAATTTAGGGGTTTGGGAATTTCGGATTTTAGGGGTTTGGGAATTTCGGAATTTTGGCATTTGAAAATTTAGTGGTTTGGGAATTTTGAAATTTAGAAATTTAGGGATTTGGGTATTTGAGAAATTTAGGGGTTTGGGAATTTTGGAATTTGGGAATTTCGGAATTGAGGGGTTCGGGAATTTGCGGATTTGGGAATTTGGCGACTTTGGGAATTTGTAGGTATAGGGATATGGGGATGTGGGGATTTGGGAATTTTGAGAACTTGTGATTTTGAGAACATGGGCATTTAGGAACTTGGGGATTTATGGGGTTTGGGAATTCGAGGATTTGGGTATTTAGGAATTTGGGGATTTGGGGGGCTGGTGGTGGTAGTCACGGGCAATGTTTTGGGAGCTGCTAGGACGAATACCGATTACTATCGTCCGCAAAAATAAGGTATTCCAGCAATCGCAGCGAGGCAACGTGACTCGCAACGAAACCATCGTGGTCCAGCGAGTTCCAGATGCAAAATCAAATTACACCGTCGTCCCTTAATCCCTCGTAACTTCCACCTGTGTACCAGCTTCATTCCACATTCCCCCTTCATAGCTGGACACGTTGCCAACCTACTCGCCAGGCTTCCACGCAATAACTTCTAAACGCACTCCGATGCTTATCGACGTCATCACCGCTTAACACTTTCCGTACATAGTACTTACTATCTGGACGTTCAGTCTGCTTAAGTCTTTATTTGTACAGCGTGGATTTCATAGATTGCATGGTTTAGTTATACTTAGATCTCGATTCGTATGTGGACGTCATAGATTACACGCTTTAGTTCAGTCTAGATCCGGCTTCGTACGTCGTGGATTTGACAAATCTCGTGGTATATTATTCTCTAACCTCGATCCATTCATAGTCTCACAGACTGCCTGTTTCATTTACGTGTCTCGGACTTAAACATAAACACGAGAACAACCGCAGTCTGCTAATTATACTCGAGGTATTTAAAACAATTTCAATTTAGCCACTCACTAATAACGCTATATTTTCGTCCTGTTATTCCGTTACGGATGCAGGTTTCAAACTTACGGTCTACGCTCGTGGAACACCTCGTACAAGATGAGAAACGACGCAAGCGATCGGTTAATAAATGTTCGTGAACCGCAAGCTCGGATACGCTAGCAAAGGTTTACGGAGCTTCGAACTGATTTCGAGAGGGAGATAAATGTAACCGTTCCGTCCCGTTTGTTTTGCACACCGGAAGCAATGAGACTTTTTTGGGAGCTTACCGGTTGACGTTTCGAGTTCAACCGGGTCACAACATTTTGAGCAATTTATGCGATTCGTGGCGCGACCAAGCTTTCGAGCAAGGAACATCGCAAAAATTCTCGAATCTCGGAATACCTGCATCTGAAAATCTTTACATTTCCTGCATGACTGTATATACACAAATCCCAATATCCTCAGATCAGAACGTTATATTTTTATATTCCTGCTAGGAGGTCTGCCTAAAATGCGTATAAAATTGTGGTTAATGGGACATTTGTGATTCTTCCTTGATTTTTTTCATCACGAAAGCTGTTCCAAGATTATTTACGGTATCTGATCTACCTCTGTGGACAATTTTGTAAAAAAATATTCACAATTTCATAAAAAGATATTCACGGTCTCCTAAAAAAAAAATCACAGTTTCATAAAAAAATATTTATAGTTTTATACAAAAATATCCACAATCTCGTAAAAAAATATCGATAACTGCATAAAAACATGTCGGCAATTTTATAACAAAAAATATTAACGATTTCATAAAAAAATACACACTGTAAAATTGAACTGAGATTTACATATACAAGGCATTACGAGTATTTTCTGTTTCTAGATCATCGTATCTGCAAACTTCTATATTTTTATATCTCTATATTCCTGTAAAACTCATTCTGCACATCACCAGTTGACCAAGAAGCTGTTAGACCAGCCAAAGATTGAGTTAACACACGGAAGGAATTAAAATGATAGCATAATTTAAGGGGAAAGCAACGTCTGCGATCGAATTAAAGTGTCGCGTTAATAACAACGCGGTGTCGGAGATACAAACATCGGATTTTTCTTGTTTCCGGCAACGTAGTTCTCTCGGAACGTTCCAGTTTTCGAGGGAATACTTTAATTCCCGGCACGAAAAATCGTTTCAATTTAAATCGCTAGCAGGCGTGCCTCGTAATTCCTGCTAATTCTTCGTTACATAGACCGATGGCGGAAACTTTTCTGGAATACCACCGGAGTTTCTCTCGTACCTTCTCCGGCCGCACAGTTTAGACGAATAGAACGCGTTTTTCGTTAAGGAATTCTGGCGAAACGGTGGAACACCGATGCAACCCTTTATTTCAACAATTTCTTTTCCCTCGAAGACGTTATTCGTTCTTCGATTATTCGCTGGAAATAATTTATAACATTGATTACCGTGAATTTGAAAATTTTTAAGTTTGGGGATTTGGGGGTGTGGGGGGTTGGCGATTTGGGGATTTGAGAATATTGGAATTTGGAAATTTTGGGGGTTTGGGGATTTGTGGATTTGGAAATTCAGAGGTTTGGGAATTTTGGAATTAGGAAATTTAGGGGTTTGGGGATTTGGAAATTTAGGGGTTTGGGGATTTGTGGATTTGGAAATTCAGAGGTTTGGGAATTTTGGAATTAGGAAATTTAGGGGTTTGGGGATTTGGAAATTTGAAATTTAGGGGTTTGGGGATTTGGAAATTTGGAAATTTGGAAATTTTTAAATTTGGGGGTTTGGGGATTTGGGGATTTGGGGATTTGGGAATTTAGAAATTTAGGGGTATGGGAGTTTTGGAATTAGGGAATTTAGGGGTTTGAAATTTTGGAATTTGGAAATTTAGAGGTCTGGGAATTTTCTAATTTGGAAATTTAGGGATTTGCGGATATGGAGATTTGGAAATTTAGGGGTTTGGGAATATGGGGATTTAGATATTTGGGGGTTTGGGGATTTGGAGATTTGGAAATTTAGGGGTTCGATAATTTTGGAATATGGAAATTTAGGGGTATGGGGATTCGGTAATTTTAGGAACTAGAGTCTTGTTATTTCCAACCAACTGATTCTTATGATCATATTGACTTGTTGCTTATTTTGCTAATATTTCTATCACTTGACCTGGCTGCAGACAAACCTGCACCGAAAGAACAAATTGCTATCGTTTCGTGTATCTCGAAGAATCCATGAAACGCGTTCGAAGTCCTGGGATAAAAGTCCGGGACAAAAGATTCACGGATACGCGACCGTTCCGAAATAATAAAGCGAATCTGGCAACGGAATCCTCCCCGTTTCCTATCCTCTGTCTCCGCGGCAATTTTCGAGCGGCGTACTGGGAAAGGTGTCAGAGAATATCGCGACGGAAGAAAATTGCTGCGCTCCTTTGAATAAAATCCGCATACGTGTAAATCTTCAGGGACATTGAAGCGAATCGCGCGAACGTTCAAACACGTTTTGCTTCCCCTCTTCTTGTCGGAACAGACGGGACAAATTCGAACGTTTCTCCAACAAATCGATCCTTTGTTTAACCGTTCGACGATCGATACTCTTCTTCGATGCCAGATGCAAGATCCGTCACGAAGAGATTTGTACGAAGAGATAAATAATTGTGTATGTATAATAGATAAGAGAAGAATAATTGTATATGTACAATAGAGAAAAGGTAAATAATTGTTTATGTATAATAGAGAAGGGGAGAATAATTGTATATATATTGTATAAAAGAAAAGAGAAAAATAATTGTATTTGTATAATAGGAAAGAGAAGAATAATTGTATGTCCCAGCCCTTGTCCTTCATTTCAATCGAAAAGCAGCTGCACACCGAACCCGATGACGCCGATGAAACGCGACGTCGTCCAAGAATCGCGTATAAAATTTTCTAATTACAGTTTCGTTCTCATTGCACCGGTAACGATTTCCCTAATCAAACCGGAGGTACGAAAGAAGATTCCCGGAAGGTGAAAGAGGTTTTAACGCCGCTTTAATTCCACCGCGGTACTCGGACCGACAAATAAGTGGCGCATAAATTCCGTGGCACGCTCCTGATAAAATGAATCTTAATTCGTCCACGGTGAAGACCCCTAATCGGCCGGATTGAAGGAATCCGAAACTGAAATTTCATTCCCCGTGCCGTGAAACCCTCGCCGTTTAACTTCTCTTATTCTTTCGGAATCTTCTTTCGTTATTATACGCGCGAGGCCGGCACCGCGAACGGTCTTATGAAAAAAGCTTTTAAGCTCGTACTAAAATTCTTTCCATTACCGGCGGTAAACTTAGATCGTTGTTTAAACGAAAATCTTTCATTAGGAAGATCGCGATAGGGAATCCGTGGTGAAATATCTGCGTCTTGTTCGAGCGTTGTGAAATACGCGCTTGCGTTTAAATTGTAAAACGTGTCGCATTCATACTAGAATCGTAAAGCGATTCGGCTTATTTTTAAGTTTAGAAAATTCATGAATAATCAACGACTGAAATTCGAAATTTAGGGGTTTGGGGTTTTGGGAATTTTGGAATTTTGGGGTTTAGGGATTTGAGGATTTGAAAATTTAGGGGTTTGGGAATTTTGGAATTTGTAAATTTCGGGGTTTGCGGATATGGGGATTTGGAAATTTGGGGGTTTGCGGATACGGGGATTTCGAAATTTAGGAGTTTGGAGTGTTAGGAATTGGGGAATTTAGGGGTTTGGGAATTTGGAAATTTGGAAATTTAGGGTTTTGGGAATTTTTAAGTTTTGAAATTTAGGGGTTTGCGGATACAGGGATTTGAAAATTTAGTGTTTGCAGATATGGGGATTTGTGGTTTCCGGAATTTTGTAATTTTGCAATTTGGGATTTTGGGTATTTTGAAATTAGGGAATTTAGGGGTTCGAGAATTTTTAAATTCGGAAACTCTCAATGAAAGCATAAATCGTATAAAAACTCAGGAAAAATGGGAAAGTATTTATTTTCCATGTTCATCCGCATATACATTTATGGAAGTACAACTGCGAAAATTGAAACCCTTAATTTAAATTTTGTTTCTCACCTAAGTGCCCTTTTCTTGATTGAACAATTGTAGGGCACAATACAAGGTACAATGTAATAAGGAAATCGTAGGGCAAGCATAAGTTGGCTGACAAGAATCGATCGCTTTGGCTCGAAACAAAATTTGATTCGTGCGAGAGAAAAGGCGTCGTCGAAAGTGTCACGGAAGCAAAGTTAAAGGGAGGAAAAAGGGGGAGTAGCGAATATTCGCCTTGCGTCGGAGCAACGGAAAACGTCCAGCTACTAGCCGGAGGAATGTTCGGGAATAAATTCTCGCATTCCGGGAACGGTAGGATAGGGTGGTCGAAAGGGGTGGTTGTTCGTCCAATCGAAGGATCGTTGAACACCGCGCACCCTCGCCTTTGGCTCGAGTCTCGGGGCTGCTTGCAATAAGGGATGACATTCTCTTACGTCCGGAACAAAGGACGACCGGGCACGGTCGAATGTCGACAACTTCCATTATGACTCGAAGACAATCCGGTTCTCCCGTTTCCACGGGAAGACGTTGCCAGGATAACAAGATGGAACCCGTGAATGGGTGAGACGCCGCTCTTGAAACAACCGGCCGAAAGGAAACTGTTGTTTAACTATCATCCCGTCGTGTTTGCTCGCGCCCTCGAATTACTTATCGAAGTTGCTCGCGTTCGACTGGTCGGATTCCTGACAATCGACCGGGTGATTCGGATCGATTTTCGGAATAGCCCGGGAACTTCGGAGGAGGACCCAGGTTACGACGAAGTTTCTATACGGGCGAAAATGTACGCGTTATGAGCGAAAAACTGACATCCGCTACTTGGGGGAAATTCGGAGAGGCTCGGAAGTTTGTTGTCGAAAAATGTGATCACGATTCTTTTAAAACTTCCTTATTTTCGACTTTTCTGTTATCGAAATTTTACCAATGTGGCATTTATACTCTCGTTGTATTCTCACATGTGTGTATTCCTGTGCGTTTTATTTTCAAGCTTTGTAATTCCACGCACTCGTATGTCCACGCATTCAAATCTCCAGAAATTGAACACTTTTACGCATTGTATTTCCACACGTTCGTACTTACACACGTTGCAATTACACATTTTCGTACTTCCACGCATTCGTAAATCCACTCGTTTGTATTTCTATGCATCGTGATCCCACGCGAATCTATGTCTCCACGCGCTGTAATTCCACGCGTTATAATTTCACGCTTTTGTAGTTCCACGCATTCATAATTCCACGTGTTTGTATCTCTATGCATTGTGATTCCATGTGTTTCTATTTCTCCGCGTGCTGTAATTCCACGCGTTATAATTTTACACTTTCGTACTTCCACGCGTTATATTTCCACGTGTTGTAATTTCACACGTTCATACTTCCACGCGTTGTATTTCCACGTGTTTTAATTTCTAATTCCACAAATTTGTACTTCCACGCATTTATAAGTTTCCATGTTTGTATCTCTATGCTTTGTATCGTAATTCAACGCGATTATATCGCTCCACGTGTTGTAACTCCACGCGTTGTAATGTCACACTTAATCCATCCTGTAGATAAAAGCCGCAAGGAGAGAGCGAGCAACTAATTAACGAGACATTAAGATCACCCTCGAGCGCGATAAAAATAGATTCTCGGTGGCGTTAGATAAAGACGGGTTCCCGATTCAACACCTTTTTATCCGTTCGAAGAGTTCCAATCTCTAACAACCGTTTCCCGGGGGAATCCCGTTTAATCGAGCATTATTTCACGATCCGCCGATAAAAGGGTCTACGGAAGCCCGAATAGAAAGGCGTATGATAAAAACGAGGAATACCGATGGTCGAGACGCGATGTCATCAAGATTTCATAAGTTTAACCTTCTTCGGGCGCAGTTTCTTGGTTCGGGGTTAATTAAGCTTCTTGTGGCGCGACAAGAAAATCGACGAATATTTGCCGGAAGAAGATGGAAAGCGAACGAGAAATCTTTTTGGCTACGTCGACGGTCTATTACGAATAATTAATCTTTCTAAACGTACGCGGTTTTCTTAAATTTTCTAATTTTCTTCAATTTTAAACGCTACTCGCTTCAACATCGCCGACTCGATCGAAACGATTTTTTGGTTAGCTCGATCTCGATGGACTCCGGATGACTTCCGGACTGCTCCTGATTCGCCGGAATCACGCTTCCGCTAAGTTTCTTCCAAGTTTCGAGTTTGTAGGACCGCAAATTTTTGGACCGCGAAAGTTCGACATTTCTAAGTTTTTCGATTTTCGGAAAATTACGAATTTCCAGAGTCTCCGATCTTCCGAGGTTGGGGAACTATATGAGGTTCACATTCTGAAGTTTCTGAGTTAGCAAAGTCTTAATTTCCTAAATTCTCCATGTATCGAATTTGAGATTCAGTGTATTTCAGGTTCTTTAGATTTCTAGTTTTTCGAGTTTCGAATTTTTCAAAATCAGCCCTGTGAGTTTCACATTCTGAAATTTCCCACTTAGCGAAATCCTAATTTTCTAAATTGCGCATGTCTCGAATTTGCGATTCAGTGGATCTCAGGTTCTTTCGATTTGTAATTTTAACAGGATCGCAAATAAAGTTTTCGCGAAAGACATGATACGAATTACTGATATTAATTTATGAAAAAGACGAATTGATTTCGAAAATTACATGTCTGATGGCAAATGGCACGCGAAAAACGAGAACAATGAAGTCTGTTTTACGATAAATAATCAGAACGTATTCCACGAGTTTGAATGCACTCATTCAGCATCGTGTACACGGCGCAGTGCATTATTTATACGAATATCATATTGACATATCAGCACAAACAATAACGTGGATTTTTCATTATGGCCAACTGATATCTCGTATCGTTTTGTTTCGATCAAATTAACGATGGTGCATGCGGGATGATCAACGCACTGTTTTCGCCTAAATGAATATTCAATATCTTCTATTATTACATGCTTGACATAATATTTTGCCTGTTTTCGTATTCCGGAAATATGAGCATTTCAGATTCTCAAATTAGTTGATACGGTGGTTGACACAGTGAAGTAGAAGAATTTGGGGACGTAACAATTTGAGGATATAGGAATTTGAGAACCTAAGAGTTTGAAGACATAGGAATTTGGGAGTCTAGGAATTTATGGATGTAAAACTTTGAGGACATAGGAATTTGGGAGTTTAAGAAATCCAGGATGTAGAAATTTTGGAATCTATAAATTTGGGGAAGTAAGAATTTGGGCATATAGATATTTGGGAACCTAAGAGTTTGGAGATATAGGAATTTGGGGGCCTAGGAATTTCTAGATGTAAGAATTTGGGCATGTAGAAATTTGGGAGTCTAGGAATTCCAGGACGTAGGAATTTGGGGATATAGAAATTTGGGGGCTAAGAATTTCCGGATGTAAAAATTTGGGGACGTAGGAATTTTGGAGTTTAAGAATTCCGGGACGTAGATATTTGGCAACCTATCAATTTGGGGATGTACGAATTTTGGAGTCTAGAAATTCCAGGACATAGAAATTTGGGGACCTAAGAATTTCTGGGTGTAAGAATTTGGCGACGTAGGAATTTGGGAGTCTAGGAATTCCAGGACGTAGGAATTTGGGGATATAGAAATTTGGGGGCTAAGAATTTCCGGATGTAAAAATTTGGGGACGTAGGAATTTTGGAGTTTAAGAATTCCGGGACGTAGATATTTGGCAACCTATCAATTTGGGGATGTACGAATTTTGGAGTCTAGAAATTCCAGGACATAGAAATTTGGGGACCTAAGAATTTCTGGGTGTAAGAATTTGGCGACGTAGGAATTTGGGAGTCTAGGAATTCCAGGACGTAGGAATTTGGGGATATAGAAATTTGGGGGCTAAGAATTTCCGGATGTAAAAATTTGGGGACGTAGGAATTTTGGAGTTTAAGAATTCCGGGACGTAGATATTTGGCAACCTATCAATTTGGGGATGTACGAATTTGGGAGTCTAGGAATTCCAGGACATAGAAATTTGGGGCCTAAGAATTTCTGGGTGTAAGAATTTGGGGACGTAGGAATTTGGGAGTATAAGAATTCCAGGATGCAGTAATTTAGGAACCTAAGAGTATGAAGCTATAAAAATTTGGGAGCCTAGGAATTTTTTATGTAAGACTTCGTGAATGCAGAGACTTGGAGTCTAAGAATTCCATGACGTAAAAACTCAAGAACCTATGAATTTGTGAATATACTAATTTCTGACCTCAAGAATTTGTCGATATCCATTTCCCAATTCCGAATTAATCTCGCACCCCTTCCAAACACCCTAATCAACATCCCCGTACGCCAATTCCTACGTCGTCCATGACACGCGACGAAAATTTTCGTTCGCGTTGAAACGAAACGGAAGTGCAAGAAGACGAAGCAGAGACAGGCGCAGAGTGCTTTGCTCTTGCAACGATGTCGTGAAACTGCTCAAATTTGAGAAACTACGGCGTACGAGTGCAATAATACCGTGTTGCGGGCTTTAATTAACCCCGGAACGACCGCGGTTTAATTCCTTGTGCTTCTCCGCGGAATAATTACCGCAAGGATATGAAAAAGCTCCGGGGAACGAGGTGAATCTTTCTCCGCAAGGATTGTTTCTACTCTATTTTCCCTTTTTATTTCTCTCTCTTGTCGCGATGTTACGATTGCGGACAAATACCGTCCTTCTGGTTCATTCCGTGCTTTTGCTCGTTCTCGTTCGCGCAACAATTTTTCAAGCGACCGAAAACGCTTCTCTTTTTCTTCTTTTCTTTTTTTCCATCTCTCCTGTACAACGATTTTTTCGGCCTTTCCGGAAACATCTTTTCGCTGGCTCGAATTTTGAAAAGCCATCGAAACGCGTCCCCGTTCGTTTTTCTGCCGCGCGGATTCGTCGAAATCTCCGCTTCTTCAAAACTCGAGATAACTTCGCTTTCTTTTTTTGTCCCTGGCGCTGAAGTTTTTAATTTTTTGGGTACGGACGGTTTTTTTCCGGAAATTTCAATAACGCGAAAGATCCCTCGGCGTCGACAAGTTTTTGAACGACGTTCCTTTTAATTCGGTAGTTAGAGAACTTTGTAAATTGACCAAGTTTCCACGTGGTCTACTTATTGGAAAAGTATCTTTTATCATTGTTTCGCGCGTTCGGAGGATACGTGTTCGAGAGGATAACATTTAACGTTCATTTGATACGAATACTCGTTACAATGTGCTTTATTACGATCAATATAATTAATTGATGTTAAAATGAAGTACAACTTCCATATACTAATTGTTATCATAATTCGTGGAAAAACAGAAATGCGTATTTGGAACAATAGTATTCGATGTATAATTTTCGCGAATTCGTATCAAACTGGTTATACTAATGATCGATGCAATTAACTTTAAACAATATACTCATATTTTAAACAATAACATTCGAAATGTGGTTCTCGCGAATATTTACATGCATTAACGATCCACATAATCAATGCTAAAATTTAATTTCGTATATCGAAAAATAAGATCGAACACGTGATCCTTACGAAAATTCATCAAAACCACGTATAAAATAATTAATATAATTGATATTGAAAAATAAATACATACTTGAAATAATGTTTGACACACAATACTCGTTAATTGTTACGAAATTTGTGAAATGATTAATATAATTAATACGAAGAAATAAATCCATATTTAAAGCAGCAACATTTAGCATGCGATTCTCACGAATCCTTCACGATAAATATGAATAATCATTGACACCATCAAAATACATTAATAATTATTGAAACCATCAAAGTCCATTAATAATTATTGAAAGAAGCAAAATGCATTAGTAATTATTAAAACTGTAACGATGTGTGATTAATTATTGAAACTAAAAATCTGTTAATAATCATTGAAACTGTAAAAATGTAGTAATGATGGTCGAAACTAAAAACGTATTAATAATTATTAGTATCGTAAAAATGCATGAATAATTATTGCATCGTTAAAATGAATACATCTTATATTTCACGAAAAATTCTATTGACCCTCTGCTTGCCTAACGCTCAAATAACAATCAATATTATCAATATTATCAATATTATTAACAACCAATATTATCAATAATATTAACAATCAATACTATCAATAATATTAACAATAAATACTATCAATAATATTAACAACCAATATTATCAAAAACATTAACAATCTATATTATCAATAATATTAACGACCAATATTATCACTAATATTAACAACCAATATTACTAACAATATTAACAATCAATATTATCAATAATATTAACAATCAATATTATCAACAACATTAACAACCAATATTATCAATAATATTAACGACCAATATTATCAACAATATTAACAGTCAATATTATCAATAATATTAACAATTAATATTATCAATATTATTCACAATCAATATTACCTGAGGTCAATGTAATTACTGGTCGAGAAGTATTAACTATGAAGAATCGACGCACGTTGTTCCAACCTTTCCTTTTTCAGCGAGCAGAATTTCTACGAGATACCGATGAACACGAGCGAAAGAATAACAGGGCAAGTAGTTGTTAGTATGTCGAACGGTCTGAGGAATCGAAAGCGATGAGTAAAGGTGAGCTTTGAAATCTTAACGAAGTCTCGAGATTCTCGCGAGCCATCGATGTCCCGATTTAAGCTTGCTCGCGTACAAACGCGAAGAGAGAAAATCTGAAAAGGTATCCACTTTTCGAGCTATCTGACCGTTTCCATGATTCGCTAAAAGCCTCTGAAAAGGGAAAAAAAACGGCCTTGCACGCGTACAAAAGATGCCACCGTATTTCACGTCGAGGTAATATTTAAATCCTCGTTTCCGTGACGCGGTTCGAATTCATTAAAAATGGCGAAATTATTCGCGAACGCTCAATGAAACGCGGTCCTCTTCCACGGAAATCCTCTTTAAGGACTCGGTAAACACGGAATCTTTGTTTCAAACATCGAACGAAAACGTTCCGTGCTTTCCCGGAATTTTTCGCGAGAAAGATGTTCCGTGCCGTTTGAAAATTTCTATCCAATTTCTATTAATAATATTTTGGCACCGGAGGATCGATCGCGAGAATACGTTTTGTCCATTCATAAAATTTGCTGAAGTTTAGGCACATTTAACACATTAACACTAAAACTACCGACGTATAGTGCATAATTATTTTGACGTCAAAAATGAAGTTGAAAAATAAACGAACAAATAATGAAACATAAATTAATAATAAATTAATATTCATATCTCCATTTTCGAAAGTAAAGTTATGATTTAATGGCATCCACCTATTTTTCATACAAAAGTTAATCAATTTTATAGTATGGTGGACAATTATTTTGACGTTACAAATGAAGTTGAAAAGTAAATGAACAAGCCACGGGGCATAAATTAATAATAAATTGATATTTTCTTTTCAATTATTGAAAGTAAAATAACAATTTAATGTCGTCCAACTATTTTTTAAACAAATTTTAATCAATTTTAATGTGTTTCTATTTTATTATACATTGTACAGGTGGATCTGCTACTCGCAATCAAAATTATTAATAGATTTTTAGTTTTAATAAGTATGATTGTAAAAGAGGTTATGACAAAAATGAAAACAAGGAGACAAGGGCTCACATGTACAGAAAATCCGATATTTTACACGAACCGACCTAATTTGTTCAATTTATTTCAATTTACAATAATTTCCAAGTTCGATCGCGAAGAGTCGATCATGTCAACAAAAATGTGCAGTGCCACATAGGCAAATGGAAGTTGACTGTCGAAATTGGAGTCTTTTTCAGCCCGTACGAGTCTCCCGAAGATTTTTATTTAAGACATCGAAGAAGCGAAGCGGAATGTGGCGAACGAGAAAGCGACGAAAAAATAAGAATCCGCTAACGAACGCGTTAATCAGACATGTGTACACTCTATTTCGGCAAAGGATAACGAGAGTCGAAGCGTGTCGAAGAAAAGTGTGAATTAGCAGACTTCACGGTCGGCATGTTCGTTATTATCTCGCGAAAATTTTTAACAGCTCGCCTGGCTCGAGTTTGGGTAAAAGGTTGGGGAACCGGGCCATAATTAATCCTTTGTGGAGGAGGCATTTTGCTGCTTGGGAAGTTTACTTGCACGTGAATTTCGCTGGATTATGTTAATAATCTCGATGTTCATTTATGCACAAAGCGCAAAATATTACATTATGCTTGTGTCAAGATTTTAAATGAAATACCTCAGTTCGCGTCAGTATTTCATTAATATTCCTGTGGTCATGATTTCTTGTCGCGTGTTGAATAGTGATGGGTTGAACTCTTACGCGTTGTTTGTCGGCGCGTTATGTATTTCTACGCGTTGTGTTTTGGCGCACTGTGTGTCACGGCGTTGTATTTCGGTGCGTTGAATTTTTTTGCGCTGTGTTTCGGCGCACTGCGTATTTCTATGTGTTGTTTTTTAACGCGCTGTGTATCTCTAAGCGCTGTGTTTCGGCGCGCTGTATGTTTGTATGTTGTGTCTTTCGATGCGTTGTGTATCTCCACGCGTTGAATTTTTACACGCTGTGATTCGACGCACTGTGCACTTCTACGCGTTGAATATTTACGCGCTGTGTTTCGGCGCACTGTGTATTTCTATGTGTTGTTTTTTAACGCGCTGTGTATATCTAAGCGCTGTGTTTCGGCGCGCTGTATATTTGTATGTTGTGTCTTTCGATGCGTTGTGTATCTCCACGCGTTGTATTCTGGCGCGTTGAATTTTTACACGCTGTGATTCGACGCACTGTGCACTTCTACGCGTTGAATATTTACGCGCTGTGTTTCGGCGAACTGTGAACTTCTATGTGTTGTTTTTTTACGCGTTGTGTATCTCTACACGCTATGTTTCAGCGCGCTGTGTATTTGTGAGCGCTGTATTTCGACCCGTTGTAATTCAGTGCTGTGTATTTCAAAGGGTTGAACGTTTGCGCGTTGTGTATTTCTATGCGTCGTATACTTCTCTGCGATAAATTTCAGCGCGTTGTGTATTCTTACGCGTTGTATTTCGGCGTGTTGAATGTCTAAGCGTTGTCTCACGGCACACTGTGTATTCCCACGTGTTGTGTATTCCTGCACATTCTGTATAATCAAGTTGAATATCAGCATGCTGTATTTCGATACCTAATATTCGAACGCGCTGTTAGGTTTCAAAGCTCCAACCCTCCAAAATTCAAAAATCCAAAATCCAAAAATATCCCGGTTCCAAATTTCGGTCTTAACTTTCCCCCAAAAGTCCCACATTCCCAAAGTTCCTCTATCTCAAAATCCCAAAATCCCCAAAACCAAAATTTCTAGAACCCCATAAATCTTACTCCACAACTTTGCCAAGAAAAAATGTTCCAATATCCGAAAGATCGAAGTATCCCGATTCCCAAACCTGCTAAAATCCCGAAATTGCTGAAACATCGAAGTCTCGAATATTCCAGAGACCAACAAAGTTAATCGATACGATGTATATGTATATACGCACGCGTTATATCGCCGTGCATCGTATTACCGGGCATCGCGTTACGCATCGAGTAACGGTCGTACGGTAATCGGAAATTTATGAATGAAGCGTGGCAATTAATATGCTACGATTCATCAAGGGGATCATGGTGAACGAGTAATCAGCTTGATGGCTAACGTCACGTTCCAGTTGTTGGCTCGTAAACGGCATTAGGAAGGAACAACGCGTACATGCATCACAGCCCTGTCATCCGTCTGATCGATTAGATCCCGAATTGGAAGCCGGATGATCGTCGATCGGCAGCTAACAACGTCAATTTCCTTCTTTCGTTTTAAATCGAATTCAAACTCGCGCCTGTTCAAATTTTCGTAGCAAATAATATTCCCTCGCAGCGTCAAACCATAGAACGTACATCAGAAACAAAAGATTAGAAACAGAAAGTGAGCCACAAAAGGAAAAAACGTCGATGAATAAATATATTCAAGGACTAGTTAGCGATTTTTCCATGAAGTATAACATGATTTTTGTCTGCAAATCTATTACATCTCTTCGACAAAGTGTTTTTTTGAGTATCGGTTCATAAGACCTTGATCTATCTATATCAAAGTAAAAAGTAGTATAAGATCAACCTTTATGGACAACATATATGTATTATGTGTTGAATTATTAGGTTGTCCTGCAAGTTTCTTCCCTTTTTGATATAATATAAAAACGCACTTCGAGGGATATTTTGCAAGTAATTAAGGAGTAAATAATCATTTACTGAGGGATGAAAAGGGGCGATACAGTAGAAAACCTTGTATTTAACACTAGAACCAACCAGTCAAAATGACTGGTTTCGGGTTTGACATTTTATGTCATAAAATTTGGTGACCGACCTTTTGTCAAAATATCTGTCACGTTTTATTGAGCTAATGAATGGTTGTATATGTTAGATGATACTGCAATATTCATTTATTTATCTTTCTACCTCATTTTCAATTCTAAAGTAAGTAATACAACAAATCTTAAACAATAAATATTGTGTATACATTTCTATTAAACAAGGAAGGAATATAAATTTAAAATCTAAAAACGATGATTTAAAAACTTTAAATCATCTAAACGGGACAACCTAATATTACCGATGCTAACCTAGCAGAAACAAAATTGATCGTCACACTGCGCAACATCCTAACATGAACGTGTCAGTGTGATCATAACTGTACGTTAAATCGACAATAACTTAAAATATAAAATAGCACAGCTGGATGTATAAAACAGCGGGATGTTGACATCACGAAATGACGATTAGGAAATAAGTAAAAGTTGTTCGAACGGAGTTGTAATTGATACTTTCACTGTGGCGTCAATTGATCGGGGACGAGCATGCTTAAAGAGAGATTAACACGGATCGTGCTAAATCACGTCCGAACATTCAGCGATATTTTCACTTTGAATCGTCGAAACGATTAAACCGCCGTTTATTTATTCGGCGATGCTGGTACGCGATATCGGAATGCAATTTCCATTAGAGATAAGAATCATCGATCAAACTTGAGAACGCGTATTCTTGTTGCGTATGCAGGCACCGAAGTTGCACGACGGCTTCGCGGGATCAGAATTCAATTAGATTCGACGACCGTACGTTTCGCGTGAAAAATTTATGAACAACGTCGAGAATGAAGCCGCTCCCGAAGCTCGCGACTTAACCCTCTTGACCCGGAAAGTTTTCACGAGACTTTCTTACATACTCGTATTTACACACCGTTAACCTGATACTCCAATTTCACGGACGCTCTTTTCATTTTGTAAAAACTACACATTTTTACTGGGCTCTGCTGCGAGGGTCCCGTTAAGATTTCTAAATGGCCACGTGCTCGTTTTCAGATACATTTCACATATAGATTGTTAGGACTGGAAATTTTAAACAGATTATATGCAGAATTATATACATGTGTTGTACACGGATGTTTCGATAAGATTTTTAGATAGCCACATGTTTTTAGATGCTTTTCACGTGTACCATATTTTGTTAGAACTGAAAATTTGAGGCCAATTATAATGCTAGTTTTCAGATACTTGTCACATATAGATTGTTAGGAGTGGGAATTTTAAACACATTATAATGCTCGTTTTCAGATACATTTCACATATAGATTGTTAGGACTGGAAATTTTAAACAGATTATATGCAGAATTATATACGTGTGTTGTACACGGATGTTTCGATAAGATTTTTAGATAGCCACATATTTTTAGATGCTTTTCACGTGTACCATATTTTGTTGGAACTGAACATTTGAGGCAAATTATAATGCTAGTTTTCAGATACTTGTCACATATAGATTGTTAGGAGTGGGAATTTTAAACACATTATAATGCTCGTTTTCAGATACATTTCACATATAGATTGTTAGGACTGGAAATTTTAAACAGATTATATGCAGAATTATATACGTGTATTGTACACGGATGTTTCGATAAGATTTTTAGATAGCCACATGTTTTTAGATGCTTTTCACGTGTACCATATTTTGTTAGAACTGAAAATTTGAGACAAATTATAATGCTAGTTTTCAGATACTTTTCACATATAGATTGTTAGGACTGGGAATTTTAAACAGATTATAAGTAGAATTATTAACGTGCGTTGTACACGCATGTCTCGATAAGATTTTTAGATAGCCACACGGACGTTTTCAAACCTATTTCATGGACGTATACCACTTTTTGCTAGAATTGCAAATTTTTCAATAAATTATATATTCAATTATTACCAACTGTTGTACATATATGTCTCGTTAAGAATTTTACATAGCTACATGTTAGTTTTTAGATCCTTTTCATGAACATATTGTACCACTTTATGTTAGAATTGCAAATTTTGTACAATTTATAAATACCATGATTAACCTCTGTTCTACATGTGCGTCTGGTAAAGAATTTTATATATCCACAATTTCTTTTATAGATCTTATATGTACATGGACACAAGGCACTTTTCATTAGAACCAAAAATTTCACCCAAATTATAAATAGAATTAACAATTCTTCTGCAGCGCAGGAGATACGAAGTGACAGAAAAAGTGCCAAATAACAATAAAGTAAAAACCAGTGCACAAAAAAATCGCAGATACTAAGAAGAAAGCGAACCAGTCGATAAAAGTAGCTTTCCGATTATTTTAACGTCTGATAAACTCATTTGGATGCGCGTACAAATTGAACCTGTACAAAAGAGAGTTCGGTAACGATCGGGGCCGTAACAAAGTCAATTGTATCGGTTATTTCGAATCGTCGATCGAACTTGCAACGAAAAGCGCGCGCGTGTTGAAAGCACGCTTCTTCGTGGAAGCGCCCTCGAAAAAAAGCGCCTGCTCGTTCGTAAATGGGAAGAGAAAACACGGAAGAAAGGCAGAGGGGAGCGAAAAAATAAAAGAGGGACACGGGTCGACCGGTGTCCAGACCATTGAAAACTTTTCCCGCTGTTGATTCTCGTTTTCATATTCCACGTTCCAGGCAGCTCCCCCTTTTTCTTCCGGCCGGGACTCACGCTTTGCCAGCCTGGATTATCCCGCGATCGCGAATTTTTTTTTTTTTTCGCAGATTCTCCTCTACAACGACATTGTCTTGTTTATTAAAAGCACTGACCGTTTTTTCTCCGTTCGAGAAACACGGACATAGTGATCCGACGATTAAAAACGACGCTGGTTTACGATTTGGTCGCGGGTTTTTTACATTCATTGTTTCGCGCGATACCGATTTTCGTATTAACGAGAACGTCGTGCGTCGTTTGATTTTTATCGCCGGGACGTTATCGTGCCGACGCACGTGCTCGTGATTAATTCGAACGAACAATTTATCGTCGAGTTTGCTCGTTAAGTATCCCGTATTCCGTGACGCATCGTGAATTATTGCGGCGATACGCTATAATTTCACTTCGCATAATTTTTCCGTGCGCGTGACATTCAGCTTCGATTGTGTTCCGCGAGAAAGTTATACTAAGTTTTCTTATACTAGGTTTTATATTTAATCATACTAGGTTTTCGACTAAGAGTTCCTGTACGACTTCAAGTTGTATTTCAGAGGAGGTCTTAGCAAGTACTGTGTGAGGGGAAGACTTGACAAATACTATGTGAGGGAACGATTAGACAAGTACTATGTGAGAGGAACACTTGACAAATACTATGTGAGGGAAAGATTGGATAAGTACTATGTGACAGGACCTCTTGACAAATACTATGTGGGAGAAAGATTGGACAAGTACTATGTGATAAGAACACTTGACAAGTCCTGTGTGAGAGGAACACTTGACAAGTCCTGTGTGAGGGAAAGATTGGATAAGTACTATGTGACAGGACCTCTTGACAAATACTATGTGAGAGGAACACTTGACAAGTCCTGTGTGAGAGGAACACTTGACAAGTACTATGTAAGGGAAAGATTGGATAAGTACTATGTGACAGGAACACTTGACAAGTACTATGTGAGGGAAAGATTGGATAAGTACTATGTGACAGGAACTCTTGACAAATACTATGTGGGAGAAAGATTGGACAAGTACTATGTGATAGGAGCACTTAACAAGTAATATGTGAGAGGAACACTTGACAAATACTATGTGATAGGAACACTTGACACGTACTAGGTGATAGGAACACTTGACAAGTACTATGTGATAGGAACACTTAACAAGTACTATGTGGGAGGAACACTTGACAAATACTATGAAAGGGAACGATTGGCGACTTCTTTCCTTCGCAGAGATACAAATTGATACGTTGTTCGCAATTCCAAAATCTCCGGTGCACATAATGACGTCGATTAGGTGACCCGATCGAACGTCGCGATAATTGAAAAGCCGCGGAGCAAATCCGGCGAGCAGCCGTGAACGTTGGGTTAGGGCAAAAGGGATCCGACAGGAGAACCGTTCCAAAAGCCGTGATCAACTTCCATTAATTAAACGGCCGGACAGGGAGGTCTCGCAGACCGGCCAATCCCTTGTCACGTCAATCGCAAAGCCTCGAAAACTTTTCACGCCGCAACCCTTCTTCGCGATGTCGCGTTGTCAAACGACGAGGTGGCGTTGTCAAACGACGTACAGTGGCAGCCCGTGGACCGGCATTTAGTGGTCGCGATGGCACTGTACGTTCACGTGAAACATGCACGCGGACCTCGACAGAGAGTTGTCGTTTCATCCCGGGGACGAAACTGGACAACGGTTGTTCGTTGTACTGGAACGAGCCGAGACAACGCACCCGGAGAATGATCGACGTACACCGAGGAATCGTAATACATGAGCGTAATATAAATTTGTGTACAAAAATGGGGGATTGTTGCTATTACTTTGATGCACGTTATTTGGTCATAATGGCTAAGGTCATCCTCCTCCACTAACCTAGGGATATATATATTCATAGTATGGTGAATAGCCTCTCAACAATATGTGGACACTTTTTGAACTCTTATAACTACCTGAAAACAGTTATATCTTTGGCAAATTTGATTATCTTATATGCGTTCCAGTTCGTACAGTTTTGGAGAACATATTTCAATACCACTAGACTCCCTTACTAGGCTAGAGGTATAAATTGCTGCTCGAAAGTATGTGGACACTTTTTGAATTCTTATAACTACCTGAAAACAGTTATATCTTTGGCAAATTTGATTATCTTATATATGTTCCAGTTCGTACAGCGTTGGAGAACATATTTCAATAATAACATATTAAATATCTCACCGGTAATGCATGTTCCAATAAAAATTTTCATCGTCGTTCTCCTTAATTCTTGTCTCCGAGCACAGAAGCCCAGCAATTTGCCACCTCCAGGCTCTCGCAAGAAGCATCCCAATTAAGACCGTCGTATATTTTCCAAAGGCAACACTTATTATTGGACTCATAATTTTTACCCCCGGTTCGGCCATCGTTCCTTTTGAAACAATTTTCGTTCCAAGTGATTTCGCCACTCGTTTTGAACATTTTTTATAGTCATTTCGAATTTGACCAATGGAGTAAAATGATCCTCCTACAAATTTGCTACTTCAAACGACAACATTTTTTAAGCTAGTCTTCTTAACATTGATGCCGATTGTCATCAAGATAAAGAATCTATAATTGTATTCATTAATGTCTCATCATTTGTTCCTTTATTTTTCAACCTCATTTTCAACATCAAAATAATTGTGCATTACGATATTCTAAAAAGGTCAAACATAGAGTAAGTCACCTTCTTAGGTCTACAGTGCGATGAAAAATTACCCTTTTACAAATTTTCTTCTTCAAACGACAACATTTTTCAAGCTAGTCTTCTTAACATTGATGCCGATTGTCATCAAGATGAAGAATCTATAAGTGTATTCATTTATGTCTCATCATTTGTTCATTTATTTTTCAACTTCATTTTTAACATCAAAACAATTGTGCATTACGATATTCTAAAAAGGTCAAACATAGAGTAAGTCACCTTCTTAGGTCTACAGTGCGATGAGAAATTACCCTTTTACAAATTTTCTTCTTCAAACGACAACATTTTTCAAGCTAGTCTTCTTAACATTGATGCCGATTGTCATCAAGATGAAGAATCTATAAGTGTATTCATTTATGTCTCATCATTTGTTCATTTATTTTTCAACTTCATTTTTAACGTCAAAATAATTGTGCATTATACTAGGTAGTTTCAGTGTTAACATCTAACCCGTTATAATCAACGTGAAGCACGGTGGTTCATCGTTTCTAGATTACCCCGGTGCAGCAACACGCAGGGAACGTTTTCGAGTCGCGTGCAGGCCACGAAACGGTTTACAAGTATTCGCGAAGGCCCTACGGAAAGGGTCGTTTAGAAGTTGCAACTGAACAATCGCGAAAACGTTGTTTCGCGGTTTCGTAAAAGCGACGGCTGTAAATCGCGAGGAAGAACCACGAGCGTCGAACAATAAAACCGTTCGCGAAGTTCAGTCGTCCGATCCTGCGCGGCGGAGATTAAAGAGGAGGCTTTATATCCTGGATGAAACGAGGAAGACCACCGGAAGCAAGGTCGTCTGTTTTTCCGTGCAGTCTTTGCTGGCGAGCATTCCGACGATTAACCAACCTCGGCTGCTAAACCGAGCCGGCAAATTAGTCGGCGGTGAATCTCTCGCCGACGCTCTATCGAACTTTCTTTCGAACATTCCGCGTTTCATTGTTCGATAATAACACGTTCGCTGCACCATCGAGGTAATCGAACATCGTACTAGACAGTATTTTTATGACCAACGTATCTGTCAGGTCTTAGAATAATTATTGCAGAGAGAGGATTAGACCTCGGTCAAAGTTTTCATCGATACAATAGTTCAAAGGTTTTTTCGTTTCTTTAGATACTTTTGTAGTTTAGAATAATAGTCAAGGAGTCATTACATTCTACCCGGTTTTTTATCGATTTATTGTCAGTCATATCTGGGTGCCAGAACCCTCAGCCTTAACCTTAGAGTCTTTATTTACACTTTTCCATTCATATCGTGGTACTCCTTAAGTTTATTACTCGCTACGGTCATTTTGAAGAAAGCCCAGATAGCGGCCTATGCCATGGATATTTCCATTTCCACTCGAATTTAGTTAGCCAATAGAAAATAGTAAACTGTTTTCCTTCAACAACTTGTACAGTTTTGTATGCCTACTTCGAGTGTTGGTAAAATGTAAAGTGTCTTCGGAGAGACACACTCGACACGATAGTTAACAAGTACACATCAAAATAAAATCTAGTCATCCGAAGTCTGACCTATTCATTTCGATACAGTCCATTTTTATCGTTTATTGGGAATCTACTGGTTCCGCGCGTTGTTTAATCCTCACTTAATACCGCCGACGCTGCAATGCACATACAATGGCCGATTATCAGGAGAGTGATTCGATTCTCGAGAGTTTACGAGACCGTGTATTGAATTTACCAATGTCAAAAGTTTCCGCTGTTATTTAGGGAAACATGACGCGCTTCGTAGCGAATGTAATTTCATTAAAGTCCGACGAAGATTATACCGTGCATCCCCGAGGAATCGTAGGAATCCATTTGCCGATATCAAATCATCCGATTTCGTAATGGCCAGCTTCGTTTAATCGAATTAATCGCGAGACACTTTTAATTAAAAGTTTTTCTAATTGACATGATTTTATGGCGTGAAATTATAGTAAAATACTTCTTGAGGAATATCGGTTTAGAATTTCAAGCTTCATCGATGTACACAAATGTTCTGTTTATATTTCAAACACAAAATGGAGGATTACCAGTTCCGGCACTTAATATCGTTTTATTTGTGTATCGAATTTGAACATGAAGTCGGATTTTGATGGCACGAAATCAACATAAAATGATACTTGCAGCATATCAATTTGAAACTCGAAGATGGGTAACAATATTGCATGAAACTTAATAAAAATTCTTGTTTGAAAAATAATTAAAATTAAATTAAAATTCTTTTCCAAGCAAAAATTAATTTTTCAATTAAAATTCTTCTTCGAGCAAGAATCAATTTTTTAATTAAAATTCTTCTTCAAGCAAGAATGAATTTCTTAATTAAAATTCTTCTTTAAAAAAAATTAAAATTGAATTAAAATTCTTGTTCAAGAAAGAAATTAAAATTCTTCCTTAAAATAGTTGATGTTATGCAATAAAGTACAACCAGTTTTAACAGCTTCGAACGTAGAGTGGCAGATACATTATTTGCGTACGCTAAATACGTCAAACGCGTTGAGTTACGTAAGCAAATAACGCGAAGAAAATGAAAAAAGTGTGAGATAAGAGAGAATGGAAAATGGAGGAAGGGTCGAGGAAGCCGGAGAAACAGGGACGAAGAGAATGTGTCAGTCGTTGGAGGAGGGAAGGAATTTTGTTAATTGAACACCCACCGAATCCCCGACGGATGTGAACGGGTTGCATTCGACGCTCGGATAACTTTCGATCCAACTTTAATCAAATTACATCCGTGGCTCGGTGTTTTCATCGTGCCAGAACCTTTCTGATTGCCGGGTTGAAGTACCCGGTGTCGGCCCGCCACAAGTGGATACTGCAAGAAACTACTGGATAGGCTTTTAATTAAAAATTCTGCTACCTTCGATCTGACGATCGTCCTCCTTCGACGACCACCCGTCGATTGTACAACGCGTGGACTGTGCAACGCGTGGAGTATGCAACGCGTCGTGTATGCAACGCGTCCAGTATGCAACACGTGGAGTATGCAACGCTTGGACTATGCAACACGTGGAGTATGCAACGCGTCGATTATGCAACGCGTGGAATATGCAACGCGTTGATTAAGCAACGTGTGAGTAAGCAATGTGTCGACTTTGCAATGCTTGGAGTATGCAACGCGTCGACTATGTAGCGTGTGGAGAATGCAACGCGTCGAGTATGCAACACGTGCAGTATGCAACGCATGGACTATTCAACGCGTGTAATAAGCAACGTGTGGAATATGCAACGCGACGACTATGTAACGTGTGGAGAATGCAACGCGCCGACTATGCAACATGTGGAGAGTGCAACGTGTCGAAATTGCAATGCTTCAACAATGTAACGCGTCAACTATGCAACGCATTAACATTGCAACACGCCGATCATGCAACCTGTCGACGGTGCAACGCGCCGGCAATGCAACTCATTAACTATGAAATGCACCGATAATGCAACGCATCGACTATGCAACGCACCGATAATGCACCGCGTCGATAGAGCAACTGCATCGTACGATGCGTAGAAAACTACATGCGTCAGCCATGCAACTGTGCATCGGGTGCAATCGAACTATGCAACTCTTTGACCAGGCAACGCATATGTAGAATGCACCATACATCAATAATGCAACGCATAAGGTACACTGTACGTCATCATAGAACGTGTTGCTGCAGGAAATAGAAAACTACACGCGTCAAATAGGCAATTGTGCATCGGATGCAATCGAACTATGCAATTGTTCGAGTACGCAACGCATATAGCGCCATACATCGACTATGCAACGCATAAGGTACACTGTACGTCATCGTAGAACGGGTTGCTGCACGAAATTTGATTTTCGTTCGCCTCAAAGCGGAAAAACGAGAACTTCAATATCCGATATGGGAAATGCAGTAATATGAACGTCCCTTTTTCAATTTATCGTCTGCAAACTAATAAGACCAGCCGAAAGTGCACCGGCGAACGGTTCTCTGTTCTGTGTAGAACGCGTACGCGGATGAATACACGGTGTACAAAGACCGGAAACGCTTGCCCAGACCGTACCAAAAAGAATATGTTCGATGGTGATGGGCGTTGGCTGACGAGTTTCTTTTCCCCTTATTTTCCCTTCACCTTCGACGATGGCCCGCTTTGAGAGGCTCAAGGCGATGGATGAAAGTCGAAAGGGAATCGTGGATGGGCCGGTGAAAGCGGCTTCAAAGGGCTCGAAGGAAGTGTTTCCGGTCGTAAAATAGCGAGCCGTGCATTTACGATACGCCAGGGTATTTTCTTCCCTTTTTTTCTCGCGTTCCTTTTCGAACTGCCGGCTCTTACGGGCTAAGGGGAAAATTAAGGAGAGACGGACCGGCTGAATCCGTGAGTTACCTTGTTATCGATCTACTATACCGTAGGCAACGTTCTAAATTACGAATTAATCATCGTGATTAATCATCATACCTTCGTTCAAACTTTTTTGTTTGTTTTACGTCTCTTTTATCGATTATTTGTGCGGCGATGTAATTACCGGGATCACTCGATCGGTTGCGTGTATGGCGATGGATGTATGTTTCTAGATGAGAGCATCATTTTTTGTATTAACTTAACTTTTTTCGTATCAACTTATCATGTTCTTTTGTATAAACTTAAAATTGTTTGTACGTACTTAGTACTTTTTGAATGCACTTAGAATTTTTTGTATTATCCTGGCATTTTTTGTATCAACTTATGATTTTTGTATGAATTTAGCATTTTTATATAAATTTAACATTTTTTGTATGGACTCAATATTTTTCTGTAAACTAAGTATTTTTTGTACGAACTCAACATTTTTGTATACATTTAGTATTTTTTATATGAACTCAACATTTTTATATAAACTTAGTATTTTTTGTACGAACTCAACATTTTTGTGTAAACTTAGTATTTTTTGTATGGACTCAATATTTTTCTGTAAACTAAGTATTGTTTGTACGAACTCAACATTTTTGTATACATTTAGTATTTTTTATATGAACTCAACATTTTTGTATAAACTTAGTATTTTTTGTATGAACTTAACTTTTTTGTATAAACTTAGTATTTTTTATATGAACTCAACATTTTTGTATAAACTTAGTATTTTTTGTACGAACTCAACATTTTTGTGTAAACTTAGTATTTTTTGTATGGACTCAATATTTTTCTGTAAACTAAGTATTTTTTGTACGAACTCAACATTTTTGTATACATTTAGTATTTTTTATTTGAACTCAACATTTTTGTATAAACTTAGTATTTTTTGTATGAACTTAACTTTTTTGTATAAACTTAGTATTTTTTGTTTGAACTTAAGAACTGTGTGACACCGAATTTCGATGACTAATACCGAAGTTACAAGTATTACCCCTAAAGTGCTCGGTGAAACAAACTATCGAGCGTGTCATGGATCAATTAATTTAACCGCTCCGAAAGGATTGAAAGAGTCTCCCGTTTCGATTCGCCCCGCAAGCGGGAACGCGTCTATAGACATTAACGTCGTTCGCGAATCAAAGGAACGAAGAAAGGAGACTGTTTTTTACGGCGGGGGAAAGTTTCGCGCGGACGAAAAGGGGATAATCCAATCACGTTTACGTTTTCACGGGGGCCGTTTTAAATTTCACCGACGCTCGAACTTGAAAACCACCGAAGGACTTTATCCCGCGAAGTAAATCCCATCGACGGTATTTTCTCAAACGTTTCTTAATCTCCATTAAAGCGAAAAAGTTGGTCCGTTCGCTACCGTAGGAAAAAAAGAAACGACCCTTCGTTCGAGCCTTGGGCGCGACCATCCGGAAACGAATCGTCAAAAGTGTACTCGAAATCGATCAAATCTTGCCAGAACCCGTTTCTCTTTGATCGAACGAACTCTCTGAATGCCGGAACGAAAGTTTGCGCCTGATCGTGCCGACTGGATCAGCCTCGAGATCAAGGAAATTCGTTTGTATATTTCTCTTACCGTCGTTAATTAATTACAAGTAGGTTTAATCGCTTATTTGCAATTGCTTCTACTTTCTAAATGAGATCATTGGGCACAGATACATATTCGGGTGTTCGAACGAAGATCGATACCTTTTCTATGTTCTATCGAAGTTGGATAAAAATTATTGGTATTTAGACGATTTACATCCGCCACTTGATTTGATTCAGCAATGTTAAATAATTTTTAACTATATTTATAGTATACACGCGATTTTTGAACATTTAGACGACTCACATTTGCTACTCGATTTAATGCAGCAATGTTAAATAACTTTTAACTAAATTTATAGTATACACACGATGTTCGAACATAGTAAATCAGGCAATATTGGCAATCATAATGAAATAATAATTTCAAAAAATTCATCTTTGCAGTTAAACATAATTTTTCTGATATCAGATAGCAACTCTAAAACTGTTTAGTTGCAAATTTTCATGAATTCTTTTGAAATTAGTATTGCTCTGTTATTAATTGCTATTATTAGCTGTTTCACATATCATGTGTGCAACATTATAAATTCAGTAAAAATGTCTATATAAGATTGCTGCAATAAACAAAATGGCGAGTTTGTGTCATTTTTCCAGTGCAGAGAACTAACCCTTTACACTTGAAGGTTGTTTTACTGGTAACAGATAGCAACGGTAAAACTTCTTGGTTGAAAAGCTTGATGAATTATTTTGAAGTTATAATCTCTCCATTATTAAATGCCACTACTATTCATGTTATTTGTTAGTACCTGTGTTTCTGCTACGGGTAAAGACTATTATTCTAAACTACAAATGTATCTAAAATAACGAAAAAAAAACGTTGAACTATAGTACTGATGAAAACTTCGATTGAGGTCTAATCCTCTCGCTGCAATACGTATTGTACGACTTAACAGTAATAAACGCCCGATGGCGTTAACAATCGACGCGGCGAATCGATCGTGAAATTAATCTCGGGGACCGTCGATCGGATCCGATTAGAAAACAAGCCCGAAATATTGCAATTAATTACGGATTAATTCGAGCGCGCGAACGTGTAACGATTATTTAGTTAATCCGATTAACGGGTCGCCAACGTTCGTCGCAATCGGACAACGGATATTTCACGGGGTCAATGCAACCCGGGGATATCCAACGTGTCCCGTGTCTAATTAAATATCTGCCACTAACGAAGGATCGCCGGCTGTTCAATTATTTCCGACAGAACGATTCGGAAATTATGCGATCTAATTGAAACTCGTGATACGTCGAACTTCCTCGCGACGATGCGACGAATAGATTGTTATCGACCAACGGATTTTACAACGATTATCTAACTTTCTATAACGTGTTCGATTCGATTCGATTTCCCGTTTGATCGGGACAAATATTTTATCCTTCGGCTGAGCCTAGTTTTAGCGAGAGTTCATAAAGTAAGGCGATTATTTAGGGGAAGTTCGGGTGAAAGTTTCGTTGCGAGTTGCAAGCTTCGAATCGATGTATCAAATTGATATAAGAAACTGACATATGTAAATGATATATCAAATTCGTGCAAGAAACTGAGATATCAAATTGATGTAATAAATTGATATAGTATATAGGTTTAATAAATTCATATATTTATCAAACTGATACATGAAATTAACACACGAAACTGATGTAACAAATTGATATATGAAAATTACATATGAAATTTGTACATAAATTGATGTGTGGGAATGGTAGATCAGACTGATACATGAAACTAATTTAATATATCAAATTTATATGTTAAGCTGATACAACAAATTGATGTACGAAACTGCTGAAAACCGATCATGGAAATTAATGTAATAAATTGATGTATTAAAATGATATATTAAATCGATGTACCAAAATGACATATCATATTGATACAATAAATTCATGTAGAAATTAATACAACAAATAGATGTATAAAAATTATTTAATGAAATTTATACAATAAATTGATGAATCAGGATGGTAGATCAAACAGATACATGAAGCTGGTATATCAAATTGGCATAATAAATTGATTTATCAAACTGATAAATCAAGCTGATACATGAAAATAATATATTAAATTAATATGATCAGGCTGATACGACAAATTCATATATCAAAATCATGCAATCAAATTGATAAAATATATTGATGTATCAGAATGATAGATCAAGTTGACACATGAAATGATACATTAAATTAATATGATGAAACTGATACAACAAATTCATGTATCAAAATCATATAATCACATTGATACAATTTATTGCTGTATCAGATCGATAAAATAAATTGAAGCACCAACGAGGAATTGGAAAACGAGTAGCCAGTGATTAAAGTTTGAAAAGAACGAAAGAGGAGTTAATGATCGTGTCCGATGAACCGAGATCGCGTAAATGATGAATGTTTAGGGGAAATAATTGAAGAGGCGGCGATAAATCTTAGCGGAACAACGAAGCAACTACTTTGCACAGGCCATTAACCAAGTACGGAACTATTCCACGTGGTACGGGGACTTGTCACCGTTGCTACCATTTCCAGCCATCCAAACAATATCCCGGTCGGGGTTTCAACCCTCGTCCCGGGACGTCCGGACACGTTACATGCATCGTGTTTAATGTTCCAATGGATATATGCAGTCATTAGGGGGCCGTAATCATCGACGACGTATAATTATGACACGGCATAATCGATGTCGCGTTGCTCCAACGCCGCTAACTGTATCGGAAAGCTTCCCGAACTCGAACGATTGACTCGAATTAATTATACCCGGGACGTGGGTGCACGGATGAACGGTGGATTACTTAACAGTCGCGCAATAAAATGTATTTAACGGGCAATCAAAGATCAAATAATGTTGAGGCGGGAAAATTGAAGATAGCAGAATAGGCAGAAAGTGCTTAGAAATACTCAGGCAAAGTTAGAAGAGTTAAGAAGAAAAGATCAATTAGAAAGAATGACGGACACCAACCACAATAAAGAGTTTCTAATCGTGTCTCAATATTTATGTTGGTGGCAAACTCCTGTTGACGACGCGTTGAATTCCCCGAATTTTCCGGCAGGTTACAGGTCGGCGATCATAAAATCTAAATTACGGTGTCTAGGGTGCGCACAAATCACCCTCACCGTTCGCGATTTAGAATTTCTACGTGGAATTTCGTTAACGCGTTCTTGCATAGGCCAACCCTTAACTTATATTACCGTTTTGACACTGGCATGTGGTTATAGCCTACCCCTGGCAGTTTCATAAAGCCGCCATAGTGGTACAACATGATGGAACTTTTATAAAAAGTGGAGTTTCAAATTAATTAAACTCGTTAAAAACTAAATTTTTATTTTTGTAATTGAGCGAATAAATGTACGTTCATTTTTGTAACGTTTCAGCTCGAATCAATAACGAGAAGTTCGTTTTTGTACCTAATTAAATATCCACGGATGGAAAATTATTATAATTTTCATCGAAAACCGTGTAGCGAAAAATTACATTTTAATTCACGATTAAGAATATTCAATTGCCAATTACGATTTAAGCGTTCGATTGTTATTGGACTGTTTGGAACTTCGGAAATAACGCACCAAATACTCGACGCATCAAACACTAAACGCACCGAATTCACAACGCGTCGACTACACATTGGGTGGAATTCACAACGCATCAAATATCCAACGCACCGAATATTTAACGCGTCGAACACTCAACGCACTGGATATCAAACGCGTCGAATTCACAATGCATTGAATTCTCAACGCACCGAATTCACATGATATCGAATTCACAACGTTCTGAATTGTCAACGCACCGAATTCACAACGCGTCGACTACACATTGGGTGGAATTCACAACGCATCAAATATCCAACGCGTCGAATTCTCAACGCACCCAATATTTAACGTGTCGAACACTCAACGCACTGAATATCAAACGCGTCGAATTCACAACGCACTGAATTCTCAACGCACCGAATTCACATCGTATCGAATTCGCAACGCGTTGAATTGTCAACGCACCGAATTCACAACGCGTCGACTACACATTGGGTGGAATTCACAACGCATCAAATATCCAACGCGTCGAATTCTCAACGCACCGAATATTTAACGCGTCGAACACTCAACGCACTGAATATCAAACGCGTCGAATTCACAACGCACTGAATTCTCAACGCACCGAATTCACATGATATCGAATTCACAACGTTCTGAATTGTCAACGCACCGAATTCACAACGCGTCGACTACACATTGGGTGGAATTCACAACGCATCAAATATCCAACGCGTCGAATTCTCAACGCACCGAATATTTAACGCGTCGAACACTCAACGCACTGAATATCAAACGCGTCGAATTTACAACGCACTGTATTCTCAACGCACCGAATTCACATCGTATCGAATTCGCAACGCGTTGAATTGTCAACGCACCGAATTCACAACGCGTCGACTACACATTGGGTGGAATTCACAACGCATCAAATATCCAACGCGTCGAATTCTCAACGCACCGAATATTTAACGCGTCGAACACTCAACGCACTGAATATCAAACGCGTCGAATTCACAACGCACTGAATTCTCAACGCACCGAATTCACATCGTATCGAATTCGCAACTCGTTGAATTGTCAACGCACCGAATTCAAAACGCGTCGAATTCTCAAAGCATTGGCCACGGAATGCGCCAAATAACCATATCGTCGAATATTCAACCCATCAACTAACTAACGCTTTGACCGCGCATTACATAAACATAATCGCGGGCACACTAACTCGTCGTGCCCTTATACGGTGATCTCGGCAGTTACGCGCGGAAACGTGCGTTTCTTCGAACTCCACGGCAGGAAAAGACGAGGGAAAGGCAACGTTAGGACGGCTCCAGTTATATTCGCGTAACCGATGATTCACGAGGAACGTTGTTTCTTTCTGTCAGCGAGCAGCGAAGGTACGCTCGATATTACGGGGCCGACCGTCAACGTTCTAACCCGTAATTTATGTTCGCCGGGATCGTTCCATGTTTTCTCTCTCTCTCTTCGAAAGCAACGTTTTATTACGCGCGAGACGCCGGCATAATACAACAGCGCGTTCCAGCCAGCTGGTCCGTCGGATTTATAGAATACTCTCCGTTACAAGAATTCCGGAAAGAAATATTCTCTGTTTACCTACGATCGACGACCACTTATACCCGAGAACCTGTTTTTTCGAATAACAACGTTTCTTGCTCGTTGAGCCAGTATTGGAAGCATCTGGGAGATTCATTCTATTGGGGTATGCCGTGGAGTTAACACGCTCACGTTCGTATGGGTCACATGTGAGTGATACGTGTATCGAGTTTGTTGAGATACATAACACATCCATTATAGAACGTATACAATATTCTACCATGACTATTCCACACCCCTATTATTCCACAGACTATTCAATGCGAAGAGCACTCTACGCGCCGACTATTCCTCGTGCTGATTATACCGTGCTCCGACCATTCCACCCGTCGACTACTCTATGCGTTGACTATTCATGGGTAGACTACTCTACGCGCCGAATATTCCACACGCTGACTATTCAATACACCCATTATTCCACGCTCCGACTATTCCATCCGTCGACTATTCTACGCGTTGACTATCCAACTCGTCGACTACTCTACGCGCTGACTATTCCGCGCGCTGTCTATTCAACTCAGCCGTTATTCCACGCTCCGACTATACAACGCGCTGACTACTCTACAAATATCAACTTGTCGAACTCACGGTGCTCCCAATACTCAAGGCGTCGAATGCACAGCGCATCGAGTACAGAACGTACCAAATGCACATATGGTCATACATTCAACCCATCGGTTACATAACACGGGAATACCCAACGCATCGACCACACAATGCACCGAATACATAACCTATCCACAACGCATGGTGTCACGCTGTACATAATATCACGCCACGTTGTATCCACACAGCCTAACAACGTATCTAACAATCGAATAAAGAGCATCGATATAACAACGGCACTAAAACAATCATAATCATTCCTCAAGGTATTACCAACGAGGGATTGCCGTGGGGTCACCGATGACCCAGCGTCATAAACAAGCCATCTCCTTAAATTAGAAAGTTTCTTTATCATTCACCCCGTGATCCACTCGAACGTTCTCCCGAAGAAGCCCGCGAGATAATAAAAAATACTTTATTATCGAAAAGAAGGGACAAAAGTTTCGAACTTCATCAGGAAGTTGGCTCCTGTGTCGAGATGACTGAGAAGTTCACCGGTTCTTTCGTTTCTGGAGAGGAAGCTCCTGCAACGGTGAAAGGAACGCGAAGAAGAACAACCCGGTAAAAATCGGGGACTCGACGAAGCTGCCTGCACGAATCGACTTTTCCTTTACGAATAATCAATTAACGCTGCACGATCATTCTCAATCAATTACGATTAAATTGATCGACCGCTCGACGGAGGATCGCCATATTAATCGCCTCGTTCTAACACTCTTAATTAATTTCCCGGTTGTCCTTTTTGGGAAATGTTTGTACAACGCGACGCGGATAATAACTTGTGCACACCGTGGTCATTAATCACGCTGCTTATTCGAAGATTGAACATTCTTTCGTCGAACGAACGTTTCGTATCGAAAAAGATCGAACTTTCCCATCGTTTTGTATCGAACAACGTCTGCCACATTGCTAAAACAGTCATGGAACTTTATATGCAGAAAATACAAAGCTAGCTCGACTCATCAACAAATTAACAATTTGTTATTAATAACAACCAACCCTAAACACAGTAGAAGAATCAAGTGATTCTTAACAAATTTAAAAACTACTGTATAGTTATGCACAGTCAACCACAACCTCACCTTCGTATACTAGTTAACAGTTGCTAATAACCTTGATAGCTAATACTACTATAAACCACTACTTAAAAAAAAAAAAATAAAAGAAAAATGTTCGCCACGAGATCTCCACGAGTTTTTATTAATATTTGTTAGAGTCCGATTTATTTCAACTCTTTCAGCATTTTTATCGTATAGGGACTGTAAAATTTTCTAATTGAAATGTTTGAGGAACTTTTTGGAAATTATTCTTTTTTTTTTTATTAATCGCCGATATTGTTTTCAACAGTTTGTTCAATAAAGCCGCTTCACTTTGTTCTAATACTAGAAATACTAGAAATTTAGTTAGAAGTTATTTATTTAAAGTTGTTGCATCAAACCAAGTAGCGAATGCGAGTCGCCACTCGAGCGCAAACCTAACCTAACACCGGTTTCTATTGCAAGAGGCACTTAAGAAAACTAGATTGTCCCTGCGATCCTACTTCCCTTGATCTTCTGGTATAACAATGCTGCCGAAGAGAGTTTCTGGTATGTGCTTTTAAGGGCTTGGAATTTGATTTTTGGAACTAGTGGAACGAGGAAAAGGACCAATAGAGTTGAAAGTTACGGAATCGAGTCGGTAAGGATTCGAGGGTTGTTTTCGTAATTGTACACGGTAGAATCGCTTTGGCTTTGGACTTGGTTTTAAACACAAAAATGTTGACTGAGGTCAAAATGTCAAAAAAAGGTCGGATCCATAATTTGATGTCGTTTTTCCCCAAATACTAAGAATCAGAAAAATCGGAAAAGGTCCAGTCGTCCACAAACCATAGCAGAGTATGGTCATCCAGTTTGACCCTACTATCTCAAAGGTAATAAAGTCAATCTAAGTTCTCTTTTGTTCAATTAATTTACTATTTCAATTACTATTAAAGGATAAATATTCCAACAATACTTATTAAGTAATAAGAATGCAGATTAATCTAAAGCGATTCAAACATGCTTACCGAAAGATTAACCTAGCAAGTTGCACTCGACGATCAAGCAGAAAAATTAGCATAGCTCCACATCGAAAGTTGCAGCCCACAGTAAAAATTGTAGACGATGATCAACAAATTTGTCGATAAAGAATAAATAGTCGAACAATATTATCTAACCTAAAGCTATTTAAGCAAGCTTAACCTAAGTTTAACCTAACAAGTTGCACTCGCCGATCAAGCAGGAAAATTAGTGTACCTCCACATCGAACGTTGCACCCCGCATTAAACTTGTAGACGATGATCAACAAATTTGTCGATAAATAATAAATAGTCCAACAATACTATCTAACCTAAAGCTATTTAAACAAGCTTAACCTAACAGAGCTTAACTTAAGCTTAACTTAGCAAGTGCCATTCGCCGATCAAGCAGTAAGATTAGTGTAGCTGCACATCGAACGTTGTACCCAGCACTAAAATCGTAAGCGATGAGAAAAAAGATTGCAACATTTTTCTAGCGTGATATTTGGCGCGCAGACAATTTCACGGAGGTTTAGCGTTTAATAATTTGCATGACGTATTACATACGTAAAGATGCGTTTTCTGCGGGCTACCCTCTGATGTATAATGCATGTTCTCTTTAGCATTTTATCATGGCGCGGCCCCGCCGTGGCAATTTACGTTCAAAGGCACACGGCAAAAGGACAAACCCACGTCGCGAGGTTAATTTACATGTCTCGTAATTAAATTTCGACTATCTCCGTACTCACGGCGAATCTCGGTTAAACAATTCGTTCAAGTTTCCGAACATTCGCCCTACATTCGAACCGAATGAAGGACGAATAATATCTCTCGATTGACATTTGCAACGAATAAACCTAATTGATCGAGAGAAGTCACTGAAGATAAATTACTTCGAGAAGGACGCATTTGACGTAAGGACGATTGCAAAACACGTGAAAAAAAAGAAATGTTTAACGCAATCCTTGATGTATCATTCGGGATTACGCGTTTGTTTAATAACGCGGTCCTTTCTCTTTTCCCTTTCTTTTGTAGCCGCTTTAGTAACAGCTTTTAGAATGTTGTTTCGCGAAGTTCAATCCCTGGCTGACTGTAATCTCGTTAAGAGCTACGGAAAACGACTGCGTCATTCGCAGTTTATTTCGTTCCCGTAGTTTACGACAAACTATACGTTTCAAACGGAGCATTTAATTACAGTCCCGTTGATTATCTTAAGGGAAGAATCGTGTTACTGTTCGATCTTAACTTGTCTTCGTTAGCTGCACTCTGACGCGTTGTAATTCTCGAGCTTGGGATTTCGGTGTCCCTTTTCTGCGTGATTTCGTTGTACCATTTTGTATTACAGCATTGTATATTTCTACGAGTTGAATTCCAGCGCATCAAGTTTCAACGCGTTCTATTTCGGTTCTTCAAGCTTCAACGCGTTGTATTTCAGCGCTTGAAACTTCAACGCGTTGTATTTCGGCATAGTATACTCTTACGAGTTGAATTCCAGCGCATCAAGTTTCAACGCGTTCTATTTCGGTTCTTCAAGCTTCAACGCGTTGTATTTCAGCGCTTGAAACTTCAACGCGTTGTATTTCGGCATAGCATACTCTTACGAGTTGAATTCCAGCGCATCAAGTTTCAACGCGTTCTATTTCGGTTCTTCAAGCTTCAACGCGTTGTATTTCAGCACTTGAAACTTCAACGCGTTGTATTTCGGCATGGCATACTTTTACGAGTTGAATTCCAGCGCATCAAGTTTCAACGCGTTGTATTTCGGTTCTTCAAGCTTCAACGCGTTGTATTTCAGCGCTTGAAACTTCAACGCGTTGTATTTCGGCATTGCATACTTCTACGAGTTGAATTCCAGCGCATCAAGTTTCAACGCGTTGTATTTCGGTTCTTCAAGCTTCAACGCGTTGTATTTCAGCACTTGAAACTTCAACGCGTTGTATTTCGGCATGGCATACTTTTACGAGTTGAATTCCAGCGCATCAAGTTTCAACGCGTTGTATTTCGGTTCTTCAAGCTTCAACGCGTTGTATTTCAGCGCTTGAAACTTCAACGCGTTGTATTTCGGCATGGCATACTTTTACGAGTTGAATTCCAGCGCATCAAGTTTCAACGCGTTGTATTTCAGCGCTTGAAACTTCAACGCGTTGTATTTCGGCATGGCATACTTTTACGAGTTGAATTCCAGCGCATCAAGTTTCAACGCGTTGTATTTCGGTTCTTCAAGCTTGAACGCGTTGTATTTCGGCATTGTACATTTGTACTAGTTGAATTCCAGCGCATCAAGTTTCAACGTGTTGTATTTCGGTTCTTCAAGCTTGAACGCGTTGTATTTCGGTTCTTCAAGCTTGAACGCGTTGTATTTCGGCATTGTATATTTGTACGAGTTGAATTCCAGGGCATCGAATTTCAACGCGTTGTATTTCGGCATTGTATACTTCTACGAGTTGAATTTCAGCACATCGAATTTCAACGCGTTGTATTTCGGCGCATCGTGCCTCAACGCGTTGTATTTCGGCATTGTACATTTGTTCTAGTTGAATTCCAGCGCATCAAGTTTCAACGTGTTGTATTTCGGTTCTTCAAGCTTGATCGCGTTGTATTTCGGCATTGTATACTTCTACGAGTTGAATTTCAGCACATCGAATTTCAACGCGTTGTATTTCGGCGCATCGTGCCTCAACGCGTTGTATTTCGGCATTGTATACTTCTACGAGTTGAATTTCAGCACATCAAATTTCTACGCGTCGTATTTCAGCATTGTATACTTCTACTAGTTGAACTTCAGCGAATCAAATTTCTTCTTCGCGCTTCAACGTGCTGTATTTCAGCGTTTCGAACTTCAATGCGTTGAATTTCGGCGTTTCGAATTTCAACATGTTGTACTTCGTTTCACTAAATTTCAAAGCTTTGAATTTTTGTCGTGTTGCTTACAATCTAGTTTTTTAAATTATTGTTTGCTTCAATGTCGTCCAACTTGCAACAGTATTTGATTCATAAATCAGCAACCCACGCAATGGAGTTGAAATCAAAATTCGGCAGTTCACGGGTTTATAACTTCCGTAATTGAAAATAAGAAATCTGAGACCCGTTAATTTGACGGGTTCCGTAAACCAAGTGTTAAACACTCAAAAAAAAAAAATTCGTCGTTCTCGCAGTCCCGTTGGCTATATAATAAGAATTTACTGTGACTAACTGCATCATGGAAAACGAACGGGAATCTGGGTCGAGCGTCGATCGTCGTTCGATCGGTCCGATTCTTGTTTCGCAAAAATAAACGCACGTTCCAGGTGAAATTCCTGGCGTCCCGATATGGAATTAATTCGCCGTCTCTGTTCCGAGAAGAATTCGCATCGTCGTAATCGCCGGCAAAAGGATCGCGGCAAGATTCAACTTTAATTAAACGTCGAGTTACATTTCGAGACCGGGACGATGATAATATTGCCTCGACGGCTGAGTCCGTACGTTAATGAGTTTTACTTAGCATCTGGCGAAAGAACGTCCGTCCTTGCTCGAGGAACAGACAAATTTCGTTGCTCTAATTTTCGCGTCTTCTGATTCGTTCCTTTCATTCCTCACGTAAGTACGGCAATTACGGAAACCCATAGTTTTCTCCCGTTTTTCTCGCTCGGTTCCGACATACTGAATATGCTACCTGATGGTATTAAAGGGAAAGAATTCTTGAATTATTGAGTTATTGTTAACCACTTATTTATTTGAGTTATTGTTGATTTTGAATTCTTAAGTTCTTGAATTCTTCGTGTTGTTCTCGCCTGATGGCGATATACTGAATACAGTGTGCATGGTATGGAAATGATGAAATTCTTAAATTATTAGGTTAGTGGATTTTCAAGTTTTCGATTCTTGAAGTTGTACATTCTTCATTCTTCACAATCTACATATCTACATCTCCAAGTCCTCGATTCTGAAATTTCAAATCTTGAAAAGAAATCCTTAACTCCGATCTTCAACTCTTCAATTTATGAATCACGAATTCCGAAATCCTCACTTTCATAAATTCCTAAATGTCCAAATCCTAAAATATTATTAAATTCTCACATTTTTTATTGTTCAAATTCTTAAATCTTTAAAATTTCCAAATTCGTTCATTCGCAAATTGTCACATACTTAAATCTTGCAATTTCTAAATTTGCAGATTTCGAAATTCTTAAATCCCAATTTTCCGAGTGTTCAAATTCCGAATCTCTAAATTTCCAAATTTCAAATTTACCAAATACTTGAAACTCCAAATCTCTAAATCCCCAAATTCCCAACTTCCCAACTTCCCGAGCGTTCAAATTCCGAATTCCTAAATTTTCAAATCTCCAAATTTCTAAATTATCAACTACTTAAATCTCCAAATTCCTAAGTCCCCGAATTCCTAACTTTCCGAGTGTTCATATTCCGAATCCCTAAATTTCCTAATTCTCAAATTCCCAAATTTCTAAATTATTAAATACTTAAAACTCCAAATCTCCATTCCCCAAATTCCCAACTTCCCGAGCGTTCAAATTCCAAATCCCTAAATTTCCAAATTCCCAAATTCCCAAATACTTAAAATCCCCAGCTCTCTAAATCCCCAAATTTCCCAAGGTTCAATTCCAAATTCCCAGATCTATCTCCCAATACCCGAAATTTGCAAATTTACAAACATCTAAATCCCGAGATCTCTAAATTCCCAACTTTCTGAATGTTCAAACCCCGAATCCTCAAATCTCGAAATCGTCGAATCCCGAAATTCTGATCCCGCCGAGCCCGGATCACCCGCAGAGAAAAAAAGCACGAATGAAAATCGAAATGTTCACAAACTATAGTTAGAAATGACCATCGTGTGGATGTGTCGCAACGTTCCACCGGTTAAGTAACCCGAAAAGAGAACGGGGATCCGATACGGCGACGGTCACCTTTCACGAATCATCCACGCGTCCTCGTTTGCTCTCGAAACCGCGATTACGTTGTCTGCAGCCGAAGGAATCCGGGAATGCGGCCGAGAATTGGGTTCACGGATCTTCCGAAATGATTGCCGGACAAAAAACCGTTTCGATTCCATCTCGAGATCGTCCTTTCGCCGTTCGTCGGACACTCTCGTTTCTTTTTCTCCCTCCATTTCCGTGCCACGCACAAAATCGACCAATTCCGCGTTTCGAATCGAAAGGGAAACGGAACGTTTCCTTGAACATTTTTTTTCATCGCCAAAAATATTTCCTCGAAGAGAACGTTCGAGTACCAGGATCTTCAAAGTATCACGGGATACATTAAGTTATCCAGTAAATTCCTTGTTTAATAGAAATGTATGCACAATATTAATATTTATTTAAGATTTGTTGCATTAAATACAATGTGTTCTACCGAATCGCCCTTCTTCGTCCATCAGTAAATATCATTTACTTGATCACTTGCAAAATATTTCTCAAAGTGCTTTTTTATATTATATCACAAAGGGAAGAAACTTATGGGACAACCTAATATATATATTGTATATACATACACATATAATTATTACTAATGGGTTGTTCGGAAAATGATTTCATTCTTTCCCAACAGGCTTTAGAAAAAGTTCAATTGATTCTATGCAATAGATCATGGTTGGTACCCTATTAAATATGGAAATTGCAATGCAGCATTGTCAAAATAATTTACATTTTCAAAAATACTGTTCAAACAAGAAACAAGTATGCGATGAAAATTGTCTATCATTTCCATAAAAAGAAAAAAAACGAAATTACTTTATGAATCACTTAACATATGTAATATATGATACGCCCAATTGAATGTAATATATTATATGTAATTGTCTACGATGGAAAATTACAATTTGTCAGAGCTAAATTAACGACATGGCGAATAGACAGAAATCGCGGAACACAGCCAACGAAAATTACTTTTCGAAGTTATTAATGCGCCGAGCCGACGATTAAAATGTTAATTAGCGTCCGTAATTACACGCGAGTACACGTTCGCGTCCATCGATATCGGCGTTCGTCGATAATTCGATTTGTTAACGGATTAAAAATCGTTCAGTGTACAGAGAGCTTAGCGATGTCGCGCGACTTTCGCGAAATCATTTCGCGACATTCGGATTCCCCTGTAATGTCGTTAATTCACGGCTAGAACGAACTACTTATCGCATTACATGGCCCTCCATTAGCCCAGGTTACGTCACAGACGTCGCATTACGGTACTTGGAAATTCTGGCTGCCTGAATTAGCGAGTTTCGTCAAACTTGCGTATTCATGAGAACTCTAACGACGTTGTCGTTCAACCGACACGCCTCGCAACATGCGATGAACATGCTTCTGAAATGCTCTTAAACCTTGCCATCCGAATAATTCTATCTGTATAGGTATTATCGCGACGCGTATCATAAATGTGAGCATAAGCAATCGTAAACGTAAGCCAATTGTATCGTTCAATGTCTCATTTACAGAGTCTTTATCGAGGTCCTTCCATCGAACTGGTCTTTTTAACGCTGCAACTCCTGATCGGACAAAATGGCCGCCGTAGGTTTCGTGTTACGAGGTTCGTTGCTTTCGTCGAAATATCCGCCATGTTTTGTTAAGACGAAAAACTTATACTTTATATTATACAAATTTAATGCAATAATATGTATATATTATATTATACAAGTACTTCTGTAAGATGTACAATATAGTATGTATATTGTCATATATGCCATATGTAAAGCATATACAACTGTGGAGTATGAGATAAGGATGTGCGAGCGAGATGCGGATGTAGAGTGTTTGGAACGAGAGTGTGAATAAAGAGTGTTTGGACCGAGTGACAGTTCTTCGCAATGGGAATGCGTGTGGTGCGAATGGGTCAGCGGGTATATCTGTGTGAGTGGTTTTCGGGGAAGAAAAGCGTGCAAGGATGCAAGGAAAGTCAGTTGAGCGTGAGGATTAGTAGAGTGAAGTCGAGAGTGAGCATTGAGAGTTTAAAGAGAGAATTGCGTGAGAGATTAAAAAGGGAGAAATTGTGAGAGCGAGTACTGCATTTTGTTTTATATATATTAAATATCTTTTGTTTTTAAAAAGACTCCTTCTTGACACCAAGATCCCTACACAACTGTATAATATACATACAATATGTGCAATATACAATATACAGATATATGTAATATTTCATACAATATACAATTATTTTTGCACCTCACTTTCATTTAAAAATACCCACGCAACACTGGTAGTTCCAGTTTTAAACAAAAAGCTGCAACATCTTTGATTCAGAGTACAATATTTGTTCTTCGATCTACTAGAATTTAGTTGTTCAAATTTAGTTGTTCATTCTGAATGATCCTTCATGTTCGTATCAGTAACTTTCAGTTTGTTCTGCTGCAATTAACAGACTCTACCGCGATCTCACTTTTGGTCATTTATCAGGATTCCAATTAACGATTGTTTCCTTAACCGGTTGACTAACTGCAGGCAGATAAAAATTTGATCAGATGGTACTTTCTGAAAGGAGTGTTGATAAATATTTTCGCAATGTTTCCTTGTATTTATTATTCGTAGTTATCGTGGAAGAGTAATAACAGAGGTGTAATTCAAGCAGATAAAACTTCGATCAGTAACACTTTTTAAAACAAATCTTGTCATATATTTTTACGATATTTCATTGTATTTATTATTCGTAGTTACATCATTACTAATACATCATTAAAGACAGAAGTATAATAAAAGCGGGGATATTTGCAAGGACACGATCGAATCTTAATATCGAAAGTGAGAGACGCGAGGGGGAATTAGATTGGTCAGAGTAACGGAAGCGAAATAAATCATTTAATCGCGATCCACGGAGTTCATCATCGAGGCTTTCGGCAGCTAATTGGTGATTTCGCTCCGGCAACGCCGTCACGTCGTCATTATCGACGCCCCCGTCGTTCCGACGTCCGCAATCGAAGTTAAAAACTTCGGCCGTTTCCTCCACGGAAATTTGGCCGACGTCCAAACGACACGAGCGTTTCCTTTCAGGATAATTATTAAAAGTGGATTAATCGCTACTTCCTGCAGCGGCGTTTCTGTCGAAACTCGATAAACCCTGGCCCGGATTCGACAGAACGTTCACCCTGTTAAATTCGTCTGTACAGGCGTACTGAATTTTTCAAGCAACTGCTAACTTTGCCTTTTCACTTCTAACGATTTATCTACGTTGTTCTCAGTCAGAGTGTTACAAAAATTTCATCTTAAACTATCATTCAGCATTTTTATGAATATTTCGGCCGTGGGGGTTCGATGAAAACTAGGTGGGAAAATGTCGTTGTCCAATGCCGATCGCGAGAGACTTCAAAAGTTGTTTAACCCCTTCATCCAGAGCAATTTTCTGTGTAGTTCTAACTAATGCATTACTCCTAACTGATTGTGTCTAACTCACTGACCTGTTGGTCCTAAGTGTTTCTAACTCACAAACCACCCTTGATTTTCATCGATATCCCACTTCTGCCACGAGTATACCATGGGGTGAGATCCTTAAAAACTTATGGAATAAACCAAGGTAGAATATTATGAAAATTATTTATAAAATTGATCGAAAATAGAATTAATTCCTAAGAGACATTGAAACTGTTTTAGGGTGGCACGCAAGGTGTTAAAACAGACAACCATGTCGAAGACCTCGTCTTGGAATAAATAAGATATCGCTCCGGTTAAAATAAAGACTTTGCTTCTATTTCCCTCATCGACTCCTAAAATTATGTTATAATTTTGTGTTACGTTCCCTCACCGAACGTAATAAACGAACATTGCGTAATGTTTCGACGGCGTTGAAGAGGCTACAACGGTGAAAGGATCGGTCTAATGCGATGATTCGTTCGAAAGCTCGTCCACATGGTAACACGGCACCACGGTGAAAGGTAAAATAGCGAGCGTGCGACTTTGTGGCCGGCATTCATTTTTTTTTTCTTCTTCTTTCGCGTCTTCTTCCTCGTTTCGATCGAGTCCGTTGGCTAGAAGGCAATTTGGAGCCCCACGGAGAAAGCTGGATCACGTTTCCACGGAACGCCGCGATCATTACTGATACATGATCGATATTATGATAAATTAATTGGCCGGCTAGGATTCCCGACCGAACCGTACGTTCGGGTATCCGATTTCAGTAGGACGCATACTGTTTCTACAGTTTTGGTTGATGAGCCTTCGAATTTGACGCGGGACCAGTTTTCTTCAAGTTCGCTTGGATGACCATTTTATTCGAGTTGATTTGGGTGAGCATTTTATGTGTCGATTTGGGGTGATAATTTTATTTGAGTTCATTTAAATGATAATTTTATGCAAATTGATTTGAGGGATCATTTAATACGAGTTTTTTTAGGTGAACATTTTTATTAGAATTGATTTGGGTGATCATTTTATTTGAGTTCATTTAAATGATAATTGTATGCAAATTAATTTGAGCGATCACTTAATACGAGTTTTTTTAGGTGAACATTTTTATTAGAATTGATTTGGGTGAACATTTTGATTGAGTTCATGTAAATGATCATTTTATTCGAGAGTATTTGTGGGATAATTTTATTCGAATTGTTTTGGGTGACCATTTTATTTCAGATAATTTGGGTGATCATTTAATAGGACTTTTTTTAGGTGAACATTTTTATGAGAATCGATTTGGGTGATCATTGTTTGAGTTCGTTTAAACGATCATTTTATTCGAGTTGATTTGGGTGACCATTTTATTCCAGTTAATTTGGATGATCATTTAATAGGAGTTTTTTTAGGTGAACATTTTTATTAGAATTGATTTGGGTGATCATTTTATTTGTGTTCATTTGAATGATCATTTCATACGAGTTTATTTAGCAATCTTCGTTCCGCAGTGATGCTACTGTTGAATGAATCAGCTCGAAATTAAAACTGTCGACGGATGTAGATAGAAAAAGGACATTTTGACCGAACGAGAAAGAGGAAGCATCGATTCTAAATTACGAGACCGCGTTCGTGCACGCGAAACTCGGTGAAAGTTCCCGAAGAAAAAGCGATCATAATTTATCCACGAAGTGCAACGACGACACGTTCACGTGCATCGTTTCCTTTCCTTCTGAGATCGAAAAAGAAAGTGAATGCACTCGTTCGAGATAACACCGGTTTACTTCGTTTCGCTGTTTCACGAAAGAACGATCAAAGATTACCATACTGCGTGAATTTAATCCTCTGGATTCGTATTCGTTTAGTACACCTCAAATTTTTATCGACCAATCTATATTTTGGAAAATTGCTATTTTTCCTGATCGATTATTCAATGTAGTATTTTAATATACATTTAGACGTCACAAAATTACAAAATCATAAAAAAATCAGAATTTCAAAGTTTTCAAACGTCGAGGCTCGAAATTCACCGAATGTGAAAGCCTCGTAGCCCTAAAACGATAAATTGTTACAACTCCGAAGAATTATAATATACAAATCTTGAAAGTTGGAAAATGTGAAATTCTAAAGTATTCGGGATTTCCGTGGCTATGAAACCATAAGTCCTAAAGTCCTGAAGTCTTAAAATCAAGTCCTGAAGTATAGTCTAAACACCAAAGTTTCGAAGTTTCGAGGTTTCAAAGTTACTGAAGTTTCGAAAGAGTAAATTCTTGACCTCGGAAAGCTTCAGATTCGCAAAATTTCAAGTGGACGAGATCCGAAAATCCTTAATTCACAAACTTTCAAGTCGATGCGATCCGAAAGCCACAAATTCGTAAAATTTCTAATCAACGAGATCCGAAAATCCCAAATTCGAAAAATTTCAAATCGACCACATCCGAAAGCCACAAATTCGTAAAATCTCTATGCAACGAGGTCCTGAAAGACCCAAATTCGCAAAATTCCGAACCGTCGAGATCCAATTCGCGACGATGCGAGATCACGAGAATTCGTTGTCTGTCTTTCGGAACAACGCGTTGGAATTATCCCAGGGACAGTTAAATGGCCCGCGCGCTTAATTCAACACAATAGGGCAACGCGAGTGCACCAGCGACCCAACCGATTTCGAATCGAAGTGCATCCAATCCGGGCGAATTTATTAAAACGATTTGCGCGCCCCTCGGACGATCGAGTTTCCATTCAACGCTGTAATCAGCGGTCGCTGTTTTATTAACACGTCCTCTGCCAGGGAAAATCGGGTAATTGGTTTTTGCCCGGTTTCGATTCAATGATGTTACCTTTGACGGACGCAAAAAAAAAAGGAACTGGATGCTTCAGTACGGAGCTGCATGTTTTTGTTTTGTTTTAACGACGAGAATCGAGCGTGTGCCGGATCGAGTGATCAATAAAGCCACCATGCGAGCCAGCGAACATATTTTCGACATACAAATTCTCGTCAGGTGGAAATTCGAGGGACATGGTTTTCACAGTTTCCAGAAATTGCAAAGTTTTGAGCTGTGAACGAACAAGGATCTTGATGTTTGGAAAGTTCAAAAATTCACGGTTTCGAGATCTAGAAATGATAAACTTCTGATCTCTCAACGAACAAAAATTATGATGTTTGCGAAGTTAAAAAATTCGCGATTTCCAGATCCGAAAATTATAAAGTTCCATGCTCTCAAACAACAAAAATCCTGACATTTGCAAAATTCAACAATTCCAACACCCTAAAACTGTGAAATTCCTAAAAACCCCGAAAACTTCCGATATCCGAAAGACTTCACAGTTCCGAAGCCTAAAAATTCTACAACCTCGAAATTCCGAAACTGGAAGGGCTTCACAGAACCAAAGCCCAAAAACTCTGCAGCCTGAAAATTCTAAAATCTCGGTGTCTTACGTTCCTAAAATTTCAGAGTCCCGAAGTCGTAAACTCCCTTCTAAAGTCACTTCCAAAGTCCATTCTAAAATCCCTCCCAAAGTCCCTCCTAAAGTTTGAAATCCTCGAGTCATCAAGTCGTATCAACTACTACGCCACAGGTGTCCTCGAGTAATAATCTTACGCCATCTTGGATATGCCGAAGATTCTCACTCACAAAATAATCCGCAGCCCAAAAATAAATAGTCGATATTTCGCGACGAGGTCGGATACGAAATGCGAAAGCGGACACGGTCAAAAAATGCTTTCGGAAGCGTGTTTCGGTTTTCCATCGGGAACGACGGAGGAAAGGGAGGAAAATGGACGTTAACGCGTAGCCTTTTCCGCGCGAAAACAACGCCGAGCAACATGCACGGCCGTCGAGTAAATTCCGTGGCGCAAAGCTCGAGGATTATGCAGCAAAACGAATGCAGGAGTCGCGAACGAAACGCGTTCGCGTAACTGCAACCAAACACGTCACAAATAGTTTACAATACTCCCAAATATTTCACAATAGCGATATTGCACTAACAAAGATTGTAAGATCGAGAAACAGAATAACTCGGGACTGATTCCTCCGTCAAACTATATTTACTTAACCCCATACCATAGTTGGACGAGTCTTACACACACAGAGATCAAATATGATAATTCTTACTATACAGGGCGTCCCACAAATATTGTCGGAGTCGGAAGGGGCTAGATGGTTAGATGGGGCTATTACGAACAACTCTTTCCTTTGCCACAATATCGAATGAGGCTTCATTTTCAAATTATTACGGAAAAACTCTGATTGATCAGAACGCGGGAATTGCACGCGCTCGGAGGCGGGAGTGTAGGCACGAGTTGATCGTGGTAGTGAACAAACATATGGACATCGCGATGGTAACTCAACGAATCGGTTGTATAAAATATAAATAGTCAAGTTTTATTTGTTACTGTATACACTGCACCAGTATGGTTCATTTTAAATAAAGAGGGAGAGTTTCCTTTAACAAAAAGAGCAACATGAAATTCTGCTGTGCTAATGTATAAATAATGCACTAAACCATGCACAGTTAAAGAGTAACGATCATAAGCGTGTCCCGCGAGCATGCGAGTGCAGGAAGGTGCAAAAGAAGGAGCGTTCGCGTTCACGTTTCACGATCAAAGGATTAACGCGGTTCGGGGTAGGTACGAATCCGCGTATCCGCGAATCTCGAGAATAGGTGAGCGTAATAGGTTCGCAAATGATCGCAAACGACCTCGGACATTGAACGTCGGGGCGGCATAATGGCCGCGTTTCCTCGGAGCGTACATACGCGAGTTTTCGAGCTGACACGCGCGCGCGAACAGCCCCGTGCCGCATATTTATGCGCATTACTCGCGTAACCTTGCCGCTATCGGCGGGGGCGTGGGCAACCTGCTTCGAGGGCAACATATTTTCTCGGTTTTTGATTAATGGTCCCCCTGGACGGACGAGGCATTAATGTACACTCCGTCTACGAAAAACGGCGATAAACCGAGCGTTTTCGGTTTAGCCTGGTAAACTTTCGACTCGCGACAAGAAATCATTGTTGTTTGGACCCCATTCGAGGCCTCAAATTATGGCAGAGGCTTTAATTTGCAATTATATGTCTCATCGTTTTCACTTTTGGGAGTCTTTAAATATAACATATATGTACACACTGTTTATACATTAGCAAAATATGATAAAGTCTAACATTGTCTTTTTATTTAAAACGAACTTTGCCTTTTGATTTAAAAAAGTCATTGCCTTTTTACTTGAATCAAACATTGCATTTTTATTTAAAACAAACACAACCGTATTATTTACAGTGACCGGTACTAGCAATGCCAGGTACAAGGTCTTCTGATCATTTTGTGTATTCATTTTTGTAGATACTACCAGATCACGAAATGGAGTGAGAGTCAAAATAGGAAAGAGATCCGAGTTTATTTATCCCAATTGCAATAGTTATAATCGAGTATATACCGTGCACCGTGTGTCGCCGACACTTTGGACAGTTATTCGGAATCCGTAAGGGAGAGCACTGTCGAGACGAGCTTACAGGACCGGAATTTCCTTCGTATCGGTTCCACCGAGTTAGAGTTCCTACATAATTCGGTTGAAACTACACGGAGAAGTCTAAGTATCGGGTCTCGTCGGTTCGGAGAGGACCTGTATCATAGAGTGATCTATACCGATACGACAGAGAGAATATACCGAATTACAGATTAACTGATCACAGTTACAACATTAAAACACATAAAAAAAGTGTGGAATATAGTGTCAACTTTGTATTAGGCAATCCTTATAAAATAGTTTAAGGAAAATTCACGCTCAATGCAGATCGTAGCTGTCGCTGGTGATCGAACGCGTAGCTAGATGCATCTATATCTGTTAAAAAGATCAACCATTTTTAGGCTGTAACCATTAACGTTAGATTTACTGAACGAATACCGAACGACACATTCCTTATTTTAAAGTACTAGAAGTATCAAGAAGCTTTTATCGCGATGTATGTTAACTTAGTCAAGGCAAAGGATCATTGTATATGCCAGTCTACGTATCATACTTCAATTATTTTACTTTTCTACCGTAGTTTCAACTTAAAAATATATTCCCATTACACGTTCGTAAATCTAGTCTTAAAGATTGCCAGTTTTGTAGCTCGATAAGAATGTCGGTACAGGCAGGATGAATGCAGATTCATACATAACTGTATGTATAACTAACATACAGATGTTGGGTAGGATGAATCTGTATGTCAGGCAGGATAATCCGGAATGCATTTTTCTCATATTTATGATTAAAGTTTGTCATTAAATTCTCCTTTTTTTTCAACTCCATATTCGATGACCTAAACCCACCCTGTATATTAATGCGCGTTGAGTCTATTATAAAAAGAGCATGAAAATGCTCCACGAACGTGGAAGGTAATCGAAGTGGCGATCAATCGCGGACCAGGAATAATTGGAAGGTTAAACGACGCGGTAGGTGGACCGCGTTGTACCAGAAAATATTTCCACGACATTAACGCGAGCCTAACCGGTCGACCGCGAGCACGCGATCGCGATAAGCGATTACTATAACGCGTGCGTGAGCATTTCGCAGGATCGTACGGGCCGAGGCCACGCGCATAACGCGTCGCTGCACTGCGGATACGCCTTCGCTCGATTTTCTTCAAAACGTTCCTGATCTAGCTCCCTTTGTGCCACCAGAAAATTATTATTTCCTTTTTCTTCACCGATCTCGTAGCCGGACTTTTTACGAGATTATCTCTCCGAGATTCTGACGATACCTAGAGGATTCCTAGGGACATTACGTACCGAGGAGGTTCAACGAGGATCATGGACGAATCCCGAGGACTGTTCTACTATTTCATGAATCACCGAACGGAATTCTGTAAAGTTCTAGGGAAGATCTTCATTTATAGGGTTTTTATGGGGAGATTTGTGAGAGACGGGGTTTGTGGTTGGCTTGATGGTAATCGAAGACGGCTTCATCGTGTTTTGAGAATTCGGAGTGTTGTGAGCGTGGGATTTTGGGTATTTTTATGTTTATGATTTTTGGTTTTTGCGACTTCGTGGTTTTATGAGTGAGGGATTTTGGAATTTTGGGAATTGGAGACTTCAGGATGCTCGAGAATTTTGGGTATTTTTAAGTTTATGAGTCTTCGGTTTTTGAGAATTCGGGGCTTTGCGAGTTTGGGATTCTGGAATTCGGGGAATTGGAGACTCCAGGATGGTCGAAATTTCGGGATCGAATTTACGGCTTTGCGAGTACGGAATTTTGGGAATTTGAGATTTCAGAATCTTTGTATTTTGGCTACTCCGAAGTTTATGATCTTCGGTATTTGAGAATTCGGAGCTTAGCGAGATTGGGATGTTGAAATTTTGCGAGAATTTGAGATTTCTAGCCTTACAAATTTTAGGTATTAAGAAATTTATCATAAAGATGTCGATGAATACTAAATGTGCACAATACAGATGCACAAATAAGTATAACCGAGTATAATTATCTCAAAAAATCTCCGTAAAAATGAAGGAGACCACCAGGAGAATGTAGAACAATCGCAGAATTAGAATATCAAGAATCTTTGTGCGCGAAGGCGACGAGAAAAATTCAACGAGCGAATGATTTCGAGGAATTTGCGTGTCAAGTACGCAGTGACCTATGAACGAATCATGGCGCGTGTTTAAAGCGCGAATACGCGAGTACGTGCCTATGCGAGAGAGTGCGGCATATTATTTTTTCAGCGTCGAAACAACGTTGCAGTAAAGCTTCGGGTTAAACGATAGTCGATGTAGCAACGAGCCGACACGGTTCAACCATAACGTGACATATCGTAAAATCTACTGTAGATTCAAACTAGTGAGATAGATAGTGACAGAGGAAGAAGATTACTATGTTTTACACGAGTTGACACGAGAACAATCGCGAACAACCTACAACTCGGGACGACAATTCGAACAACGACAGATGGATTACCTAATTTGTCCACGCTCGAATTCCTTGAACTTGGGATGCAACGAAATTGCAAAATGAAGTCGAGGTGTTAATTAAATAGCCCACGAAACCATCAAAATATTTATTTTCTCCTTATCCTTGAAAATAATTTTTCAAAATCGGATTACGATGCTTTGAGCACAGCAGGCTGTACCTCTGCCATTTTGTATTTTATTTCAACAAAGAAATTGCACAATGAAGTTCAAGTATTTATTAAATAGTCCTCAAAACCATAAAAATATTTATTCGCTCTTTATCCGACAAAATAATTATTCAAAATTAGCTTGATTTCGGTTTTCTACGTAGAGATCCTCCCTTAACACTTAAACTACCAAAGTGGTCAAATGACCCTTCTACAAATTTTCTACTTCAAATGAGAAAATTTGTTAAACTGGTCTTCACCTAAATGATATTTATGTTGATTGGCATCAACATAAAGAATCTATAAGTGTATTCATTTATATTTCATCGTTTGTTAATTTATTTTTTAACCTCATTTTCAACATCAAAATAATTGTGCATTACGATATTCAAGCTGACTAAGTCACCTTCTTGGGTCTACAGCGCGAAGAAAAATCGGACGAATACACGTACGATTTTACACGGAGCGGCGATTAAGTCGAACGAGCGGTTCGGCTCTGATTCTTGCCGGCGCGTTTCGGAAAATCAACTTCCGCCGATTCATTTCTTGCGAGTGGCCTGAATCGTCTGTGAACGGAGCCGAAAAGAAGAATCGCTGGAACAACGGACGGCCGGGTAACTGGTTCAAATCAGGCCGTTTAAATTCTAACCTCGGGGGGCCAAGTTGGATTGCATTAGGTTCACAAATTAAGAGACCGACAACCGAAGGTGGCGGACAAACGAAATTCTCGTTCAACGTTTAATGAATTCTTACGGCGATACCCGCTCCGTCGAATTAAAATTAAATTGCGTTCCACGCTAATAACTTTCTTCGGCTGTTTGAAGGGCCATCGAAAGTTTCGTGGGATTCGTTCTCGTCCCCTTCTTCCGGATTTCGTTCGGTCGGTCGGAGGAGAAAGTAAAATGTCGAAGGTGGAACTTGAACTTGAACTTTTTGCCTCGAGATTTCTATAATTAGCGGCTATTTGTGTCGCGGTGACTCGGTGTGCGATGGTATAATGCGATGCACGGTGATATAGTGCGTTGGAAATACGGTATGTGGTGATGCAACGCGTTGTTAACGTGGTATGTGGTGGTGCAATGCGTTGTGAATATGGTATGTGGTGGTGCAATGCGTTACGATACAACGCGTTGTAATTGTAACGCAGGGCGATACAACGCGTGGTGATATAGCGAGATGCAATTACGATGTATCATGACATAACACACTGCAATTACGGCGCGTACAGGTACAGCGCGTGTTGATATAAAGCGTCGAGAATACGGTACGCGGTGATACAACGCATAGCAATCACAGTGCGTTGCAATTTCGATGCGTGGCGATATAACGCGAGGTTGTGTAACGCGTTGTAATTACGGTGCGAGGCGGTATAAAGCGCTGAAAATACGAAACGTGGTGATACAACGCATAGCCGTCACATCGCGTTGCAATTTCGACGAGTGGTGATATAACACGAGGCGGTGTAACGAGTTGCAATTACGGCGTGTGGCAATATAAAGCGTTGGAAATACTGCACGAGGCGGTACAACACATAACAATCACAGAGCGTTACAATTTCGACGCGTGGCGATATAACGCGAGGTGGTATAACGCGTTGCAATTACAGCACGTTGCGATATAAAGAGTTGAAAATACGGCACGTGGTGATACAACGCATAGCAATCACAGCGCGTTGCAATTTCGACGCGTGGCGATAAAACGCGAGGTAATATATCGCGTCGGAATTGCAATCCGTGGAAATTCATGTTCCAATTATGATCGATAACGATATGTTGCGTAGCAAATACAACGCGTGACGATACACCGCGTGGCAATATAACGCATAGTAATTGCGGTTTACGGTAACGCACTGCATTGTACAATATGACATATACTGATATAACGCGTCGTAAT